>VXAA01006945.1:39271-86369 GCA_013399115.1 Anseranas semipalmata | reverse complement strand
TTTTTTTTTTTAATTTAAACTTTGTAAACTCTCTTAGTTCTCCTTTGGACAAGAACATTCATTCTGATCCACACTATACACACATACATACACACACACACATATAATATATATATATATATATATATGGCCANAAAAAAAAAAAAGGAAGAAAAAAGTGTGTATGCATATATATATAAAACCTTAAATCTTAATCCAGAAATTAATCACAGATACTAATATTAGTAGGAAAAAAGAAAAAAAAAAAACAACTGTCAGGACTGGTTGACTCTTTCCCCACTCACATAGTACTCATGTTTGTAGCATCACTTTCCCCACTTCTTTGTCAACTACGCTTTGAGTAATTTTAAAGCTTTAGAAATAGGCCAGAAAGAAAATAGGTGCAATAGCTGTTGGAGCACAACATTGAGATTTTCAGTTGGAGGCCATTTTTCAGAAGGCAGGCTAAGAGCATTGTGTAAAACTTGGAATTGTAGCAAATGAATTAAATCACATGCAGATGGTTGAGTCGTGAATGAAATCTAAAATTGCTATTAAAATATCCTAGAAGAAAGACATCTCCGCTCTTTTTTTTCCTCCTCTAAACAGTGGCCGTTCTTCTCCAGAATTTCCTAGCACCTTCATTTTTACAGTGTTAGCATCCTTAGCAACACTACTGTTCCAAGGTTCATTTGTGTGATCTCTTATCACTAGGATGCTATGGATGATCCATTTTCCTCTCTACAAATAATTTCCCAGGTATCTCTTGCAGGTTATCCCGCAAGCTATCAGCGTTGGATTGCTGAGTAACAAGACTGCTTGCCATCAGACTTGTGCTAGTGGCTGCTTTCACCACTATAATACACAAGGCTGCCTCAGCAAAATAACAAACACATTTCAAAAGCTGGCAGGACCCCGCGACAGTCTGAACGATAGATTCGGGCAAGTGACAATTCGAGGGCTGTGTGGGGCCAGCCCCACCGCAACTCAGACCATGGGCATCGCTGCAAGGACCTCGTCGAGGTGAATGATGTTTAGGGGCATGCATTAAAGGAGCGCGCGCTTGTCCCTAGCAGCGATTCTGACACAAAGACCGATAAAGAAAAATTCTCACTGAACTATGCAAAAGCTGACAAAGGCAGCAGCTGCTGTGCTTTACGTGGCAAAGTTATATGTAGAGCAGGAATTGGGAAAAACAGGCCCTTACAGAAATTAGCGTCAGCTCATCCACTCCGGATCCCAAGGCTATCTCGGAGACTGAGAGGTTCTGGAAGACGCTGTCGGTAATCAGACCACAGCCGCATTTTTACAGCAGAGAGGCATGTCAAGTGATTGGCATTCTCACCGATTTCTTTTATATCATGCCCTTAAGAATAGATTGACCAAGGGGTTTTGTTGGTGTTGTTTGGCTTTTTTTTTTTTTTTTAAACACCTGAAGTTCCACTGCAAGGCATCTTGTACTTCAAGCTTCAGACCACGAGGTGACCCTGAAGTGACCATAGACATGAATAAAACAGACTAGGATAACGTTGATTCCTGGTGCCCTAAACCAGACTCAACCAGAGCGCATCAACTCACCAGCCGGCAAAGCCAAGGCACAGCCGGGAGCAGCACGTACCTGCTGGGCAAGGGGCGAGGTCGGAGCAGTTTTCCATGCTGGCATTTGCCAAGGGTTTTGCAGACAATCAGCTATCATCAATACAACTCCGAATGAAACAGTTATGTATAATTTCATTTAGCACATCTGTTGTTTCTGTATTTATGCATTATTGATTTTTCCTAATTTAGTATCACTAGTACTAAATAGTACATTAAAGTATGCTGACAATCTAACCGAGTTAGTCTTTGTGGTGTTTTCAACATTCATGTCTGTGCAGTACGATCTGTTACGCTTTCTCCTCACAAGCTATACGACAGCGCTCGGTTACGGTTAAGGGATATAGGACAGCTTTGCAAATGATTCAGGGACACGTGCTTGGTGCTTCTGACATTTTGTTCTGCCATCTCTCTGCAGATGCTTGTCTCAAAAAGCAAATAAACCCCAGACCAGATTAGCAGACCGGTATTTCTGCGCGCCCGGCTATGACCGACAGACCTCACAGAAGTCCTTGCTAGCACTGGGACCAGCCGCCACCCCCACAGCAGAATTAAACTCAATTAGCATCAGTTGTGTCTAAGCAGTAAAGCAGGTGTCTAACAAAGTAATGAACCCATAATTTTTACATGGGGGTTAAAAATAACCCTCTCCTTTCCAATATTTAGCAAATGATCCACAGGCCCCCAATGCGCTGCATACGGCTTTGTGCTATCTTGAGACTCCCTTATTCTCTAATCAGTCAGTTCATCAGCAATCGCTTGTCAGCAAAAAAACCACAACAATAAGCTTGTTGAGCAAATGTCAGAGAACATTAAATTAACCAGTCAAAGATCAGCAATGAACAGCTGACACCAAACTGAACCCAACACATGGCCTCATTCACATTATTGTTCAACACATGTAGCCAATCCCCCAATCACTCTACCTTTGAAATGACATGAAAGGATCTTTATTTTATTAAAAAAAATAAAATTGCTTGAGAATAGATAACAAGCCTAATATTAAGTACCATCATAAAAACAAGCTATTGCTTTTATGCAGTTTGAGCTCCTGGTACTGTTTTATCTCCGACTGCAAGCTAAATTTATTAGGCATTTTCTCTTTAGCTTGGAGTGACCCTGAATGTATTTTCACATACTTCTATCTGCCTTCAAGCTTGCTTCTCCAAACCCAAAGATTTTGGACTGTCCCATCGGCACCCATGTCAACACATCCCTCCCCCTGCAGCAGAGGCGTTCCTCAGCGTGGAAACCTCGACAAACCTTGGCGTAGACCTCAGAGTTGTCAGCCCAGAGTAAATCACTTCTCTGAGCCCGCCGTCCCCCAGCCCCAGCCCTACACAGGTAACTCTTCTTAGACACGTTCATACTACACGCCTCCTTAATGCCCCAGACATCTCATCCTTAGAAATCCTCGTGTCCTACACCGTGGATCCTCTCCTCATGTCAACTTCCAACTGGAATGCCTTAAACCAAAACCAAACAACAAATATTTCTGCCTTCAAAACTCCAAAACACGCAGCAGAGTTCAGGAGAACAAGGCAGCAGCTGTATGGTTTTGGAAGCCTCTGTCAAAATGAGGCCAAAATTCAGGTAATTTTTTGAAAGTGCTGATGTTATGTGTACTCGACTGAATCCAGTGGCAGGCTGATTCTGAGCCCAGGTTACTTGCATGTATTTTGGTAATTAAAAAAATCTGTATAATTATTATTTATTAAAAAGGTAAACAACCCTGAAAAAGAATCTGGTAAGTCCCTGAATGGCTGCCCCGTGCAGCACAGAGGAGAAACCCAGCTGGCTTTCCAATGCCCAGCTATTTGACAGGTGACTGTCACACACAGCTAATTGACATCAAATACTCAGCAGTACTCTTGGAGGTCTCCACCACTTGCTTTAAAATATTCCGAGTAAAAAGAAAAAAGAAAGGTAGGCCAAAGATACACTTAGCTCAGAAGCCTCTTTGAAGTTCAATGCGATGCCCTCCCTCACCAAAATCATCCTCCCTCCTTCACTTTCACAGTAATTACCCTAGGAAAATAACGAACAAAAGTTATAGAGTCTCATTTTCCATGGGTAACAGGATTAGAATCATTATAATAAAATGTAGTAACTGCCCAGACAATCTATAAGGAATATGTTATGTTTTCCAAATAAAACTGGGCCCATTTCAAAATTAAAAAGCAGATCCTTTATGACAATAAATAGGCCAAAAAGCATACTGAAAGGGAATGGTGAACATTTGAAGTAAGACCCTTCAGACTGAAAGGGAGCACAGAAAACATCCGAGCAGTCACAGTCTCGCCATAATGACCCTAATCATGAACTATCTGTTAAGAAAAATGCAAGCACCGGTTGGCAAAGAGATGGAACGCTTATTCATTGATAAAATTTTAATGAACATTAATAAGTACTGAAGGCCTTGTACAATGTGCTGGTAAGACTTCACCTGAAAAATCTCAAACACTTCTAGTCATCAGTGTTCAACAAAGGAGGATTCAGACTAGAAACGGTACAGAAAAGGAGTTGGGAAATTAAGAAACTGTTTTGCAAAACATGACTAAGAATTCGGTTTATTTCAGCATCACACAGTAAGATGATCTTTGCCTGGGAATGTCACGGAAGAGGAGCAGAACAGCTAGCAGACAGGCTGGCAAAAATGCCACAAATGCATATGAATAGGCTGTGCATATGTCAAAGCAGATGATGCTGGAGGAAAATTTTGGGACAGCCTACCGCAAAGAGCAAGATAATGCAAGCCAATTAGTTTTAAGATTTCAAATCTATGAACATGATGATAACATTACATTAATTGGTAGGTTGCAACCGTAAAGTCTGACATCGATTAACAAAAATAATAAAATCCCTCCATCTCACATCCTATCAAATACCCACCATATGCACCTATCCCTCTGTGGTCTACAATACAGAAGAGTTAGCACAGAAACGCGTGCCATTGGGAGTAGAAGAAATAATTACATTTTTAAAACAGCGTATATAGTTTTTAATCCTCCCTCAGTGTCCTGAGAAGGACAGAAGTAAATAAATTAAAATCAGGTTGCAGTCCCAAAAGGCATCCTGTACCAGAACAGGAAGGGTTTTTGAAGGATAGCCTACCTCAATGCCCTTTCCAGTCTCTGTTTACTGCCGTAATCACAGAAGAGAATTCAATGAAGCTCAAACCTCCACACTTGAATTCTACATTAAGGCAGACAAACAGATTAATCTGGAATATTTCAAAAAGCCTAAAACAGGCGATGTATAGGACCTCCATACATGTTTAGATTTGCACTTCTAAAGTTCCCTATGTTTTTATGACACCTGCAATGAAATGGGATACCGCTTGTTACAAGCTGTATGCTTTGCACATTAAAGCATTTACATGCTATTAAAGTTGTCTTCTACTTTCTTTCTCTGAGTTCTGCGACATCAACTCCTTACTTAAATAATTCTGCTTAATACAACTTCATATATTTAACCTTTATATAATACTTAATATCTATATACTGTATAAAACAAATACACACCAAGGTGTATTTGGCCAGCGGCGAAGCATACGGGCTGCCACGAAGGAAGTCAGCCCCATCCCCGCGAGTCCCAGTATGCACACACGTTCCAGTTTTTCCACCCAGTGCTCCTGGAGATAAACAGTCCGGAAAGCACCCTTTTGGTCACTGGATCTAGCAATTTAACTAACTATATGATACAGCCACCGAGATAAATCAATCAAAGCCTCTCCCAAAAGGCATGGTGAAGTTCACCCCCCATTGCTTTGGGAGAGAAGCTGCTTCAGTACCCGCCTGCTTTGGTTAGAAACGCTCTGCTCTATTTTGACGTTTTTACAGAGGATAATCATATGCCATGGCAGGGGGGCTGGAACTAGGTGATCTTTAAGGTTCCTTCCAACCCAAACTGGTTCAAAGAGACAAGGAAACTGCTTGTTCTTTCTCTTGGTCAACCCAATGGACCTTGCTTCTTTGAACTGATCTTTCACGAGCAATATCACAATTGTGTACAATGTTCTGCACAAGGTGTCTTCTGCCTCCTGGCAGCTTTACTGCACTAATACTTCCTTATCTCTGCTGAAAAGACCTTTCCTGATACCTCTTAGGAACAATTTGCCTTATTCACAGCCTTACGACACTGCAGTTCGCAGCTGTGTTGCCATCTCTTGGCTGATCCTCCTCAGGAAAAAGATGCATGCATCCTTTTAACATGCTGCACACTCGCAAGCTTTTGTGTCAAAAGAACATCTCCTTAACTTTGATTAAATAGATGGCTGGGAAATGTGTGATTATATGCAATAGCATATTTCAAAAATATCCCAACCTATGAAACACAGAATTATACTTTGCTATTTATTTTAATCTTTGTAGAGCACCCGACACTGAGCCTTCAATCTAGACATCTATCAACGGGCTGAGGTTCCAAACTTTTCAAGTTGGAAAAGCTCTGTGATTTGCTGTGGTCCAGTTCCGACATCGAGTCAATTATCAGCTGCAAGATAACACCGAGACACAATTCAAATAAACTGCTTATAAGTCACTAATACATGTGGCAAAAGCTTAGGGAAGTGCAGTGATTCTTTCCCTTACTTAATGAAGAATATAGCTAAGTCAGCTAGCAAAAATAGGTCTATCATATCATAACTTTTCAAACCTCTCATCATCCCAGTCAATTCTTCTGTTGCAGTTTTCAGCTTGAGCACCTGAAAATCTCTTCCAGAATGAAATGTTTCTTCCAAATAAGTATGTTTTCTTTGCTGTGCGCTACACATTAGTCCAGAAGGCACACTGAGATAAGAGAAAAATACTTAATAGAAGGGGAAGCCATGTGTTAACCAGGACAGAAATTTTACATGCAGTGATAAAGCTTTAACACTTTCTTCACAGGAAAAACTCTGAATTAACTCACAGTTTTACAAGAGCAATTTTTTTTTTAAATCGTGGCCCATTAAACTCTGAGAAGCTTGGATGTCGGTCAAGTTGGTACCACTCACCCCCTGGCACACATTTGGAGGGGCACCAAGCTATGCTGGATGAGCAAGAAGCATCATTCCTTCTTGCCTAGCCAGCACCAAGTGGCATTTTCCATCAGCCGCAGGGGCACGGCACGAAGACAGGGCCCAGCTCCTTCCTGCACCCTGCTCCCCAGCGGGAGCAAGTCTCCCAGTCCCTACCGTCGAGGGTCCCGATGTGTGCCGGGCAAGGATGGAAAAACCACCCCTGCTTGGAACCCGCCTCCCCTCGGCCCTGATGCTAGAGCAAAGGCAGGCGCAAAGAGCGCTCACATCATCTTTCCAGGAAGGATGAGATCCTGACTGGGCTTACACTAAGGCACATCCACACCAGTATTGTCTGTTTACTGCTCCGAAAACTAGAATCTGGTCCTGTTCATAAATTACATGTCTGTATATAACATCCCCATGCAAAGACATGAACGTTTATTTTCTCTCATGTTATTCAACATGTTAAAATCTAAACAGAAAAGGATTATAGGGAGAAAAAAAAATATCTATACAGAACTCTACATCCTTAATAGTATGTACCATTCAAGTACTATAAACCAAAAGCAGAAAGAACAGAGGTGAACAGGGAAGGCTGAACAGCCTTCTGGTCAGTTTTTTCCACCTGTGCATATCCCATAAACCCCATCCCAACTGAGAAAAGACAAAAGCTACTCCCTTCCTAAGAGAAAAAAATGTTAAAAATAAACAAAATCCTACAAAGCTCAAGTGTTAGTGCATCTGAATACTGTTTTTAAAACACTATTGTTTACATTTCACAATAAAATGCTAGCTCCTGCCGACACTAGTGTGGCTCTTCAATCAAGTTTATATTGTTGCTTCTACAGAAACAAAACTTTTAGTATGGTTTTATGCTGGGGTAAGTATTATTCCTTGTCAGACCCAGAATTTATCTTCTTGATAAGACACGCACACCATTTTCATTCACTAGTTGCTTGCAGGCTCAAGAAAAACCAAACCCAAAGACAAAAAAAAACTGAGGTTATCTACTGCCAGTTATAAGCACGTAGTTAGTTACCCTGTTTCTACTGATATAATACCAGGGCTTCTAAAAGGGCTGCAACCTTCTCAGATTTCATAGTTGTATTCGCAAGCTTCAAGGCTGGGGGCTGCTCAAAACCAGGACAATTTAAATCTTACATAAAGAAAAAGGATCCCATGCTTTTTGCAGCAGTCTTGAATCACCACAAAAACAATATGTTATCCCTTGCAAATTCTCGAAGCCATAAAACAGGGAGTGGGACAGATTCTTGTTTTGGTTACATTGAAAAGAAGTGTTTGCATAAGGTGTATAGCTGACTCATAACAATTAAACAAAAAAAAAAAAAAAAAGGAGGGGAGGCTTTATATTGCATGTTGAAATTTTGCTCTGCTGGTCTCAAATGTAAACCAGAAAGAAAATCAGAATGAAGCATTTGTTTTTAGAGACTCAGGAATGAGGAATTCAAACCAGGTCTGCTGCCAGCCTCGTACAAGTAAGTCACCACGAAGAGGTAAGCTACCCAAATCCAACCTTCTCCTGAGAGATGGCAGAACTTCACAAAGCGGGCACAGCCTATTCACCAAAAGGTATCTTGGTTACTGTCTGGTCACTCTTCTCAACGCTCAGGAATACCATCAATAGGCTCTGCAAAGACTGGCACAAGGCCCATCAGGGTTTCCCAGGAAATACATCCAGCCATAAAAGCAGCCTTAGAGTATGCAGGTAACTCACGCTGTCAGATTCGTACAAACATTTTGTCAGGGTTTTTTTCCACTCTCCCAAACAGATGATTAACGTGAAAATTGAAACGTTAAGATTTGCCAGAATTAAGACTGGAGCTCTTTAGGAGCGAGATGTCAGTTTTAGCTAGGTTACAAACACACCACTGAAGCAAGGAAAACTACCAGAAGGAGAGGGAGCCAAGTTTGTTCCACCTCTAAACCAGAAGAGGCTCAGGAGGCAGCTTGAGTTACTGCCTACAAGTATCTAGGGAGGGTGGCTGGAGACAGCAGCAGAGTAAGAGACAAGCAAGAATCACAGGTTGTATCAAGGGAAATTCTGCGTAGGTTTAAGGCAAAAAATCTCACCATGCAAGTGGTAAAACACCAGAGCAGAGGCTGTGCATTTCTGGAGCAAGGCAAAGTCAAGTGGATAAGGCCCACAGCAACAACCCAACGTTTCTCTGAAGTTAACTCCGAGCAAGGGGTTGGCCCAGGTCACTTCCAGAGGTCGCTTCCAACCTCGATTATCCTATGATTCTATTTAGGAAAGTAATTGAAATAGCCAAAGTTACTCTTAAAAGCTTGGTAGAAAACAGACTTCAATCTCCAGGCCTAGGTTACACTTCTTTTCTTTAACAAAAACACTATTTGTCTTCTCTGTCTGTCTTTCAGAAGATGTCATCAACTTGTTTCCCCGGCTGAATTAACAGACGAAATGCCCGAAATGAAATGCTGGCTGTGAACGTGACGCAATTCCCATATGGCCTTACGCCTGGTTGGTTTACCCCCAGCTAAAGAGTTTATAAAACTGTATCCAATATGGCAACAACTTTCAAATATTTGTGAAACAAATTGTTTCCAAACATTTAAAATTGTTATCAATGTTACAGGTGGCATCATAAATACCTAATGGAAAAGCAGCAAAGTGGTGCAAAGTCCAACACGAGCACGAACAACCCAGCACTCAGCCCTCTGGACAAGCGTACGAAATGAACTGCGTCCCTCCAGAGACTAAACGCACTCACAGGCTGCAGTGCGGTTTTGTATTATACAAACTGATCCTCCCCCAAAACCAAAAAAGTCAAAGACTTACGCCAATAGCACAAAAGACAGTTTTGCAGAAGACACTTGTGCCCTCTTTGCTCTCTGTTGTTTATGCTACTGCACTGTATGTACTTCTGTATATACTTCTATGCCCACAGAAGTGGCAAGCCCAATTTTTCAATAACCTAATCAGCGTCAGACCTGTATGAGACTTGCAGTTCCTCTAAAGCTCTATTTCAAAGCAGTTTACGGTAAGTCCTCTTGTTCAAGTAAAGATGCATCCGCAGTAAACGTCGGAATCTCCTTGACACATTTTTCGTAAAATAAAACAAACACAGATGAAATTGTTTGTACACTTGTGTGCAATAGAAATTAGGTTACCACTCCCCAAAATTAGTAGGAGGAGTAAAAAGAAGTGCTTCCTCTTCCTTCCTTCCTTTCCCAGCGACTTCGCTGGACAGAAGGCAGGGGAAGGGGGACAAAGTACTGGGGAGAAGCAGGACAGAGGCCCGAGCGTTCCGCCGGGGTGCCCCAGGCCCAGCTCCCACCCGCGGCACCGCGTTTCGGCGCTAAGGAAAGGGATTGCTGCCTCTTCCTCGCTGGTAGGGATCCAGTGGCAACGTTTTAAGACTCGGTAAACTGCTTGCGAAGTACTTCGAAACCTTTTGAAGAATGATGCCAAAGAGAGACAACCGTAAGGAATTCTGCGTTCGATAATGAGTGGCATATTTGTCATCTTGTAAAGCTTCATGGCCAGAGAAAGAACAGACCAGAACAGTTTCACTGGTTGTTATAGAAGCAAAATCCCACTTGCAGCTAAGTCCTATGACAAACAGCCGTCCCACCCCACCTTGCTTCCTGCCAGACACATGTAAGTTTTTATCCTGGCCTTTATTTAAAAGGCTCAGTTCTCACAGGTGCTTGTTCTGTTTGCATTCCATTCACGTGGGTCCTAAAAGCCAATGCGCATGCGAAGCCCGACGTTTTGAAACACCTGCGTGCACAGCTCGCGCTGCTTCCTCAAGAGCTGCTCCTCTGCATATGAAAAGGGAGATGGGGCTCCCCGTAACCTCCCCTCCCCAAATACTTGGCTTCGGCTGGAACCAGGCCTGGGCAGCCCCCACATCGAGCTGCACGTGTTCACTGCCAGCTCACAAATTCATTATTCCAGTAGGTACCCATGCATGAAATATCTGAAACTGTCCGATCCCATCTGAAGAGCCATTTTTCTACCAAGAACAGACTGCTCCTTAAATTAGATGTGTTTATCACATCATCCCTTGCAAGGCAAGTATTTGAAACCAGGGGTTCTTAAATTACAAGACACACTATACCTTTTTATGATCGCAGAGCCTGATACTAACAAGTGCTGGGCACCTTTGACTCCCACATGGATTTCAACATAGTTTTCATATAGAAAGGCTAACAGATTAGACCTGTAACAAATCCTTGGTTTCAACTATCAACTTCCCAGGAAAAGAAATCTTTCATATTAAAACTGCATAGAACCGTAATTTTCATTGTTTAAATAATCTGCCAGAGAGGGAGAGAAAGCAAATTTAAAACTATCTCAGACAGCCACTGCCTCGATCTTCTTTACATCAAATGGCTTTTGAAAAAGCTGCTCACGTGAAGGCTCTAAGTTTTGACCAGAGTTTAAATCTTGGTACAGACAGTAATTCAAACAGACAGGCAGATACGTGGGTTTCCTGATCTCATTTATGCTGGAGGAACAGAGAAACCACACGCTTTCTACTTGCAAGGAACAGTGGGTTTTTCACTTTTCTGGGAACAAAAAATAGGAATTAAAATGGTCAACAAACAAAACCCCAAAATGCTCTCAGCTGACAGACGATAAATTATTCCAGCAAGAATGAAAGAGAGGGAAAGCTGTTTTTAAGCAGGAAATGGGAAAAAGACAATAAATAAAAGGTGAGGAGAGAGCTACACACACAATCTGTGTTTCCATTCTTACCTATAAGTGAGCTTAACCACCAAACAACACGCTAAACAATCTAAAGCAGTCCAAAAGATGAACTAAAGAGTAAAGATCCAGCGAGAACTTTACTGCAAAACAGCATTGCACTTGGAGAGAAGCATCACCCCAGCTATTTCACTACTTACGAGGAGAGCTGCCTCATCTGGACAAAAGCTCCCGTTTGCTAACGGGAAACGTGCAGAAAAAAAAAAAGCGCCGTACCAATGCCTGCTGTCTCCATAGAAACTGGAATTTTTCCATCAATCGCTACGATCAGGCGTCCAAAGGCTTTGTTGCGAAATCCTTACCAGCTTCGCGGCCGCGTTGTTCCGCTCCCAGCGCCACAGCATCGCGCCCATTTTCCCCGGCCGGGCACCTGCCGGAGGAGCCGCGGGTGGGCAGCACCCGGCCCCTGCGCTACGCGCCCGGCCCCCGCAGCCAGGTGCCCCCGCTGGGCGCTCCCGGCCCCTCGCCGGCCATCCTCAGGCCGCTCACTGCTGCCCAGTTACGCCTGCGCCTCGTGGGCACAGGAAGCTCCCACCTGGGGAAGGGTCCCCCCTAACCCCTGCGGGGGGCCGGGGGCCTCCGCTCCGGCCCGCAAGGGGGGAGCGGGAGAAGGGGGGCAGCAAGCGTGCAGGGAAGGCGAGAGCCAACGCCGCCCAGAGCGACGCTTTGAAAATAGCAGCGCGCAGAGTCCCGAGCGAGCCGTCGCTCTGGGGGATGTCCGAGAGCAAAGGCAGGGTGGGAGCCGCGTTGCGGAGCTCAGAGGGATACGACAAGGGGCTTCTCCCAGGTGTGACAGCCTGACAGGGTGAAGAGCTCGGCTTCCACAGCACACCTGCTTCAGGGGCATTTAGTGCAGTCTCAGCTGCTTCCACCTGGATTTTCATTTATGCCTGGCTTGCTGGATTGGAAAGGACTACAGCACAGGAAAGGGGAAAATGGAGAAGAAGATACTGCCCCGGGACTCATTCCACGTGTGGAACACCACAGATCAACTTCAGGAGCATCGACATCGCATTTCAAGAGATCAGTAAGAGCATTTCGAATATTCAGAACAGCTGTACCGGAGGGCAGTAAATACCACGCTGCACCACATCTTCTGTATTTAACATCTATGTAAAAGCCAGAGCCCTCCCCAGCTTCTCTCCTGCACCCTTGTGCCGCTCCCTGCCTGCTCCCCAGGGCTCCTCGCCCCCCGAAACAGCCCAGCCAGGACACCGCTCCATGGGCAGACTCGCACGGGGTCTCACCCCACGTCCTGCGCAGCCAGCCCTGGAAAGGAGCCTCACCCCGCACGCCTGGCTGCACCCGCTCACCCTGCTCCTCTGGCCGGGGCGGTGGGACGGACAGACAGACGGACGGGGGAGCGCCCGCCGAGGGACAGGACAGCCCCGTCCCGCCGGCACTGGCACAGCCCCAGCGGGTGCCGGAGGCACGGCCCCAGCCAGCGCTGCCAAAGCCCGCGCTTGGGAGCTTTGTTGGTGGCTTTGCTTCTGCCACGCCACTAACGAGGGATAGGGAACTACAGGGAAAAAGGAAAAAAAAAAGAAAGAAAAAGGAAAAACACATTTGAAGCAATTCCCCAGGCCACCCATTTCCCTCCCTCTCTCCAAATATAAGTTGTGACTCACGAAAAGATAGCTTTGCCGGCTGCAGCAGGGCAGGCAAGGAACTGCAGCAACAACCCGCGAGCAGCACACCTCCCGCAGCACCTCCCGCCTGCCTTCAGCCCCAGAGTGTTTACCACTTCAATATTCCTGTACGGAACTCCCCAGGAAAAGATACGATCCCTACACAAAAGCACTTGCCACTCTTTCTGCACCTGAAGCACCGCAGGGCTCAGCCCTAAGCCGGTCGCCTCGTAGCTGAAGTGCCCACGTCTCTTTTTTTGGGATGCGGTTTATGGCTGCAAAACGTGAATCCGTGATTCCGTACTTGTAACCTGAAAAGCAGACCCAAATGGGTTGCTTAACGCTGCTCACAGTCGTCTTCAGGGGCCAAAAGAGTTAAGTGTATCAAATTTGCTCTCACAGTACAGCTAAGACATTTAAAAAAAAAAAAAAGGGGGGGGGGGGCAAATTGTACCCTAGCTGATCACTTTCTTAGCTAAAAATTACCCTATTGTACGATTTTACTGGGTAGGTCATTTCACGTACCCGTTACTATGCTGCTGATTAAATACTACAATAGATCAGCAAATAAACACTTGAAATTCTGCACGTGCACAGTATTTTCATTGGAAAAAAATGCATGCACCCCCTTTACTGAGGTCTTTCCCCTAACAGTTATGCTTCTGTGACTTGGATTTTGTTACTTAAGTCTGTAACTGTTATCCTGGCTTTTTGTTGTGCCCCCCCACCACCACCACCTTTTTCTCTTTTTAAGTGATAGGGAAATGGAATAATTATTGAAACGAACAATAATCATTGTCCTTCACTGTTAAAAAAAATCCCCCACCGACGTTGGGAGCTTGAATAGCTACATATAGAGAAAGAGCTACATGCTGAAAGAATTTAAGACTTCATACTTGCAGGTTACATTTGAATCATGGAAGTAAAATTTGAATCCCTTCCTGAGAATAAAGAACTCTTGTTCTTTCACTTCATGCCAACATGGACCAAAGCACTAGCACAGCCAAATCTTCCCAGTCAGACCTCCACATAAGCAAGTACCCTGCTGAAAGGTCATTCATGCAACATTCAAAATAGGAGAAGGTCATAGCCTATTTGAGGGCTGGAACATAAGATGTATGGTCTTCAGGAGGGTCACAGGCAGACACAATAACCTGCTGACAATCCCATGAATGAATGAATGAATGCTCTCAGAGAGAAGCCTGGACGCAAAGCCAGAAGGATTTTTAAAAGAAATACGCAGGAGCACCTCACCAGCTCTCCCAGGAGCCGCACGCTGCTAGGCGAGCTTGAATTTGTCCCTTCTGCACTGCTGACACAGTGGAAACACCACGAGGCCTTCCCATCAACGCGCTGGCACCTGGCTAAACACCATGACTCAAGGATGGTGCTCTGCTTCCAAAAACCACACAAACTTCAGACAAAAAGGGAGCCGAGGCACAAGGAGCTTTATGCTCTCAGGATTACGGCCCACACAAAGGGCCAAAACAACCCACAGCACAAGTCAGGGTAGCCTCAGACGCGTCCTAGGCCTCCGACGGGTTGTTTATCATCTGCTCTGCCAGTTGGAGCAGCCAAACTCAACTCTCAGCCTGGCGCTGGAACTGGGGCTTGTGAGAAGCAAAGCAGAGGTCTCAGAAAATGGCAGTTTCCTGTCGACCAATGCAGGGGAAAACTCAATTTTGGGGACCGTTTTACAGCGCTTTAGTGCGGAGGTAACAGGGTAGAGCCAAAACCTGTCCCTCAAAGAGGGGTCCAGCTAGAAACGAGCAGATTAGAAGACCAGATATGGATGGAAGGACATAGGCTTTAATTACTCTTCAGCTAACCACCAGTCTCATTTCTCTGAATACCATTCACCATCTATTTTTACAGTAACTGAGCTGTGGGGCTCAGATTCGGAATATTTTCTCACATAATCCCTTACAGGCCAACTGAGCGTGTTGAACATGGGCAGAGATGCTCTCACTTCATCAGTCTTAAATATTACTACAATGAAGCAAAGCTCCTGAGGCTAAAGTATAAGTTCCGTGGCTCCCCTTTACTTTTAAAATTAATATCCTTAATTAAAAACTGTGTTTCTTTTAGAGTCTTTTACTTAATGGATTTTCCTAACTCAGTCTCAGCTTGGGATGAAGATCCACAGATTCCAGAGAGCGTTGCCAGGTGTAACGGGAATTTATTTCTTCTATTAAAATGTAAGACTCTGGAGCTGCCTTTCATCCTCCTATCTCTCACTTGGGCTCCCTTGACAGGGTGAAAGAGATAAGAGTGGAACTGAGGTAGGTAAAGCCGCATGCGACCCCTTGCCCCCGGCCAGCGTCGCAGCGGGAGCCCTTCCCCGACTGCTGCGCCCCGGCTCTGCCGCCAGAGCTCGGGGATGCCCTTCGCATACAAAGCCTGAATTCAAAGGACGACCTATTTCCTTGTACTTCAGTTCTTTAACCTTAAAGCATTAGCTCTCCAGAAAGCTTTATTAGGAACACTGACAACACGTAAATGATGACATGGAGAAAATATCCCTTACTTCAGAGGTGAGTTAGACCTTCATAAGAGGACATTATTTACAGCTCTAATGGCCATCTAAACATCCCTCTTAACGTGCTAAACAATACGCCTGCTATTCACTCATGAGTCTTCAATGACAGAGAAACACGTGAGTCTCCAGCGTACCCAGCGCTCTAATGAGACGTAATTCTAGTTCCCCGTGCCTTCCAAATAGAACTGTTGGAAAAAACAGGAGGAAACAGGTGTTGGAGACATTATGAATGAATTCAGTGCATACAGTCATTGTCCGCCAAACATTTACTATAAAGAAAGCTTAAGGAAATCCGTGAACTAATAAGCCATTGTTTGCCTATGAAAAATATGTGTGCTAACAGCTCGCCCCACAATCATTAAGCAAAATCACACTCTTGCACTTACTGTTACTTTTGCTTTTTAATCACACGAGCCAGTTACGATTATTACTTAGAAAAGGCAGCATGTTATTAGAATATTTTATTAATTGGTCTTAAATGCATTTTTGTCAAAAAACACTACAGTTTTCTATTCACTGAAAGCTGGATTTGTATTTAACTTTTTGTAAATGCTAAAAACTATTTAGGCTTTCCTTTTACGTATTACAAAATGGAAATATCAAAATTAAAATAGTTTAAAAGTCTTGAAGTTGTCAGTAATAATAATATTTCTGCCATGTATGATGTGGGAGAGAAAATGGGACTAGATCACAGAATCATAACTGATGATAAACAATAATTTTCATTCAAAAAGATCTTGAAATGGCGTTGAACAGCAGTCTCCGAATTAATCATTTTCTAAACCTGTAGGTTAGAAAATATTATGAGGCCCAACAAAAGAACTACCCAAATGGTCAATTCTTGATATTCAGTAATTGGTGGGAGGTTCTAGAGGACTGAGAGACAGCTTGTGCTGGGTGCCAATGTTTACAAAGTGAAAATGAGATGTCCTTGATAATCATCAGCCTTATCTGCCTCAAACCAGTCCCAGACAGAAGTGCAGAATGTTTGGAAGAAACTCAATTAATCAACAACTAAAGCAGATAGTATTATTGCTGGCAAATGAGCATCTATTGCTGGAAAATATGTCTTGTTAAACTGGTATTTTCTGCTGAGTTTACAGAAACTTCTGAAAGTGATAACACGGATGTAAGTTTTGTGAGGCACTTGCCTTCACCTCTCATGAAACGCTGAAAAACAGAGTAACACCAAATCAACCTAGCACACCTGAAATGAGCTAACTGCTTTTGAAGTACACAACAAATGGGAAATGATCATTAAGAAAACAAGCAGCCTGACTGTGCTTCACAGGAATCATTTTCAGTCCCACTTTAATGAGCAAGGCCTAGAAGGGGGCACAGAACACCTACGAAATTTGGAGGTGGCACATAATTAATGGGAGAAGTTAATGATAAAAACGAGTAAGATCACCGTTAAAGAAGCTCACACATGCTGACTACAGCCACGAAGGGGTGTTTCAGTACAGCAAATATTATCTTGTAACAAAGAGAAACTCAGGATGTCACAGAGCACAGGACTTGAATTCAGTGAACATGAGGACGGCTTGGGGATCTGCAAAGAGCATCCTTTACATGATGTGCCATCAGGTGCCAGGGCTTTTGCTGTGGTCGTAGGGGTGGTGCAATTCTTGTACATAGGAACAAGTGGTTATCAAATACGAATAGGCTTTATTGGCCACTGTAGTTAATGCTGGTATGTCTGCAACTGTTGGACAGGATTACTAACCTTTGGAGAGGCTTCAGAGAAGAGCCACAAGAATGACTGAAGGACTAGAAAATGCATAAGCACAGTACCAGATCCAAAAAGCTCAATCTATTCCATTTGTCAGAGAAGAGTGAGGGCAAGTATGAGATCATAAATTCAAAAATGAAAGTAATTCGGGAGGAATCACGTGAACTGTTTTATAGAGGAGGTCAGACTGAATCATCACATTTATTGTCTTCTTTCTTTATCATCAGCAAAGGCTATTTCCAAATTCCACAGCGAAGCATATCAGTTAGCTACAGATCTGCTCCTGCCAACCTTTGCACTGTACACTTGCAGCTCACTGATTTCGGAAAGAGCAAGGAGAAGTAAAGCCAATACAGCGTACAGCAGGAAGTCTTAGTGGCAGACCAAACCACTGATCCCACAATTAGTTAAGACTAAGATTCCTTCCGAGAGAGAAGACACAAAGCAGCAACCTACCTTGAAGTCCAATCTCTTGTATGGGAATGCCAATGTGAATCTTAAGCCACCTGATGAAGAGGAGGCATATAAAGGAAGCATTACTGCAACCGTAACTCTTGTAAAGAAGGGAAGCTGAAAACAAGCACCCCTCTTTACTCCTGTCATAAACAAAAGATTAAATCAGAACATTCCCCCCCCCGAAAAATATTTTAAAAATTAAGCATCACTAATTTAGTTAGCTTTTAATGTCGGCTTGGTAATTCTAACCTATTAGTGCCAGATCACTAAGTGTTTTTAATGCGCTTAGGCCCTTCTTCCTCCCATAAATGCATTAACACAAGTTAAAGCAGCACGAATGCTGCTAGAATCTCTGCTACTGCCTAGCTTGTGCCAGCGACCAAATGTAACACCCAGCAGTCCTCAAGAATTAAAAGGAGCATAGAAGCAGTGCAAAGTTTCTCATGCTCCACCACAAGTTATAGCCTAATCGTACTCAAGAGCTCACCAAGAAATAGTTGGCGTTTTGTTGGCATTCGGATCCTGCACACAGCGTGGTTGAAAAAGCCGCTGGGCAGTTACACAAACAACAGCACGCCAAAAAACTGCTGGTGAGCCGTGCTGGCGTTACTAACCGGGCTACCCGTGGCAGAGAGCAGCGAAGCCCGACCGCAGCGCGCGGGAGCCGAGCGCCGCAAGAACCGCCCTGACTCTTCCAACCGTCCTCGCCTCGCGGCCCCGTCTCTCCACATTGCTCTCGTCTGTTCACTGCCCGAGAGCACACGTGAAGACGTGGCATACACCGGCATTTCCCTACGTGGAGGAGTTTCCAGACAGGATATTTCATCCACGGTGTATGCTCTTGGTCCGCAGTATCATCCCTCACGCAATTAAATCTCAGTGAGCAGCCAGCAGAGCCCGAACCCTGAACTGTGGAGATAAATGTGCAATGTTTTCCCCACTGTGATGGGGTGTATTGAAGCAGGGGAGGAAACTCAAGCTACGCTTTATCACCAAATACATTATGCTGTTCCACAAATGTTAAGAAATTCCCAAGGCCACTCGCTATTCATCTCCTGCAGGTTATTCCTTTTAATCAAGGAAAGTATTTGCTTTCTCACTACAACCAAAGAAAAAAACCATGCGAAATGAAAAAGGGAAACTTTCTTCCTAGCTTCTGCCACAACACAACGCTGCTAGCGAATCACAGCAACTGAAAACCAAAACCATTAGAAACTGATCTCATAATGGTCCGAGGACAACCATCCAGAGGCAGCTTTGCCAAGGAAACCTTCTGGGGATTCTACTCCAAAAATCTCTTACACAGCAGCATTATCTTTGGATGATGACCTTCTGAATGTAAGCCAGATCACGCTCCCAGTTCCACCACTGTTACTCTGCGTGACCTGACATGCCCTGTAGCCAGTTTCCACCATGTAAAAGCACAGAGCAATTACCAAGTTGTAGGGACTTGCTGAGGTTCAAACAACTGAAGAAATAGGATCCTGAGGAATGGTATTGCCAGCCAGCTCCTTGGCTGTTCTACAGGTGATACAATGCACAGAAGACATTTAAATCTCATAATTTCCATGTCTTTTCAAGAGCCATGTGCACCGCACCTCCATCCATATAGCCCTCATCTACTGGCCAAGAGAAAAGAGCAGAGGCCAAGGTGCTCTCCTCCTCCTTTGGGAAGTCTCTGTGGCCACCTCCAAAGGCCAGAGACCTGGCTATGGAAGGCTGGGTTAAATATACAGAATTAAAAAACTTTAAATAGTTTGTGCAGCTGCTTGACCTAACAGATACAGAATTAAAAATAATTAATGAAACGGTATTTATGAAATATAGAAGACATTACTGGCTACTCTGAAAAAGACAAGCGGGAAAACAGAGCGCTAGTGAAGCACAACATTAAGCTTTTTTGCCATTTTGCAAATGCAATGAAACCTCTGCTTTCCTTCCCAGATTATTAAGGATAGAGTAAGAAAATAAGAAGCCAGTCTTAAACATACCGATTGCATTTGCAGACAGAACCTTTCTCATCTGCATAACCAGAGGTACCCGCTGCTTTTTGGCCAGTCACGTCCATGATAGATCACTCTGTATACAATCAAAAGCTATCCATACCATGAAGTGCTAGGGTGCACAGCAAGTCACCAAATAAATTCATCGCTTTCTTCAACCCAGCCTTTTTCCAAGAGATAAAGCTCAATAAAACTCGCATCAACGTGCCCCCTTTTCAAGTCTAGAAACTATGGTTGGCGTGACTAAACATTTCTATAGAAAAACGACAGCAATGATATCAGACAGAACTAGGTGACTTACTATATTTGAGAGCAACTCTTGATTCAGGTTATTTTAATAGAAAGATTAAAATACAGCCATAACAGGGTTATTTGTTGTGCCTCTGCTGATTTTTTGCCAAATTCCCTTAACACCAACAGTAACTTAAAATTAACTAAGCAATTCTTCATAAACAGATGCACAACAGTATTAGAAAGTGTTTAAATTACGGCCTATGGACAGAGCTGCTCATTATTAACAAAGGATCCCTCAACAAGAATTCTGAAACCCGTCCCATAAAAGAACGCACACTGAGCTTTAGTTCAATAAGCAGCTATTACTCCAAACCTCCATTTGCTACCTGAAACTCAAAGATAACTGGCAAACGCTACTTATTTTGCCAAAATCTTTCCCTTTACACTCTCCATTAACCTAAATAAAGCAGCTGGTAACTCAAGAGCACAAACTCTCAAGAAAACAGCCTAGACAGTAGGTTCAAGCAGAAATGTATACTCGGAATTACATATGCATACATATATACGTGGTGACTTGCAACCTTATAGTAACTAAAAGGCTGCATTTAGAGTTGAAACCCTAGACTAGTTTGCCTACAAACGTTGTGGTCCATATCCTATTGATGGAAGCGCCATAATCACAATCTTCCCAGCTGCTCTGGTCTACAAGAGGTATTCCTGGTGCCCACAGAAGTTGCCGGGTGGGACTGTACTCCTTGTGGCATAGATTTCCATCAGTACATTCAGTATCAATCGAAGGAGTGCAACACCTGGGCTTGTTCCTGGCTTGTTGGTGATGGCACAGAACAAGGTTAAAGGGCTAACGGGGCTCCAGTTGTTTTTGTGCACCTATTAGAGCACTACCTGGGGCAGCTCTCAGCGCTGCCCCTGCTCGCCGCGGGGCCGCTCACCTGGCCGTGAGGGCGGCTGCGCCCTGCTCGGCAGCCGTCACCAGCCACCGAGGCCACCGTTTGGAGATACAAGCGGGGCTATGGCAAGCAGACTGAGCTTTCACATCAAGTAGTCCTGCTGCTACCTTGGGATGTCTTCTCTTCTGCATAGCTTGCAGTACAGCCAAGGACCGATGCTGCCGAGGACAGAGTTTGGGCTGATCTCATCTCTCACCCAAAACGTCAAGTCACGTAATGAGGGAAAGCTCATGGTGCAGGTTGGTAACCCCAGAAAAGCCCATCCCCAGCTGCTGCACAGCAACATATGGTTTTGAAAGATCACACATCATAAATTACCGGTCATATGGAAACAGAGGAAAAACCCGGATCCTGTGCTAGGAATGCTTAAATTGGCAACAAGGATGCTACGGCCCTCTCTCCGCAATAAATTTACACTTCATTCAGAAGCCCAACCAAAAAGGATTCCTACAAGCATTCTGTACCCTCAGTGAACCTACTACCTGAGCTAAGAAGTTAGACTACATTGAGAGACAGAGAAACACTTACTTTTTGCAATACAGGAAAGATTGTTGTGAAAAACAGAAATACTTCATATGCTCGTACACAGCAGAAATTATTTCTTCTTCCTCTGCATGCCCATCAGAGGTGAATGTACAGATTCCTTCTCTTTACACAGAAAAATGCTACTTGTGCTTGTCACGGTGGTATGGCAGGCTACAGTCAGAAAAGCACCAATTTGACATTATGAAACAGATACAAGGAATTAAATAATTACAGCCTTAATGACATAGCACAATGCATGTCTCCTTTGATAATCTCTTGAACTCAAGATAAAAAAGCTGCTGAAATCCGCAGAACAGATGAGCTATAGCTGAAAGCTTCAAGGTGCAGTGAAACAGTTCCATTGCTACATACATCACATAATTCATGTTTAAACCATTTTTGTAAAATTTGCGTTGCCATTATTCACTTGACTTCAGGAGCTGAAACTGTAAAGAAACAGGTAAGATTTAAGGCAACGTAATACCTGGCAGTAGAAATTCCCCGAGAAACATACCAGCACCTCTACTCCAAGCGCTGTGCTGTGATTCATGGAAGCCTTAATAAACAAACCCGAGCCAAGCTGTTTGCCAGGCGAGCTCCCACCGTACCAAACGCCCCGCTGCTAACTTCTCCAGCCTTCCCTCGGCCTCAGGCTGCAGCCTGCGCCCCGCTCCCCAGCCCCTCGGTGACGTCCTGCAGCGGGCAGCCTGCTCTGCAGGAAGGCAGGCAGCGGGCACGGCGTGTCCCCCGGGCTCTCAGCTTGTCCCTGGCCCCGGAACGCAAGCTCTTTGACATCCGCGTTATCGGTGTTTTTATTGACATCCATGCTAGCAGATCTGCACGCACGGATCTTTACTGGCCTACACTAGATTTTACGTCAGCCAAGTAAACTCCAATACCGAGTATTTTAGCACTTGCTGTCAGCAAAAAATGACCAATCCAGTACCATCTAAATAATGAAGGGTCACAGAATTTCTTATAGGTAAAAAGCTACGAACATCACCATCTATAAATCACGGAGAAGCAGAAACCAAGTCTGAACACAGACGTTCACTAAGAAGAATGATGAGCATTCCAGGCAGTCTGGAAGAAAAATGAAAGGTACACAGCAAAAAGATATCACAGCAGAAGTCAGAGCCTGAGGAGACGGCGCATACCCCTTCCAAAACACCTTGACAAAATATATGTCATAAAACTGTGTAAACCAACTCCAAGTGTAAAATTAAGATAAACAATTTTCCAAATGTTTGCCTCACAGCACGTACTTGGGCATTGTTTAAGTTTCAGAGAAAACAGGAATCCCAGAATCGATTTTTTCCATTAGTGCTAGAGTGACTGAAAGAGTTTATCATTTGAATGGCTTGGGAAAGACCGTAATGCAGAAACAACACAAGACATTATTTGGAACGCTTAAATTTCACTGCTTTTACTGAATTTGTTTAATCACAAAATATAGTCCTTTTCCACCCAGTTTGTCAACATTTTTAAAAGATAAGCCTCCTAAAGCAAAGACTTCTGTCGCTGCTAGTTCTGCTCTTTCATTTCTCCCTTCCACCTCTTTTTCTCTCACCTCCTCTGACAGCTTCCCCTTGGTTCATTGCACTTCTGTGTAGGTGGCATTTTCCTTACTGGACTATTGCTCATGCAGAGGGCCAGTGTAATACAAGTGTAAGCAACAAGGAATTAGTCCTTACCACACATTTTTCTCCGCTCCTCACCCCCTTTTTTTAGGATTTTTTAGGATTTTTTTTCTCCCTTTCATTCTTTGCTTGTTCCTGGAGAAAGAGGCATTAACATTAACGTTGCTTTATCGTTCAAACTCCCAGCAGGGTTTATGGGGACCCCAGAAAACATAAGGGTAGATTCCTTCAGTGTTTATGTATGGGATGTACTTTGCACATTAAGTCCAATGATTGGAAAACAATTCCGCTCGCCCATTTCTCTTTCTTTTGAGAATATTTTAAAGTTACCCTCACCACTTGCTTTAAACTAAGTTTTCATACTGCCATCTCCTCAAACACATCAAATTAAAAAATATCAAAAGAGATGCAAGGATGCAAGCTTCAAAGAGTCTGCAACTAGAAGACGTCACTTAGCTGCTGTCTCTGTATGGTTAGTTGTGTACTCATAAGGAATGGTACCAAGGACAGAAGCAGAAATGCTAATGGCAAAGAAATAAATGAACATGGTGATATTCGCATGAAAGGCAGCTTTAGGCTACATCAAGTAGAAATGAAAATTCTGCTTCATGATGCTGGATGCATACATCCGAACCTCAGCGTATGCCTACTACTTAAAAGGGGAAGATTTCCCAAAAGGGTAAACAAATGATCAGCTGCCTAGGTAGGGTTCCTGAAGACAACTTCTGTCTACGAAAAGCTCTTCCAGTCACCAAAGTTGATGCTCAATCAATGCTTCTAGTTTTCTAAAATGATTACCACTTGGTTCAAAATAAACACAAATTTTCTTCTGGAAAAGTTTATCAACTTGGCTTATCTTTCTGACAGGTTGTTGAAATAGCACAAAGCTATGAATACAGGTTTTAAATTTAATCTTATTATCCTCATCACTGAGAATCACTTCTTCCATGGCTTGCTGGCATTGTTATTGTTCTGCACCTCAAAGTAAGGCAGAACAAATAAATAGAAAGAAGCTACGGTGTGCCCCACTGTAAACAACCAGAAGCATTTAGCCGAGCTCACTTTACATTGCACTAGGAAACAAAGCACATCCCGACCCCATGCATGTCAAAAGGAGTCTTATTACTGTTTTCAGCCTACCTCAAATCACTCTAAAAGGAGGTTGTCTATATTTACATGACAACGACAAACAAAGTGCTAACTAATTGCTTTAATCCACTCCCTGCATTGGCTGAATCTAGACCATGATTTGCAGCCCAGTCGGATTTGAATGAAGTAATTAGCATTACTAGCATAACTTACTTATAAACACTAATTTAAGATGCTTCTTCAAGAACATTACATTAGCATTTTGTCTGGGGTTCACCTAATAAAAAGTTAATAGGTTTTTAGCTATAAAGCCATATTAGAATACAAGGCAAATATTTTTTTCCTAATTGCACCATTTCACATTGCGTGGGTGTCTAATTAGCAACACACTTCCGCGTTAAAAGTGTTACTGGTCTGTTCAGAATGTACATTACGATGATGACTAGAACAGAAAAATCCAATTAAAATATATCGGATGTGATTCGGGTTCTTCTGTGCCTTGAAGTTTGACCCTGTAACTTGGCATTTGGAATTCATATTCAGCTTGTGTAACTAGCAACTACAGAAGCTGCAAGGCAGAAAAGAATCAGACCTGTTTCATCACATCAAATTAAACATTTGACAAGATTATATTCTATTTTTATTAAACATTCTTTCACTGATGTCAGGCCATGCCCTGAGGAGGAGATTATAGTACTACTTTTAAGCTATTTAACAGATTTTAAAACAGCGTCAAACTATGCTTTGAATATCCTAAAATGTGCACGTTGCAACCACAAGCTATTTTTGAAAGTTATTTTAAAAATTAGATAAATAATAAAACCTTATGCTCATTCCCTGGCTAGCCTTGTAAGCTACAGTGGTATTTGTTGTGAGAGGAAGAGATCTTAAGGTCTACGTTCAGCAAATGCGCCTACCCAAAATACAGCGTGTTACGTCAGTGAAAGGCTTGGCAAAACAACAACGGCCGTACCACAGATCCAGCCACCAAGTTGGACTTGATTTCTGTAGTGATCTCTGCCCCAGTTAGAGGATGTTTCTCCAATTCAGTGTTTTTTCCAAATTTTTTTCAGCCAGCCAAGATTTGCTTTTCCATATGACCCGAATCTTTCGCCTCCCCAAAAGACTAAACGCAGAGGCACATGAACTCTGTAGAAATCACAACAAGATGAGCTCCGGTTGCTCGCTCCTCAAGCCCGTTTTCACTGCCATACACTCCTCAATACACAGCAGCAAAGACAAAGTTCTACGCAATGAACCCGGGCAGCAGAACACAAATCATGGAATGAAATCTGTTCCCTAGAAGGCAAACAACTAACTCCTCATCAGCAGTGTTCTGCATTTCCAACAGGAGCTGGCTTTACGTGATTGATGAATTAATTTCCCATAAGCTGTTGCTGTTCCGATCAAGAAAACAAAAAGCTTTAGTTCCAAAATTGAAGGCAACGCGTAACTTTTTGAAGGATTCTCAACATTATCTTTGTGCTCCAATTTTTTTTTCTGATAACATGACACCCTCAAACTTTGAGGGCTCTCAACAAAATTATCTAAATTAAAATAACAGGTAAAATCTGACTGCCTAACATGAATATTCCCACTGACATCAGGGGCCCGAGTCTGACACTGTTAAGACAGGTGGGTTTACATGCACTTTAGTGGTGCCACTCAACATTCACTCAATGTTGCTGATAAAAATATACCCTCATAAAGCACTCAGACACACGCCTCTTCTCTGCTATACTTCTTGTACAAAATCAGACCAGAAAAGAGGCATAAAATAGTCAAATTATTTGTTTGGTTTACTTAAAAAAAAAGAAAAAAAACAAAGCAGAAATAAAATGCAGCTGATCACTTTTCCCATGCTGTATACCCATACCTAAAGTATTAGAAACTACTAAGCTAGTCATAAGTCCAGTTTTAAGAGTGAGGTTTGAAGTACATACATTTGGGGGGTAATTCGTGTGTTGGCTTCTGATGTAATAGTTAAATAATGTATATGAGCTCCCTTTTGCTAGCAGCTTTTTTGTTATTCATGTGAGACTTAATTTGATGACATGCAACCAGATGCAGGATATTTAAGGGAAATAAAAAATAAGCTAAAACGGTATTTGAAAGTTAGCAACTCTGGAATTATTTTTTCCAGTGTTTCCATTAACCTACAGCACATTTATGTACGTATGCATATACTATATTTACATCCAGAATACTTTATGTATAACACACAGCATATTCAAGTAGGAGAAAATCAACCTAAGTTTCAGGTTCTTTTTGCAGGGCTTCCATACTTCACTGAGATCCTCTCTGAGCTGAGTTTTAAGCTCTCTTCTGGTAAACAGTAGGGATGGAACATAAACATCTGACCGCTTAAGTCTTCCAAAGTATTAAGGTACAGAATACTGTGAGTTTTGGGAAGCACAAAACTCCGGGAGGCTGGGAGTTAGACATGGCAAAAACATAGGAAGCAGTTTCAAAAAAGATGGAAGAATCAGTGTGGAAAGCACACGCTTTGTTTTGGTAAAATATTTTCCCCCAGACTGCATTCTCTCAGCACAAAAGAAAGAAGTGAACTTTTTTGCCAAATATAAAGCCGTGTCACAAACCCCGGCAAACTGAGAATGATGCATGCAGCGGAAAGAAGGAAGATAGCTGAGCTGTAAGCTTTTCAGAGGAAAAAACTGGAGAGCAGTGGTACAAAGGCGGTTTATAAAAAGGCATTTTTACAAAAAAAAGCTTTTGCACAGCGAGTAAGTAAACTGCGCAGAAGTAATTCCTATCTGTGAGTTAGTATCTCACATGAGCGAGATAAACTGCATTAACACGCACCTTTCATCGCAGTGTAGGCCAACATGCTTTAGCTGCACAAGCGAGGAGCAGGCAACCAGTCTCCGAAAACAAGATTAATTTCCAACATTTAGTCTAGCTGCACAGCGTTCAGATTACAGAGCAACAAGAAGAGGAAGGCTCACTGCTGTTACTATTACAGCACTTCACTAATGTGACTGGCAAAAATAAACAAACCTGAGAGCAAGCCGTTATTAGTTTTCCTCTGAAGATAAATATTATTAACGTTGCTTGGTTTGCTCTCCAAGTATTTAGCCCCAAAGCAGCAGCTTTCCGCTGACCCTCGCTCCGAGATACAAACCGCCAACACGGAGAACTTTGCTGGCAGGGTGCAGCACAGCTCTCCCAAAGCCACAGCTATGTGGGAAGCGTTCTGGCAAACCGTACAACAGCGCTAACAAGGTTTTGAGAACCTGCAGTTTTGATTCATGGAAGTCCAGGACCTGGAAGGAGAGCAGGAAGGAAGAAAGCTAGGAAAACGGTGATATCTGCCTCAGGATGCCTCCCACAAATTGTATTCTACTCTTACGGTAGATACGCAGATAGCATTACACAGGCTAGGGAATCACAGCATTGTCATCACGCTAAGTCCAGTCTACATTGGAAACGTCCATTGAGTGGTTCTATATCTGAAGGGCAAGCTCAACAAACGAATCCTTAAATAAGTCCATTCCCCACTCTTTTGCCTGTGACTAACAGCTCAGCCAGACACTTCATCTCGGGCTTTCAGCGCCCTCGGAGCATGGCCCGACAGCCCTGGGACAACTCTTAATTGCCTTAAGGGTGCCCGCCCTCGCTTGCCTGCCTTCTAACCGAGAACCCCCATGTTCGCCCAGGCTGCGGCCAGCTCCAGCAGCCGCGTTCACGCATCCCCCAGCACGAGTGGCAGCATTTCTGGGAGGAACCGGGCTGCCGGAAGGCTCTTGGATGGCTCCGCGGAACCTGAGCACTCCATGGACCGCGGTCTGCCTGCTTCAGCGTACCAAGTTTACACACCCCGTGCTAATAATCATTCTGGGAAAAACTCTTCAGTCACTTCGATTCATTTACCAATGCTCGATCCAACTATTAGACATCCCTCTAGTGCGCTAGCAGAGCCACACAAAAGGCTACAAGTGTTCAGCTATAAACAAAATTGTTACTTAAGGAAAGATGTCCCAAATTCAATATATTTGCTTTCATCCACTATTGCTGCACATTACAATCTAGGATCGCTGTAAGCAGCAGGTGTTGTACCACTGCTACCCAATTCAATTTCCAGGCTCTGTAGGGATCAGGCACATACAAACTGGAAGAAAAGAGATCACACATGCGAAATAAGGTTTGGCTTCCATTTCATGGAATATTAATACTTGAAATTGTTAAAAACTGACGGGGACAAAAAGACTGTTCTGCTTCCTGCAGGTTTAACTGCTTCTAGGCGAAACTGTGATTACTGCTAATAAGCCTAGAAATCAAATTAGCCTTTGTAACAGTACAGAACAGCAAGTTACAAAATAATGTTAGTTTCTAGGCAGAATGGCCTCCTGCAGCAGAAAATATACCAGGAAGGCCGTTTGAAAGAACAGAGTGAAATCTGCATTTTGCATTGGCGAGGGAAGCGTATTTGTTAATGAAGTGATGCATTGAGACATACCTCAGGTCCCATCAAATCATCTCTCTCAGCCTTATTAACTGTATTGGTAAAAACAAAAACGGAAAGGAATTTGCTAATGGGAGAAGAAACGTCTAAATTACTACAAGCAGCCCATGTAACTGTCTTAGGAGTCTATACATTAACTCCGACTCCTCATGCCTGGTCTGCTGCCATGCAGACTGGCTCAGTCGCTGCTGGGCGCGTTCCGCTGGGATACCACGGGGCTCTGCAGGCTGTTGTGCCCGCACTCTCGATTCGGGCAAGGGTAGAGGAGCTGGCGCCTCAGAAGCACGACGCGTGCTGGGATCCTTCTTTGGAGACTAGAAGAGGATACAAGGACAGCATAGCTGTTCAAAAGGCATCTTTTTTTTTTTTTCTCCCTATTACAGGGATTCTCTTTCCTTCTAAAAGAACCAGTAATGCTTTCAATTTCTTGGCCAAAATCCCTAAGAAATGCTTGTGACTTTAATGGATTTACATTTTCCCCCGAAATATATAGATTTTGTAGCATAATACATGGCTGCTACAACAGAGGGAAGGAAACACTTAGATCAGACCCCCACCATAGGGCAGGACAAATTTCCATACGCACCAAAGATGCCCTTAGCTCGTAAGTGATGCCTGAAGGATTCACAGCAAATAACCTATGACAGTCATTAACAGGAAAACATTTCAAAGCTCTGAAATACTCCAGCAGACGCCTATGTTTTGTAGCGAACGAGAATGTGCAGGTGAAGCTGCAGGAGGGGGCTTTGTCACAGAAGAGGAGTGACGGAGCAGGGATCTCTTTTTTTCCTTTGTAGCTACAATTTATCCGTATGCACCCTACTAAAGGGACTGCAATAGAGCTCTATATAATGGAAGGACGATTAAGTCACTTACGTGCAAAAACTCATCATGTGATAACGATCCTCTAATTTCATCAGGGTAAGACACTCATCCCTTACCGAAAGCCAACCTGCACCGCTAACGCAGCGGCCGGGCTATTCGGGAGCAGCTCGGAGACGCTCAGCTCCGCTTCCGTACGCCACCAAGTGCCACCCTGCTTCTGCCCCGGGTGCCGCCAGGCCGAGCCCAGCCCGACTCCCGGCTCCCGCGGGGTTTTCTCCCGGTCCAAGAGCTGCGTGCCCGGAACGGGCCCAGCCGAGGCCCGGCCGCCCTCCAGGCCCGGGGGAAGCGCCCGCCCGCCGCCGCCAGGCGGCACCAGCGGCCCGGCCAAGGGCCCTCACGGGGCCGGAACGGGCCTAGGNACCAAGTGCCAGCCTGCTTCTGCCCCGGGTGCCGCCAGGCCGAGCCCAGCCCGACTCCCGGCTCCCGCGGGGTTTTCTCCCGGTCCAAGANCTGGTGAGCTGCCGTCAGGAGGCAGAGGCGGCTTGGCGGGGGGGAATTCGTTCCCTTGCAAACGTGAGTAGCAAGTACAGCTGCAGGCGTCACACGCGATTATCGTGCTGTAAGCCGAAAAGCAACCGGACCGCCACCGCTAACCCCGAGCTATAGTTTCTAGACCTTCCCTTGATCAGCTAAGTAAAAAAAAAAAATAAATCTGTTTTTTTAAACTGAGATGTATGAATATGTTCATAGGTAAATTCAAAGATATGTATATGTGAAGTTACAGCTCTGCCCTCACCTCTATTCATTTGGCTTTATAATAACGTTGGCAAAAATCAACCCTTGCTCTGTACCTGCTTGCTAGGCTTATTTACGGGGTGATCCCAAGTGCTGGAAGACATCAGAGCGCCGGTAACTTCCAGCTCCAGTACCTCAGAGACCACCGCTCTGTAACAGCCTCCCTTCTGGCCTGCGTGCATCAGCTCACTGACGGCTCAAAAAACATTTCATAGAATCCTAAAGCAAACCCTGAATAATTTGCACTGTCACTGCTTATCTGTGCTAAGATTTTCTGTTAAATCAGATGGATTCACACCCCCATTTCTCTCTACAGCAGCTACTGAAGAGATGGCACACAACACACTGGCCTCCAGTAGAGGTTAGCAGTCATTCCTGACCTGAATTACTGAAAGGGTTTTCAGCAAAATATGAAGAACCGATTATTTTGAACTAGGTATCTGTAGTATGCAATCTCTCTCATGTGTGTTGTTTCACCTACAAAATATTAACCAGTTCGACGCGCATTATAAACCATGAAAACCTACCAGTTCTATACAGTGCAATGATCTAGAGCAGAAAGGAGACCTGGGCCTCCCTCCAGGACACCTACCCAAAGCTTCCCGCTTCTTTCAGCGCAAGCCCGTGGCGTGTGTCGGCTTTCCCTGCTGCTGGGCTGCACTGGGAAAAAGAAGGGAGGCATACAGTTCACATGTGCAGCTTTTGAGGTTGATTAGAAACAGCCGTGACTCTAACGCAGCTTAATCATGAAAAGCTGAGCTAGCTAACTGGGAGGGAAAGAGAGGGAGCCAGCTGCAAAATGTGAAAACATGTTCCCTAATAGGAGGAGGGGTTGAAGCATTAACACTTTATCAAAAGTCATATCCCAAGAATGGGAGAAGAAACATGACTGAAGACAACAGAAGGTGGTGGGAGAAAAGGAAATTTTGTTTTCTTGGCTTCCACCCATCGCTGTAGGCTTCTAAAACTGAGCTCATTCATCCTTAGGATGCAAAGGATGCAGATGAAAAAACAACTGGAAAGATAATCTCCTGGCAGGCAAAGCCCATTGCGATCTTTTAGTCAGAAGAACAGCTGGTCAAATGCCCGCTATGCGTCATGACTCTTTGTCCCAAGTTGCTTCGGTCTTTAAAATCAGCTCTAGTGTTGCCCACAGCTTTGTTCATGCAGTTATATTACGACTTTAACTACCAGATGCATTCTAACTCCTTCAGAATTTAAAATAAGAACATAAAATTACCCACTGACTCCAGCTGTGATACGCTTGTTAGTTCACACTTTCACCCACAGTCATTGGAAATTCAGTTCAAATCTGACAACTTGGTTTTAACCACAATACACTGGGCTTTTTCTCTCCCCTCTTTCTGTTTCCTGCATCCCAAATGCACTGAAAATGATGTGTACGGTGGCAGAAGGCAAGTCAGATGCCTCCTGGAGGTACTCCAAAGCACTACACATCTGAGTGACAGGTGTCAAGCTCTGCAAAACAAAACTGGATGTGAAGAAACCCAAAACGCGCTTTAATATGAACTATTCTTCTGGGCATTCAGTCTCGAGCACAACACTGCAGCTATTCACAGCATCCACCAATACCTCTGTGCCATTCCTAAGCCCTGCGACTGACGTTCTCCTTTCGGTCTCTCGAATGGGAGCGAGGCAGCGCGGTGTGACTGGACCTTCACATAAAAAGACCACGGAAGTAGGGTTTCGCTCTGCGTTCAAACTGCTAAAATTTGCAAAGCTAAACACAAAGTCAACCTGCCGCACGCAGCAATACAGTAGCGCTAGTTCTCTGGAAACTAAGCTATTTTTAAACCGCACTAGCAATGTGAGCTGCATAAATTAGCATAATTTCAGCCTTCACAGATAGATCTCAGTTTACAGCGTTACATGCTGCGAATTAACACTCTGCAGATTCCTTGCTTCTACTAATACTAATCATGCAATTCACGTGGCGATACTTAAAATCCCCTTCTTCAGTCCCCCAAAATCTCAATGGCCTGTCTTTTTTACACTACTCCTTCAGTCCCTTTCAGACTATCAAAGGCTTGGATTTCATTACAGATCTCACAAGGTCTTCGTGTGTAACTGGTGGTTTTGTGGCTTCATAATTGCAGGACATCCTACGATTTTCTCCGCTGGTGATTTTCTGCTTGTGGGCAGATGGCATCGAAGTGGAGTGCAGATGGTAACCCACAGCCCACAGACTCCTCATTATAATTTGAAATATTGTGTGCAGGTCTTCAATTCTTATCTTCTCTTTAATGTATTTTCAGCATTAGAGCTTTTTTTTTTTTTCAGAAGACACAGCCAAAAGTAATGACGCCTATTCTGTTTATAGCTGAGAACCTACTCCTAACAAAGAGATAATGATGTGCCTCGTATCTTCAAAATTTTTATTGAAATCCATAAATCATTAGTGGAAAGGATTTTAAATGAAGTATCTCCTGCTTAGATTCAAGCATTACCTTAAGGGAAAAAAAAAATCCATGATAAGGAAGAAGCAGATCACAATGAAGCTTGAAGGCTTAAGAGTCACATAGTTAGCTATTTAAGGTAATTCCATGGCTCCAGGTATCACTTTACCTGAGCTGCTTGGAATTATAATGGATTTATCTCCACAGAGCACCTGTGAGATAAGGAAGTTGCCGTGACACACCGCAGCAGGCAGCAGCTAGGTGACTTGTCTGAAGCCACGCTGATGGGCTGTGGTGCAATTCCGCGTGGGTCTCCAAGGCTCACGACTCAGCCCCGCACCCTCCTGGCCCTGTAAGCTCTGAAGTGCCTCTTGGCAGGAATGCATGGCTCCAAGTGAAGGTGCCATAAAAGCTATGTTCTTACCGTTCCTTCAAGCTTTTTCACAGCATGGCCAGCCTGGTGGAAATGGCTTTCCTAACCTCCTGACCAGTTGGGAAAGTCCTAAAAACAGCAAGTAAAAATTATCTGTGCTGGAAAATAGTAAGGAATACTAAGCATTAGAGGTCAAGCCTGGATCCCTGAAAAGTTTGTATTAATCAATGGAAGAACGTTAAAAGAAATACAGTTATCCCTTAGCTCCCTTAATTATAAAAACAAAACAAACAACACTTAAAATCATCCAAGTGACATAGTTGATAAGGATTTACTAACTCATTAGCTAATTTCTTCCATTCCATAAGCCTACATTTGGACCTGACAGACACAAAGAAAATGCTCTGTTGGAGTCTGACAACCTATTACTAAACTGCACTATTCCACCCAGCTATAAACAGGATCTTGTAAACTGTCTCACAGAGTGGTTTCTATCTATTTAAAGGACCGATAAATGTTGATTAAATAATCCTACTGCCTTTAAGAGCAATCATTAGCAAGTCTTTTCACAAATGTCTGACATGATTTGCATATTATACATCAAAAACATTCAGATGTTCAACTGAGTTGAATAAACTTGTCCCTTAGCTCCCTTGGTTATCATATATATATATATTTATATTTATATGGAGTGTGTAAATACACCACGACATGAATAATTTGACTGTATAGTACAGGCCTATAATCTTCCACAGCATGCAGGCATGATAATGATCTTACACATGGACAACATGAGATGAAATAATGAAATATTTCATCACTAAAGGCAATTTAACTTGTCTACATTCACGGAAGAAGATTTTAGGAAGTCATCTTCGGGGCTTTGCTTTCATAACAAGAAAGACAATAACCAGTTTACATTAGAGAAGACTTGGCCTTTCTTTGTACAGACATGACCTTCATGGCCTACACACTAAATACAGCACTGATGTCAACTGAATAACTACACACTATCTTTTAGTGCAAGGGGTTGAAAAGGGTAATAGAAATGCTGGAATTTGAGATACAATATTGAAGGATTTACACGTCAAAAGAACCAAACAGATACGTTCCCCTCTAGCCTAACGATTTCTGTATGAAACTAATAAGGGTCTTCAGAACTGAAAATCTGAATATACTGTTTCATGAGAAACCTCAGCTGAATTCACGGCTCAACAGAATAAAAAAATTCCAGAGGAGGAGAAAGCTCCATTGTAAGCTCTTAAGAAATCCTCGACTTTGGGAAGCCCATCTTCACTGCGCAGTACCTCACGTTTCATTCAAATGTCCATTCAGAGCTCTTCAGGACGTGAGAAGCCATTGCTTATGGAAAGGTAAGAGAATTTTGGCAGAGAAGGAAATAGTGTGCCAGCATTTCTGACACAATGACACTATCACACATCTGCTTGTCTGTGAGAAGCAGGATCTGCCTGTGACAAGGTCAATTTTGAGAAGGGTTGGTATTAAAAGATTATGCTCCCTCCATCCTCTCACTAAGTATGCGCTAATTATTTCAGGATAGCGTAGGAATTCTTTGATCCTCCAACTCTTCCTTCCGTCACAAGATGACTCTGGCTGCCTGCTCAGCCCCAGAGCAATGGCACGTCCTAGTTCCGTAATTGCGGATTTAACTATTTTCAACCTTGAAATTTAACCCTAAGAAATTGAGTATGCAGTAATCCATGTAATCCAGGCCTCTACACCTGTCCCTCTTCCAACTAATCTCACCATCCCTCATCATGCCACATCTTAATTTAGAGCCCTATCTGTTAAGGTCAGTGTGAGTGGATGCTCGGAAGCCGCAACGAGTATCTGCCACGTGGCAGGACCAATCGCTTCCCTTGCGAGCTTTGCGAGACACAGAAATATGACTAAAGAGCAAAGCCCTACCCCTGCAAAGCACAGGAGATCTCTACAAATGTCCTGGGAAACAACAGAGCAAGAGACAGGAAAACAAATAAATAAATGCAGTGTAGCCCTGGATAATGCGATCTGCTGGTATTAAGTTTTCTCCTGGAGGAGTTAAGGATATACCAGCTGCTCTACATTAAACCGAGCTGGCATTTTAAATCATGCAAATTAGCCTCGCTACCATCCATTTCGGTCCAGCATTTAACAGCATTGCTGTGAGAGATGCAAAGGACTGGCCAAACCAAGCCCTGCCACGGCAGCTGCTGTCGGGAGAGAAAGGAGGAGGGCGGGAGCGGCACTCGGTGGTCCTGCAGCTACCCATAAGCTGACTGAGGAGTCCCACCACACCGCCCCGGCGTACGCAGACAACTGCCCACCGCAAGCCCCCTGCCTGCTGGACCCAGGGAGCTCAGGACAGACAGAGAGGACTGGGTCGTATCCGGCTCCTCTTGCTGGGGCCCAGAGGTGAAGCTTCAGCGCAAATGTCAAATTGTGTACGGGAGAGTGAAGCACCTGTTACTGAGCATTCTAGGAGCTTTTTGATTTCAGACTCTTTCCTATGCCTTTTTTTGTTGTTTTTTCACTTTTTCCTCCAAGTGCCTCCTGCTGCGAGTAACCTGCTCAACAAGGAGAAGCCAGGAATGATTCCTGTGATAAAACTAAGCTAACAGATGCCGTGCCAGGAGAAGCCAAAGGCAAGCACCTCGCAGAAAGGCACCGCACCCCCGAACGTGACTTCATATCCACAGCACTCCCCATCGCTTGGTGCCCCAGCGAAAAGCGACCACAGGGAGAGGAGAAAATCCTGGGTCAGTCTCGCCTGTGGCAGAGGCTTCCATCATGAAATCTCACGTGCATGGTATTTGCACTCACAAGCAGATCCTCTTTCAAATATTTCTGCCCCTTATGAGAAACAGATTTACCTTCACTGGTTTGGAGTCTAAGTATTATATCCTATAAAAACAAACCACTCCACATGGTCCAAAACCTACATGGTAAAAAGCCAAGAGGCTACCTCTTCAAGGCTACCGAAAGTCAAATTCTCGTTGCTGCAGAGGGACGTTTGTATCTGACTGCTTGGAAACAGGATCCTAGGCAACTGCGGCTCTTCCCTCTTTCAAGCAGAAAGTGGTTTTGTTTTGTAAATTAAAGCAAATCCATCAGAACCCCCCGCCCGCCATGGTCGCTTGGCAATAGGCAGGATGCGGCCCCCCTTCCCCGCTCCAGGAGAAGCTGGGCACCTTCCTGCCAGCCCGGGCCCTGTGCAGCGCTCCTCTGGCGCATTACCCCGGGTGACCGCATCCCTGGGCACTCCAAGAGCATCTCGGAGGAGTGCGACATAGCAATGCTGAAAATACTCTTTCCCAAAATAATCCATCCCAATAAAGCCACAGACAAGTCTGGAATACATATGCCCATTCTGAAAAGCAGCCTGACCCGTGGTTACTGAGCAAAAAGAACAACCCTTTTCTAAGCTATTGCTTCAAATGGCCAATGCACATCTGATCTTGTAACACACGTGACATTTTTAAAATTAGTTTTGAAGACTGAAACGTCTGTAAGGCTCTTTGAAAGGAAGAATAATTTGTAACTGAACCAAATCTGTCTTACCAGACTAATCCATTAATTACTGTCTCCACCAGCAATAATCAAAGTTGCACGCTGATCTTTGCAGATGCAAATGTGTCCTCTGCAGCTGTTCCAGGCCTTTTAACCTCGGGCACACACATACAGATATTGTTCTTAGATAAAACCTCTCTAGGAAAATATAACTTTGCATCATGCTACATTTTCTAAGGAGGATTTCTGACTCTGAAAGACATGACAAGAATCTTTACATCTCCTATAACACTATGCCTGATAGCTGCATCTGCCAGAGGAAGCAAATCTGTTAGACCACTGGTACAAGTTGATGAGGAATGACTTCCTTGTAATTAGTGTCATAATCTGAGAAACGGCCAAAATAGATATGACGCGGGAAGGTATCTGTTACACTCTTAAAAACTGTCATACAAAACCAGTACCTAGCTTACCAGTACTACAGCTACCTGTAGTTTCTAACAGTGGGCACGGCTCGAGCGGCCACAGCAGAAGAGAAAGGAAGCAGCTCCTAAATACTTGTTTTTAGGCACGCAAGCAGAACAAAGTTGCACCACCAAACGCCACCATGCAGGCCCGAGAGCCCGGCTGCGTCAGGCCAGGCCCGGCAAGAGCCGCCGCCGGGTTCCTCAGCGAAGGCTTCGCGGCGTCGAGTGCCTCAGCCCGGCGCCGCTGCGGTCCACAACACGATGCTGGTGCGGTCCAACGCTGAGCAAGCGCGGGGGCAAAAGTCCTAGTGAAAGCCTGTTTTGAAATCCAGAGGTTAGATATTTTTTCCTTTCATTTATTGTTTTCCCACACATTGCTTCCAGTTCTAAAATAACCCAAAAGTAAAATGAAAAATAATCCAAGGATAACACACCTAAAAATACTTTCAAGAGGAAAAAAAAAAAGGTGGAATCACAGCAAAGGTTAGGATCTCAGCCTGATTTAAAATAAGAAGTGACCTGTTTTCTCAATTATTTACTTTAATAAATGGTTTATTTATTATAAGTTTTAGCAATTATTTCCATGCCCGTGATTTGCAAAACCAAAGAAACTGAGAATGTTTCCACAAACTATTTCAGAAAGAACAATTTACAGATAAAATTAGAGGCATACAAGTAAGTGCCAAGTGTTTGACTGAATTCCAGTTCTTGGTGAATGGAAAACCAGCAGCTTCCTGTTACAAAATGTACCAACAGTTCATGGCTAATAATACGCATAAGATCTGACCATTTATATACTTCAAATATAGATGTTTCTAAAAATAATATGCAACCAGGGTATTTTTAGCCAGGTAAACTTCTCAGGGGAATTAATCTGAATTTGGTTGAGATTCTACAGTCTTCTGCAAGGAGGAGTAAATGAACTCAGTGGGTTAAATTTTAAGAGCATCTCTTGATTTATACCAGAATAAAAATTGAAGGCCCAGCTGTCAACTTATTCTTAAACAGTAGTTATAACATCTATTTTGTATTGCAAGTTTAGGAAGTTCAACCAAAACAATTATTAATTTAAATCTCCCCTTAATTTCCTCTGCCTTGGTAGGAAAAAGTGACTTGTAGGCTAAAAGCACTGAAATACTCTACAAATTAAACTGAGATGCAAGTCCAGAGGTGAGATAATCTGGAAACCAAAATTACAGAGTAGACAAAGTTTCTCAAAGGACTGTCAAAGATAGCCAAAACCAACCCCAATTTTCCAAAACAAAAAACTAAATCCACCCTTCCCATCTCAATAAAATAAAGGCTTTCTTTTCTAATGCCCTCTAGATTAAAAACAAACAAACAAAAACGACAAACAAAACACACACATATAATTTGGATATTTCAAATATTGATTGGAATTCGAAAAGAGCACAGGTGGTGTTTATCTCATCACTGTTTATTTCTTTTTGGTAGTTCTCAGGTACCTGACACTTGGGAAAGGTTCATCTTACTTACCCGAGCCCTTCTTTATGATTTGATACATGTTTTTTTTAATTATTTTTTCTTTTCAAGAAAGCTACAGCAGAAGTAAAGTTCAGGTTTAGTGTGAGGAATTTCAAAAAGCAGGATGTGGTGTTCTCCTCTGTCAATATCCTTGTGCCTCTCTGCATCTCCAGGGGATTCCATCAGGATAGAGATTGTATTTTATACCGCCTTGCTTCTGACGAGAGCATTTTGTAGAAGACCAGATAGAGAACGTGACTTTATGATGAGCTCCATGAAGTATGCCAGCGTGGTTTTCAGCTACTAAGAACGCTTGTACAGCTGAAAGTGCTGTCTGTGCTAGGCCTGCCATACAGAGAAATGCTTTTGTCCTTCAGTTTCCCCACTTCACACTTGCTTATCAAATTAAAAGGATTTTATCCATATTTGAATGTTAACAAATTAGATATACCAGCTAGCAGTTGGACAGCCAAAAAGACTCGATGCATTTCTGTTGGAGCAAACTCCAGTTCAAACAAACCTCCAGCAGAGATTTAGTGTCTAAAAAAAAAAAAAAAATCAAAACACAAACCATGCATCAAAGACGAGACAAACAATGGAGAAAAGGTAAGAGCCAAACTCTACAAGCTGTCAGAGAAAGTCACCAGTGCAGCCAGGGGTGCAAGGAAAGGCAGGGAGAAAGAGAGTGAGAAGAAAAATGAACCCGTTACAGGCTAGAGGACAGCTGGACCAAAGTATCCTGCTTGGGTACTGCCATACATACAGCATCAGAGCAATATGCGATAGAAATTACATCTTAAAACAGGGACAAAGTGAGAGTGCTCACTGAAGAAATATAACTTATGGAGTAAGCTAAAAGTTTCAAGGACAGAGAGAGAAGCGCATAGCATTTTGAACTGAATAACAAGTAGCAGCAAAGGAGGAAGATAATCTAATAGTCAGGGGACGAGCCAGTAATTTTCTACAGCACAGCAGACACTGTGACCTTGGGTGAGTCTCTCTGTGCCTCAGCCATTCCTTTACAAAGTAAGAACCATTCCCTACCTCTAGAGTGCTTTTAAGACAAGTATATGAAAGTTGGGAAGCCCCTTAGATACTACTATTAGCAGAGATGAGAGAAACAGCATAAAAATCAAAAGCGGGAAAAAGGTCATATTAAACGAGTGCTTCAAAAACACTCGCCGTGGACCATGAAAACTTGACTGAATTCAACAGTAGCATCAGGTCAACAATAAATAGCTTTAGAAATGCCGTCTTGGGCAAGTCCACAGTAAGGTACTGAGCTTGGGAAGGAACACCAAACGATGAACTAATGCGCTTTTTCTGAAGAACTGTCTTAAACTGATATCAGAGCAAACAACATTTTCACTCATTATCCTGTGACAATTAAAAACTGAATGGAACTCAGAACCCACGTGACACTTTACAGACTCCAAATGAAAAACCCATGATGAAATAACTTCTTGAGTCTATAGAGCAACCTTACATCTTTTGTTCAAATGCAGGGCAGTTCTTCAATGCAGCGTAGTTCTTCAAATTAAATGACAAATTACTGAAAACTCCACATTAATAATCACAATAGAACAATTTATCAATTGTTTCCTCGCTTTTTCTCTAATAACATTTCACGTGGAACAAACCCCTTACGATTTAATATGTGACGGTATGTATCTACAAAATACTATCAAAACCATTATAATCATTAGAAGGATTTGGCTACTTAAGAGCCCCAGATTGCTTACACTGCGTCCAAAAATCCATCAGAAAGCAAGACACAGCACTCTTTTGTAAGAATATACTGAAGAACATAACTCTCATTACATAAGCAAGCTCATTAAAATCAATACTAACTTAAAATTAATTTTGTGGTTATATATTTTGCTAGCCTGAATTAGCTTTTCTTAGATTCTTCCAACTCCTCAGTAAAAGTTCTCCTTTGTACATATCCTAAACGTAACTTCGTTTGGTTTCCTCCAACAAAGCAAAAAGCTATATTTCATTGTTACCAGTATTACTAACTGCATTTGTCATCATTTCTTTTATAATTAGCACAGCAGTGTTAGTGAGACCCAATTCTACCACTGAGGCAGCTTGCACAATGGCATTGAGACCAGTTTACGTACATCTGATTTTCAACCAGGTCCAGATTAAGACTCGCTTGATTCCTAGCCCTTCTGGAAGACAGCTCAATACCAAAACTGCAAAGCCCAACGTCATGAATAAAAATGGCTAATGCAAGAGAGAAATGAGGGCATACTTTCTCTGCAATACGTTTTTTAAAAATCTTTCTCCCTGTGAAGCTTCAGATTAGTGAGAAAGTGATACGGAGGTATAAACTGCTTTTGATAAAGTTACTTAAAATTTAGAAAAGTAATTACTAATATCTGAATTACATGAATTCCTCTGGATTGCCAATGGCATGGAAACGGGGATAGCGAGGCCTAGAAGGCCAACAGATCGCACGTCACCTGTGGCTCATCAACCAGTTGATGTCCGCCTAGATTTGAAGTGTGGAAAAACAGTGGAACAACCCATTAAGTAACCCATTTGTGAGCAGCTAGGCTACTTCAGGGCAGCACACAGCTGACTGAAAACTCTGAACTGACTGAAATTTGTCAGTAGTGTGCTATCAACCTCGGAATGGCTACCAAGGAGATTTTTGCAGGGATCTGCAATGGCGCATCTTTACCATTCCATATGGTCATTGACTTGGAGAACAGAACGGGTAATGAGGAAAACCCAGGGACATTTCTAACCTGGATGGTTATTGCAAAAGGTTTGGGAGATATACCTAGAACTCAAAATGATCTCCACAGATTGGGTAAGCAGTGTGAAAAGAACTGTATCGCTAAGAGAAAAATCTAGTGTAAAAATAGAAAATGGGAGCTATCTGAGCGAGGTGGTTTTATTGCAGGCAATGATATCATGCCACAGTGAATCATAAAGAGATTATGAGTCAACAGGGTGGATCTGTTGCCAAAAAATAAAAAAAATAAAATAAATCAAGTCTTTTTTAAAATCTCAGTCAAATGAAAACTCAAGGGTATGATAGAAAAGATGATTACCTGCTGCACTCAGCTGTAATGAGGCACAACAGCGTGTCTAGTTTTGAACAGAATTTTTAACAAAAGCTCTAGGCAAACTGAAAAGGGGTCAGTAGAGAGCGTGAAGAGTTGTAAGAGTTCTAGAAATCCTGAGGGAAATGGTTAGAAGAATTACATTTGCCTTGAGCAGAGAAAGAGAAAAGCGAGGGAGAATATGCTAACACCTAGTGAGCACCTGCCTTCCACATCCACCACGAAAGGGACCAGTGAGCTATCTGCCCAACTTGCAGCAAGGGAAGCGTGCGTTCGGTATTTGCGATCCCACTCCCACCTCTCCTGCCAAATATTAAGGACAACCGTGTACCTGAACGCTTGGTTAAGGGGATGGCTGAATACACACGCTTTAATAGCAGGTTAGATTGACGCCTGTCAGCAGCGACTTGTGGTGTTTTAGTGGAAGCGTGGACCGGTGACTTCGTAAGGTGCCGGTGGTTATAGGACTACTTAAGACACAAACAGTAATTACTTTTTAGGTTCTGCAGAGGACAAAAATAAAGAAGCTAGAGAATAAAACACAACAGAAATAAACACAGTAATTAAATCTGTGATCTCTTTCAGTGGCTTTCACAATAACAGACTCTGTTCTTGAAACAATCTCTTCCTTCTTGCACCCTGAACAATTTTAGCATGCCCAGGGACTTCTAATTGGCAATGACTTCTGCCTGACATAATTAATGCAAATTTAGTAGCCAAATACATATGACTTTTTCAGAATAGCTAATAAGTCCCATTTTGTATATGAGAGATCACTATCTTCCTATCTATTTGACAGAAGTTTCTCTGGTAACAAAGTTAAATATTTCCAAAACAATGCTCTCTAAACGTGGGTATAATTTATTGGCGGTGTTTTCAAATTAGACAAAATAAGCACCAGTGCACCAGTAGGATACTGTTGTGCACAACACAGGGAGTTTAATATGGAAAAATGAATGGAGGGTCTATATCAGTAACAATAAAATAGGAACGATACTGCCATGATTCATCAACCTACGATTTCAGACTAGCACTTACAATGGGCTTGATGCTAAAACCCTCAGACCTTTCTTTGGAAAGTGCCTCTGAAACACACTGAAGAATGCTTTTTATAAATTGCACAGCATTTTAAATAACACATTGCCCTTATATGGCCTGAAGGCACAAAACTTCCAGTTACTATTAAATGCAGCTTACACATGTTATACTGCATCAAGAAGGAAAAAAAAAAAAAAAACGCAGCAAAATATCGAGAAGTTTTCACTGATATCCTATTCTCCCAAGTAGGACACCTTGATTTTCAGCATTTTTCTTAAATGAATACCTTAATGAATACCACCTGCAGCACCCACGTTTTCTGAAGAATCCTGCTCCAGATAAGCATAGTCTGGCACTGAAAAGCTGACGAACCTAGCACTGGTGCTCAAGTGTCTTGAATCATGCAAAAATAGTGTTAGAACAGGATCTAGTATCTTCACGTTGTGACTTCTAGTCTATACGCTCAGCACAGCCTCTTCTCTAGAACAGATGAGTACATTAAGTGCAAGGAAAAAGGCAAACGCAAATTCAAAGTGGAAGGACATATATGCCATGATGGAGGAGAAAGATTCATGCATACACACGAAGATATCCTGCTGTGGCATCCCTCCCATCGTCTGCACGCAGATGTCCTAAACATTAGGTCAAATTAGTTGCTCTCTGTCCTTATTCTGTCCACGCTACTGAATTTTTAATTATGTAGTGCAAAGAACCGACTTCAACAGGATTAAGAGCAACTCCCTAAAATACTCCCAGAACATCCTGTGGCTTGGTGATTATGAAACTCCAGAGATATGATAGGAGTCTGAAATCCTTCATGTTGAAATAGAAGCTGAACGCAGACATCCCACTCTCTTGAACAAATACTCTAACCACTCAGCAGTTGTGTCAAAGCAATGCTTCTCTTCCAGTTGCGTTGAAAGTGGTCTGATACCACCTTGGCTTTTGATAGCAAAAGCTTATGCCTCTAACTCCAAGAGAAAGTTTGGAGCTGCACATTCCAAGTTCAGCCCCCACAAGGAATACAGCACAAGACACACGGATTTCAGTCATTTGTATTTCTGCTCCTAGGTTTTTGATCCGAGTGTCAGAATCTCCTTGCAACTCTTCCTCCACCCGCGCAGGAAGATATTATGTAATTCCTTGTGGGCTGCAAATCCCACGTGGGGACCCAGATCACTAGAAGATAGGTGCTGAAACACTCAGCATCAGTCTGTTTCGTGGATCTACACTCTAAATGCCATGGGAAGAATGTAACTTCCCTCCCCGGCAGGGGCATAGAGGATGCCAGGTGCCTGCACGGTAAAATGGCGAGGGCCATATTGGTGCTTAAAATATCCAAAGAAGCAAATGATATGCCATAGGGCACGTATATTTGAGATATTTAGTCCTAGAACAGTGTTTAAGACTAGATCTCTGTAGGCTTATTATCAGAAAACACTTCTACGCCTGAATGTAGCCGAAGGCTTCCTAGGATAAAAATGCTTCTGCTACCAATAAACCACCTGGCAGCTGTCCATCCATCCCATTTCTCCTCCCACTCCTTCATGGGGAAGGGAGGAAAAGAAAAGAACAGTGCCCTTGACATAACTGATCTGGAAAAATCTCCCTTTAGGTATAGACCGATGTCCCAGATTACTGCCTTGAATGGCAAAAACCTGTGCGCTGATGTGGGCAGAGGAATCAAGGTTGAATCAATAAGAATAACATAAGAGGAGTGTGTTTACCCCAGATAATGGATAGTAAAACAAACCTCACTCGTTCGCACCTTAAAAGGTGCTGGTCACCCACCGCGACTTCTGCCCAAGTGAGGTTACTGAGAATGACAAAGCCTAGGATTTCTCCCACTGCTGAAGTTATTGAAGTTCAAAATTATCTTTTCTTTTGCCCAAATCTCTCCCTGTTTAAATAAAACAAATTGGCATGAAGAGCCTTTCACCATCAGGATGTACAAAATATGTTCTGTACCACATCCGTATAATAAGGGTTAAAAACACCACGCTACTCCCCTTTCTGCTGCGAACGGCTACCACTCTGGCAGGATCTCTCCGCTTATAACCTATTATAAGATCAGAAAGTATTTTTGAATAACAATCTCTTTTGCAGGAATGTAAATTTCTATGCAGAAAACAAGGTGTGTCAGAGAGAGCGCAGCATATAACGAGATTTTGCTGACATTTCATAATTACAAGGACAGGCGCTAGCACAGGGGAAAAAATAGCATTTGTTTCCCTCTTCAGAACACGATGTGATGCACAGGTCAGTCTGTCTGCTGCCACCACCCTGACACCGATGCTTGCCTGTCTCCTTTTTCTGCTCTCCGTCCCTGAGGAACTGCTGCAGGCACACTAGTCTAGCCTCACTCGCCTGGTACGTCACTCTGGCTACCAGCAAAGAAAGTGCAGCGTATCCTAAAATTCAGGGCATGGGGCCAAACACGCCCAACCAGTAGTCATGCCTTCCTGATGAGACTAGGGTTACGAGGCCATGGATTTCAAAATCTAGATGGCAGGGATGACTCATTAATCCTTGAGGAAGGAAAAGAAATCAGAAAAAAAGAGATGAGAATCCTTCAGCATTTCCTGATCCCAGTATAGCGGTATCACCTTCCCCTGGGCTGAGACGCCCGTAGGAGAAGCCTGTAACATATCTGCCTGTTTCCAAAATCCATCGCGCCGCTATACAGCAATCTCTACAGAACATTGATCGGTTCTGCTTGCTGCAGCAGGCTCTCCGCTTTGCTCATGCCGTAGTACGCCGACACGCAGCGAGAACTGCTCACACTGCTGCTGAGCACACCGGGCATCAGAGCAGGCGGGCTGAGCCCTGCTGACAACGTTACCGTGCTGACAAAAACGAACCGCGCTGAGGAATGCACCTTTCTCCTCCCTGCGCAGGAAGCAGCACATGTAAAAGCAATAGATTTCACTGTGATGTGTATGTTCTCTAAAAAAATGCATATTGGTAACATGCTGTGTCTGTGATGTCATGCACACATAGCATTAGAACAGCCAATTCCACCTGAATATCCCTCTCCTCTGCAAGCTATTTAATTTAGCTGCACTGTGAATGACACACGCATTGTAATCTAGTGTAAAGCACTGCCTCCCTTTCACTCCCCACGCTACAAACACAAGCGTTCCCACAACTAAAGCTCCAACACACGACCAGATACAACACACGTTCACGACAGCCAGCACAGACGCAGAACCCAGCCATGACAATCAGCACCTGCAGGAAGAACACAAAGAGCGCACCCCAGAACCACGATCTCTACCCTCTCCCTGCCACAAACCCCACGAGTTCAAGCTGAGCCCATATACGAGGCAACACAGACCAACAGCACGCACAGCACCATCCCTCACAACCCCACCACGCTAGCAAAATCACAGATTCGTCCCTTGCTAACAGATGCCACTGTGTGGAAAATAAAACACCCCAGCGCTGCAGACAGATGTCATTACACACACACACTGCTGCTCACACCACGATCTGCCTCATAAAGCCTGCTGCATACATCCCATGTATGAATAAATTCCGACATACACCTCCCCAACATTCGGTGCTTTCTAACCTGTGTGTCAAATCCATTTTCTACTGAGCTACTCTTCCTTGGTGGGAGTCCATCTCCTGCGTTTTCTTGTCCGTTAGGAGATTTCAGAGGAATCTGGCTGGAATACGACGGCTTCGTCACCTCCACCTTGTTCCCAAACTTCAGGTAACAGGGCTGTGGGATGGTCCTGGCCGTTGGGACATGCAGGATCGGAGCAGCGCTGTGTATGGGTTTAGGTAGTCCCGATTTCATTTTGGAGGCTACCAGGATGGCTGGCATTTTCTCTTTCTGCTTTCCTAACACGTTTCTGTCAGCAGCAGCACCGGTAGAAGCGGCAGGCAGGGAGAGAGAGAAGGACACGTTTGGGAAGCTGCTATGCTAAAGCAGCCTGGGATCTCCAAAACCAGCTCAGAATTGGAAGAAAAAAAAAAAAAAAAAGCTTTCAGACTAAAATATCTCGCAGCTTTGTGCCAGCCTTCTACCTGTTTCCTCAAATTTTATTTTCAGTTCTTCACCAGTCCTCCTCCCTATTTCTGCCGTTATTGAACTTGCTTCTTCTTTTCTCTGCCTGGCTCGTGTGATTTCTTCCCTGGAAACAGAAGACTTTTACTCCATTATCTTGTCAGCGCATCTGCAAAGCGAGGCAGCCTTTGCGGATCAGAAAGGAACCTGCTGCTGCATCTGCTGCCCGTTCTGCGTGCGCCGGGGATCTCCAGCTTAACAACGTCTTTCCGCAGCCTCGCCCGAGGAGCAGATGCAGCTCAGCGCGCTGATGACCGGTGTCCTTGGGCGGGAGCCTCGGAGAGCCAAGCTCCTTACGCCTTAAGACGCGCGCCCCGCACGACGCCGGAGCCGGAGGAGAACCGCCCACCGCCGGCACTTGGGCCGAACCCGTGCCCGCCAAACGCCCGGCCCCCCCCGGCGCCGAAGC
>VXAA01006945.1:19882-39232 GCA_013399115.1 Anseranas semipalmata | reverse complement strand
TGTGTCGCGGCACCACCTCGGTGGCCCAAAACCAACAGCACAGCCTGGGCAAAGCGTCGCTGCCGCCCAGCATTGCCCCCGGGTGCCTAATTCCAGCTCCCAGCACCGCGAAGCGCCCGTGTCGATACGCATCGGGGTGGTGTCGGGATTTTCAGGCTGCTTTCTATCAACTCAGAAAGGGCAATTTTTTTTGTTTGTAGAGTAACTGTGTTTGCACTCCAGCCTCTTATTCCACCAGTCTCAGCCTGGAAGCTGCCCGTCTCTATTCGCCTGCCTCATGGGGAGCGATCTTCCAGTGCTCGCCTCCCTGGCACAGAACAGGGCACAGTGCCTGCCTAGGCACAAACAGACAAAATCTGAAAGCCCACCCGCTTGACACAGACAGTCAGATTCGCCATACGGAAGGACGGGTAGTTATGGGAACAGAAATGTGCAAAATGCTGCGATGCCATTTCCATTGTTTAGTGCTGAAACTCAGCCTTATGAGCTAAAAAGAAGGTTGGGCTCAAGTATGAAAAGCCTGAAAAAGATCCAAGCCTGAAAACAAGGCTAATTTTAGGTCTGTAATAAAATACAGTAAAGTTTAAAAGCTATTAGAAGATCTAATTGACAGCTTTATTTTCTGTTCTTCACTCACATGTTTTATTAGGTTCAGGCCACCAAGCCCAGGCGCGCAGAACCTGCCAGGTTGTGGTGTTCTGTTTTCATCTTGGGAAACCGGCTAGGTTACAGTATACCACAACAGATACAAAGTTAATTTGAGCAAAAGAAAACGATTCTTCCAATTGCTGCTTTAATACCTATTGAATGTGATGCTACATGCTGCATCCCATGGCAACACACCTGCAACTTGAGGCCGTAAATTGTTAACGGGTCACGTACCAGCTAGATCTACAAAGACAGACAACGCCAATTTGGTCCAATTTTGGAAGTGACTAATTATTATTATTTTTCTCTTAATGATTGCTTTTACCTCTTTTTAAGGCTAGGGTTTTTGAAAGAAACTACTTTTTCTGGACAGTCAATGGGAGGGGAACGAGGAAGGAACCTGTCTTCCTTATCCTCTTTGAGAAGCCCAGCCAGTTTTCCCTTTCACTGTTTTGAATCGCCCGCATTCCTGCATCTCAGCTTTAAAACGAATGAGCAATATTAAAAAGCAGGCAAAAAGCAAGAGCTTCACTCTTTCCTGCCAGAAACATCAGATGAGCCACTGACTAGGGGAACGTTCCCTTGCAGCTGTAAGCTGACGAGTACGTTTGCATGAATAACCCCAACATCCCCCCTTATCTGCCCGAGGTCCAGCAAGCATCCACCCGCCCCCTGACTGGGGGGATGTGGAGGGGAAAAACGCTGTAAGCAAGCACTTCACTTCCCTGTGAGAAAAAAAAAATAAAGAAAAAAGTAGTGACTTGGCTTCTAGGACTGATTTTTAAGCTCAGGAGATGCCTCCGCTCAGGATTCAAGCTGGGACTACTTAGGGCCATCAGAAGTGCCAAGACTGGTGTCCAGAACTGGCTTAATATTCTCAAAATTTTACTAAGCAGCTCAGTACTTCAGCAGAACTATTTGAATATTTTGTAGTTCAGGAGCTTGGAGGCAAGTCAGCACATTGCCCAAAACAAAACCAGTAAACAGAAGAAAAGCCAGGGTTGACTGCTCTTCAATCTGTATGAATGAGATGAATGTTTCTGGAATGCTAAAACCATTGAGGCCGACGGTGTCATTGCTCAGACATTATCAATTAACAACTGAACCCAAGCGGAAAGAAAATGCCTGTACGGATTGCACGTGGGTATTGCAAGTAAAGTGAAAAACTTCACCAAATGTAGCAAAGGACGAGAGAATCAGACCTTCCCTTCGAACTGTGCTTAAGATCCATCCCCAGTGAAGCCAAATGTTACATTAGCGTTAGTGAAAGAATATGTAGAATTATTACCACAATTAGAACACCTCGTTAAGTGGTCTGGTAATCCAGAACTGCTGATGGAACTACACTCACTCCTTGCTTGCAAATATCTTTATCGGTGCTTTCTTTGTCTTTCAGGCACTGTAGATGTAGCTGAAACCCTCATTTTAATTCCACATGAATATTCCTGAAATGTCACCGTATACTGTCAATAGCAGAAGATATAATCGTTCTTACAAAAGCATTTTTGTCAAACAAATTCTGCCAGCTGTCCTATAGACTGTGGGCATATTCAGCCTTGGCTCAACTCCATTAACTTAAGTGAAGTTATGACAGGAATAAATATGGACCTATTTTTGGTACTGCAGGCATTCTGCACATTCAAATCCATCCGTTGTCACTGATCACAGCATCGGGTATGTAAAAGCCTGATCCGCTCTGCAGATTTATGTTACCATTTCGTGAAAGAACCGTAATGGCATAAATGTGACAAAGCTGCTAATTTTTTGTTGTGTTCCCAGAAGAGGAACCCTAGAGGTTAGAAAACAGGAACGTTGGTAGAGGCATTATATAACTTGGCGTCCTCTCACCGCAGCAATTATAATCTGTACGTGTGAGTTCTTTATATAGAGCAAAGAGAGAAGGAGGAAACCTTGGTTCTGTTCCCAGTTCTTTTCACAAAAATCTTGTCTGTATTACACTAATTCTGATCTAAAATCCCTTTTGCAATCCTCTGACATGTTTCTAATTCACACTGGGTTTAATTCCACCTCATTTTATAACAGTGTCGTGCTTTCACAAATACACAAGGTAAGTTCCATCTGGACAAGAAACACCCATTACACATTTTTAGAAGAGGCATATAAAGTTTCACTAGCAACACCAGTGATGCGGGCACAACTTTCACGTGGTGGCACAAAATGGCACCTTTTTAAATGAGCATCTTCTGAAAAACATTGCCATTTAGTACTGTTTCTGTACCAGAACATCAAACATTTTTGTAACCTAAGCATGAATTGTAGGAGTTGGCATCACAACCACACTGAAATAATTTGCCCACTTCTTTCCAGACAGTTTTTTGTTTTTTTTAATTTCATGAAGCACTTTTCATTGGCCTACATGACCAGCATTTTACATGAAGCTAACTCCAGTAGTGCTTTACCCAAAAGCTACATAAATTCCTACTGGTCGAGCAAACACAACAACACCTGCTTCTTTGACTTCATTATGCTTCAGTTGCTTTTGGACCTGTAGCCATAGCAGTTTCTCAGAATCTAACAAAAACTGGGCTCAGCTACCTGGAGACGGACATACTGACAGAGGCTTTGGAAAGGCCCCTCCTGATGACTCTAAGTTCCTGAGACGTAAACTCAGCAGGAAAGGGAGTGGAAGGGATTTGGGATGCAAGAGCTTGTTTCAAGTAATGCTTTCTGCAATGCTCTAAGTTTTAGATGTATATGGTAAGATGTTGCCTGACTATACTGTAGTTGCACCGGTGACCAGTGTATAACACACACACATGTAAATAAACTTTATGACCCTAACAGACTAGCTTTGTCATGCCAACCTACAGCCCACCTTGATTTACTGCCTCTTAACATCTGTGACCATCAGAATAAACATAATCTTCCCACACCACTAACAGCACCTGGGATAAATATCTCAATACTGTTTTAAAAGGATTCTCACAAACCACATCTTCCCAACAGGGATGTGCATCTGGGTATTCTTAACCTATTCGTGTGTACTTTGTTTCCTCAAGGTTAATAGCACCTGCTCCTGTATTATTTTATGCCTGATGTGACATCGTCCGTGGCTTCATGTATCTGGAAAAGCTAAGAAAACATCTGTGACTAGAATCACACTAATGAGCACATCACAGAAGGAAGGCGATGATGATCCAAACACCACGGATATACCTCAGCCGTAAGAATCATCAAGTCAAGGTGAAATACGAAGAAGATGAACTAAGACAGAAGTGCTCTCTTCCCTGTGCTGCTACACTCCCTGCCTTCTCAAGAGGCGGCAGGGAAGAAAAATCCACGAGTTACAAGCCGACAATCTCACATCACCAGGTAGCAGCCTTCTGTAACCTTGCTGGCCCCTACCAGCACACTTCAAACACGCCTGCTCCACCATCTGAAACCTGAGTGCTCAGAGCCTAAAGGCAGAAACCATCCGAAAAGCAGATCAGAAGAAAAGGTTTTATTTCAACTGGATCTGCTTTGGCATTCCAACCCAGCGTAAGCCGCCCTAAATCCCTCCCACATTATCGGTTTTGAACAAACACAAATTGGCCAAATTATCATTACGCAACTTTACCTGTTTTGTGAAGACCAAATAACGACTATTCAAAGAAAATGGTGATAGCCAGATTCTCACCTGCTTTAAATCAATATAGTTTTACTGCAGCCAGCAGCAGAATTTGACTTCAAAATTTTAAGTGATTATCAACATCTTATTTAAATTACTGTTCCGACCCTATCCTCTATTCACATTATCTCCTTTCCCATCAGTACACGTTACTGATGAATTTGTGTTGAAACAGTCCTCTCGTTTACTGAGCTCAGCTGACGGTGCGCAGCGCAGCTCCGGAGCCAGGGCGGTTGTGCTTGCGGTGCCCACCTGCTGCCAGCTGGGCATCAGAGAAACGCAGATATCGTCCCGGTACACTTCACAACCAAATTCAGTGCCCAGGCCTTCGCAGTCCACAGGCAGCCCCTAGAAGCCCCCAAAGCCAAAAAAAAAAAAAAAAGAAAGGAGCATTCCCACAGGGCAGCCACTCAGGAGCGGTTCACCGCTGGAGGTCACCTGCAATGCACCACGCAATGTCACGATGATTAATTGCAGTGTTACGAACGCCAGCTTTTTCTGAATGCATTAGCAGAATATATGTAACAGCCTGGACTGTTGATAATGATGTAAAAGGAAACACAGAAAGTGCTTAACACAATGCCCAGTGCGAGTGCTGCCGACCTCCACGGCTCCTTTAAAGAAAGGTTCGTCCTGATTTCGTGTTTGGACAGAATCAAAGCACATCCTCAGACGGTAACACCAGGGGTATAGCAAAGGCCCTCCTGAAATGTTTAAGTCACAAATTTCAGTGAAACTTCTTCAAATTCACACAGACAGAACTCAGGTCCTTAAAAGCCTAGCAGCCATGACCCTTCTCAAGGATCAACTTGCACAGAACGATGACAGCAATAGTAATCTGCCACCTCCACCTCCAGTGGGATGATCCGTATCACAAGGCAAGTTGAGGACCACCACAAACTGTGGAAAAACACAAAGTACCGATTCAATTTATACTTAAAAGTCACGTGTACGTTTGTGCACCTGCCAAACATCATGCTCAGTTTAAAACCAGAAAATGTCAAAGATCGCTATGCAAGGAAATGTACAGGAAACAATTATTCTTTACTGTCTCCTAGTCTAATAATACTGAATACCCAAACCCAAAGTGTTACAAGGCCACCAAGTTTCCCTTCCCAGGTTTCCTGATATTTCCTTTGTTTTCCCATTAGCAAACTGATCACTGACTGTCCTACTGTTTTAATAGCAAATTTTTCAGGCTGTTGTAGTATCAGTCACCCAAATATCACACCAAAAAAATCACTGAATGTTGTCCTACTATTTTGGTTTCATACCAGAACAAAGGAGGTAATGATTAATGATGTTTGTTGCTTAAACAGTTTTGATATTTTAATATTTAACTTTTTTTTTTTTTTTTTAAAGTGACAGGATATTATTCAGTCCTAAGGTTTCCTGCTGCCCTGAATTTTACCTGTGATTTTTTTTAATGAACTTACATTGTTTAAAACTACGGTATAAAGACCTGATAGCGTTGCATTCACCTTACACATCCCATCATATGATTTTTAATAATGCTGCTCTCAGTGTTTGGAATATTTTACAAAGGTGTCAGTGTCGAAACACCACACAGCGCTAGTATGCTGCGTCACCCCCAGAGAAGATCTGGCTGAAGCTTATCATTGGAAAACAAACAACAAACGGAAGATGCAGCACTGACAGGTAATTCTTCTGTATTTTGTATTTCCTCTTGCCATTTTATAAGTAAGATCGTTGGAATACACAGCTTTTTTTTCAGATAGATGGAATTCCATTGACAGAATGATTTCCTGCACTCCAGAGACACAATCACCTCCTGCACTGAAATTAACACAAGCTTTGTTTATTCCAGCAGTAAAACAACCGAGATTAAGAGAAGAGAAAAAAAAAAAAAAAGGAAAAAGACTGGCTGGAAACTCCAATCACCACACTGACCACACTGTCAAAGCGGCAGAAGCCAGTCGTTCCTTCACAACAGTAGGGTACTATTGGCTGTCGGCAGACGGGTCAGCTTGTCACCGGCAAAGCGCTTGTCAGATGCTCTGGTTGCTTGTGGCCTGGCTGGCACTTGAAACGGTGACGTTACAGATGCTGAGAGAGATGCTGCTGAATTTCAAAATGCATCCAGCTGTTTAACTTCCCAAAATGACTTAAAGGAGTTGGATACAATAAGCACATCTGCCACCTCAGCATGTTAAAAAAATCATCTGGGAAAATAACTGGCTAAATATAAACCTTTTTAGACAGTGATCCACTCCGAAGCTTCAATACACATCCAGCATCTGTTTCACCTCCACTTATACCTCCAGGCTTTGCAGCTTCGGCATCCTGAAGAATGGATGCAAGTCCCGACCTTAGTCCTAACCAGCTCTGCGTCTCCTTGGCTCACTGCCCGTCTGTTTAGAAAAACATCACTGGGCGTTCATCTGTTCAGCCTTGCCATCCCCAAAACATATATACATCTACTCTCAAACAAGAACCAATATGGACCCACACAGTTTCTCTCTCTTCGGATCAAGTCCCTTTGCTAACAGACTTCAGACAAACACCCCCACGGACAGCACGGTGGCAAGGAGAAGGGAACTGCACCTCCACGTGGAACAACGCTAATTTTAACGAAGAGAAGAAACCAGCCCATGCCACCGCTGTCTGCACGGACGAGTGCGTTCAGCAGCGGGTCAGCCGACGGCCGGGCCTGGAGCTGCCTTGCGAGGAGAGGCTGGGGAAGGGGCTCGCGCAGCCTGGGGAAGAGGTGGCTTCGGGGCACGTCGCAGCAGCCCCTGCTACCTGTGGGGCCTCATCGAGGCGAGGAGACCAGGCTTTACGCAGCTGTGCCCGACGGGAGGACAAGGGACAGCAGGCGTAAGCTGCAACAACAAGTTTGGATTGGGTATGAGGAGAAACTCAGCCACTGTGGGGACAATCAGGCAGGGACACAGCTTGCCCAGAGAGTGCAGTCCCTGTCCTTGGACGTTTTCACTGTGGTCTGATCTCATGGCTGACCCGGCTTTGAGCAGAAGGTCGGACTGGAGATCTCCTGAGGGCCCTTCTAATCTGAAATACCCCTATAATTCTTGAGTAACACACCACACCGCCTGGATCCACTGGAAGAGGCTTAAATGGAGATCAGCTACAAACACTAAGCCGGTCCACCAGAACAACGTGCTTAGGCAGGACATCCAGCAGAAACTTGCAGCAGACAAAATTTTAGGAAGAAAACCATAGCACGTGTTTAAGTGTGATTTTTCTTTCAGTTCTTCTCCCACATCTCTTACAAAGACAAATGCGTTATCACTTTGCATGATGTGAATACATGCCTATACTTGCAATTTGCATTAACCAGGCCTGCATTAACAGTGATTTCAACACAAAATGCCAACTACAACTCATTTTTCACCCTAGGGTATACCGTATGTGTAAACTGCAGCACCAGGACATCTCAGTAAGTTCGTTTGTTACCCACTGCACTCTCAATAACATTCTTAAGGTATCCCGATTTCATCTGCAAAGACCAGGTCGATAGCTGGCAAAACATAAGCTAAGAAACACAGAAGCATCCTCTGCAGATCAGTGGCCACCAGAAGGGCCGAGGGGAACGCAGGAAGATGCAGAGAGCACACCCAAGAGGCTGCCACATTCGCTCGAGAGGCAGGGAGAACACAAAGACACACAAGAAAGGCGGCCACTGAGGCTTGTGTCACTGTTGGTGACACGCTGGTGAGCAAGAGAAGCGCTCTGGCTAAACGGACACGACGTATAGGCTGAGGCAGACTTTCAGTAACTGAAATTAGTTTTCGGTACACAATATTAAAACCTCTGAAGTGCATCGCTTTGCAGAAGCGATAGCACTGTTCTGTATGTATATAAATGGAAAACAAAATTTTCTTTGCAGTAAATAGCTTGTGCAATTAATAGCACTTAGCTGTTCCTGTCTTTTTCTAATTACAGACTCGGGATAAAATGGCATATTAAGTTACCTCATGCAATTCTGGACCGCCTAATGTTAGAGGAGCAATTTGAGGATGAGCTGTTACTGCTAATTATCGGAATTAAAAACTGAAATAGCAATGTTCACTTTTAAAAGTGAGATGATTTCCTATCTCAGACATTAACTTTCCCATTGCTCTAGCCTGCCAGAAATCCTCAATTTTGTCAGAGAACACCTGGACTGAAACCTTGAACATTAGTGTCATCCTACAGAAAACCTTTCAAAACATTTTGTGTCACCGTTTTGGGGCTTTCAGTATAAGCCAATTTATCTATCCTTGGCTAATTACTTTTTTCCCCTCCCCACAGATGCAAAATATGTACGTTTCTATTTTGTCTTTTATTTTTCATTTTCAGACAGCTGCATCCACTTCCACAATCATCATCATCTCTCCACCGTGATGTTAGGAAAAAAATTCTTCCGGACAGTATCACTGCTAGCACAACAATACGAAGCTTGCAACTGTGTATGCATATGCATGCGTGCACACACACGTGTATTGTGAGCGGAAGAGAAGTGTGGTGATGTCTAATTTGGCCTAGGAAAACCATAACAGCACTTCTACATAAACAGGAAAAGGTTCGACACTGTTTGCGACAGCATCACAAAGTCAATCCTGATTTCTCTTACACTGTGCTGAACAGGCATTCCCAATTCAAAAGAGTAATTAGCATACCGTATAAAAATTAGAGCACTAGCAAATACCAAAACTTTAGCCTTGCATTAACAAAGATCAATGAGAATCCATCCCTGTAAGCCCACTGCTAGCACTTGCGGCTCCAACACACTGGGTGTTCTGGGATCGGCAGCGCTGTGCCAGCACCACTCGTGCTGCTCACAGGAAACACCAAACCTCACTAGGAGATGATTAAATATCAGGTGTGTGTGTATACATACATACACACACATATATATATTTAAATAAACACCATCATCATTTTATTAAAGCTGACTACAGCTTCCCGCTCTAATGCCTTGCTCTCAGCTGATGATAATTTTGTCAAACTTTAGTAATCTGGTATTAAATACACAATGCCAGAGCCCACCTCTGGCTGAAAATTTTGGAATGTTTTAGCCGAAACACCAAGAGCAAAGGTAGAATAATACACTACTCGACCACTAACAGAAACACCCCCGACCTTTGCTTTAGCAAGTTCTGGCACTCTAGAGCTTCGAACGAGACACTTGCAATTGGAAAAGACAGTGACTTTTGTGCCAGACGTAAGCTGAGCACGGCTCCTCTGACAACGCACGGCAGCAGGCAGCTTGCATCCTGCAGATGCTCCACGAGGACGTTTAAATACGGCGGCTGGGACCGTCCGAGCCCGTCCTCCTGCACACTCCCCCAGCGCTGCCCGAACGCCTTGCTGCGATGCCGTACCTTGGGACGCCTCCACCTCTGCACGAGGGTGCACGAGCACAACAAAACTCTCCTTCCAGTACTGCCAGCGACGTTCCTGTTGGCTCACGGGTGCCACGAGGACGGCGCTGGCTGTGTCTAACTCAAATGCCGAGGTGGACCCCAACAGAATGAAACTCGTGCACTGAGAAGGGACCAAGGGGGCTCAAGGAGTGAAAGTAAGCGGGCCCGAGAGCACGGACTGTACTGGAAGAACATGGAGATGGAAACTGTTTCCGAAGTTCGAAGAGTGGAGATGGAGCCAACAACGGGAACAGGACTGGGATGAACACCCAGGTATACAAAAAGAGACAGCATTAGGGTCTGGAAGCTCTGAACCTATAAAATAGTATACAGCACATGCCCCCAGATCAGGTTTATATTTTAAGGACAATGTCAGTCTTGTTTTCACTTTCCCAGTGTTTCAGTCCCTTATCTACATAATAGAGATAATGGCATCTCCAAAATCCACTGATCTCATCTAGAGACGAGGTGAATTTACATTAATGCCAATACAGTATTTAGGTATTATACCGATCAGCACTACTTACTGAAGAACCCAAATGGAAAAATCCATACTGGGGGAGGAAGACAAAAGGAAAAGAAAGTATGAATTTTGTTTTTAGAGGACAATTTAGTAGCGTAAATAGAGCTTTGAGTCTCAGATACTATTCTTTTTGAATAAAGCATGCTATTAAACAACTGCTTATTAACTCATTGCTGTATGAGGCCAACATGGGAAAAAATAGTACCCGGCCATACCATTAAAAACTGTGTCATATTGACAAAAGGACTGTGTCATAAATGCAAAAAACACAGTTACCTAGGACCTCTTCTGGCATTTTCTAGACTTTGGATCCTTGATATTCCAGTGATCCTAGTATCCTTTCAGCACATTTTTGTTGTTAAGGAATTTGATAACAGCATACCAAAGAACTTTACACTCTGCTGGAGAAGGCTGACGGTCGCTCTTTGCCTCCAGGGAAGCCCTCAGAACCGGGGGCAGCCCGCAGGCCCCGTCACGGTGCCACAGCCTCCCAACCCCAGTGCAGCACGAAGAGGGTGTCCCCCTCTGATCCTGGTGCCACCGCAGGCACAGCAATGACCCTGAGGCCGCCGCCTCGCAGCGATGCTGGGATAAGTCCCCCATGCCTCTCCCTCTCCGGGGAAGGAGCAGGCACAAGACCAGCTCTCACGGCCATACATCTGAAGAGAGCAGGAACACATTATCAGCTCAGCGAGGATTGCCACCCAGCAGCGCAGAGATGCCAGCTGTAAAAGGCACGCTCCAGCTACCATCACACCCTTTGCCACAACTTCCTCGGAGAAGTGACAGCCAAGCCTTTTCCGCACATAAGCGCAATGTCACCTGCAAGCGGGTCACCAAGCCTCTGACCCAGGCTGAGCAGCAGCCAGGCCTTCTCCACATGACAGCCTGGCATCTCGTCAGCCGGCCTTGCCAGCAGCGTCTGGCACTGGCTTTCTGCACAGTGAGCAGGCAGGGGGAACAAACAGCAGATGGCTTTCCGTATCTCCGCAACAATTTAATCGCAGTGGTCCTGGCAACGCCGACGTGCTCCGTGCCACCTACGCGCCTCACCGGCAGCGCTGCGAGAGGAGCGAGCCGCTCTTTTCCGAGGGCAGCCCTCGTGAGGCCCGGGCACGGTCCTCGGGAAGCGGCCGCAGTCGGGGCCCAAGCTACCCGACACTTCCGCACGTGGACTTCGAAGTCAGAACAGAGCAAGACAGACCCAACCCGCTCAGAAAAGTGCCTCGCACTGGAGGAGAGCTGCGACGCTGGAAGCCAGAGGCGTGGGATCGGCTCCCAGCCCTGCCGCAGAACTCCCCGTGAGCGCAGGCAAGCTGGTCTGACAGCTTGGCAAACGCCTCCAGCTGGGCTTCCCGAAATAGAAACAAGTACAATTAGTTGCTGCTTTGGAAATGTATTTCTTCGTTTCCTTTTTATGAATTGTAAAGCCAGATAATAATATCTTCATGCTGTCCAAGGAAATGCGATGGCTATTTTAAGAGGAGGTCCTCGGGTACTGAGATCTTACCAGAGACTTCATTTAAACATGGAATTGATTTCCACTGTTGCAGTTAATGATGATCTACATTTGTGTAATACAAAATAAATGTCTTGCCATACCTAAAGCCAGGCTCCTCTATTAAAGGGGTGTGGAGGGGCCTTCGTTAATAATATGTGGGCAAGTCCAAAGGAAGAGAGTTGGTAGTCCAGAGGTGGCTCCTGCTAACAAATAGAGACTGTTAACTGTGGCATCTTTTACCAGTCTCACTTTGAATTCAGACAAAAAAAAAGTTTTAATTGCTCAAGTTTTGGGCTCCATAAACAGATAAAACTAAAAAATGCACAGCACCACAGCTGATTGTTTTCCTGAAGGGTACATCTAACATCAGCTCTCTAGGTTAATCTACAAACAAGGGTTCTTTGACCTATCTAAGGATCTACACACACTGATGAAGCAGCACTTAAACAAAACTGTCACAATTATTTCCGAAGCTGAATAAATCACCAACAGGAGAGCAGGCTAGAGTGGGGATAGGGAGCCAAAGTTTCACAAATGGCAAAGAAATCCATTAAGAAAAAACTTTGTGATGTGTATGCAAGCTAATGAAGAGTAGAAATAAACAAATAAATAATGTATAATAAATAGATAATATATAAAGCAGTACAAAATAACAGCTTCCTCTTTTGATGCGAATATGTTTTGATTTCATGCTTACAGCACTACTAAGTCCCAAACAAATCAGATGCACAGCGGAGAGAGAGTTACGGAGATAATACTGTTGAGGGAAGGAAGAAATAAAGGAAGGTACTGTTTATCTTTCCTTTCACTCTCAGTATTTTCATTCCCAGCCCCATAAACAGGTGGGTGAGAGAACTCTAATGCCATTTGAAACTGAAAACTTAGTTCTGTTCCCCTGATCCAAAAAACACAAAATGTTTATCCTCCTCCCCCTCTTACAGTTTACCACCTAGAATCAGAACACAAAGGGCAGCGGTTTCAGAAGCATGCACACACACAAACACACACACACACACACAAATCCTTCTGTGCGGCAGAGCTGTGCTAGGAGCAGATAGTTATGGCAAATAAAAGGCATCTCTGAGTATAACAATGCGGAAGCAAATGCAATTGCTAGGGACGTTGGCTGAAAACAGCCCTCAGAAACAAAGAACCAGCCACATTAGAACAATCTTTCATACTTGTATAAAATAAGTAATTGAGTCACGGACAGGGTAAAGCCTGGGAGCACAAAGAAGGATCGCAAGTCAAAGCTGGAAACTGTCCCAAAGGTCCCGTATTTCAGCTCCCTCTTTGCTTGCCATTCTTCCCACTCAAGGTTTGAGCGTGGCACCAAACCTCGTTATTAGTCTGTAATCAAGGCCATTAGAGCTCTTGAATTCAGCCTGAATATGTACCCAGCAAAACCTGGCAAGGCAGCAATAACGATCGCTTTTGAGTAGGCAGAGTATTGCTTCATAAGATGCTGATATGAAACGGCCCCTTTGTGCCAAGGGGCCTGCAAGAGGGCTCACTTGAGAGAAAATGTTATCTTACACACTATAAATACATGAAAATAAGATTAGAGGCAACTGTTGTGACAGCAATTAGCTTACCCTGTCAATACACCCCCTCACACTCTGCTGATTTTTAGCTCACTAGTGCCTCAGAAGCAAGAATGACATTGCCAAACCTCCTGCTTCTGTGCATTTCCTTCACCCTTCTGTTAGCCAGGTATTGCCCTCATCCTCACCTGACTTCACTTTTGCTATTAGACATACAATCAAGCATCTGGCCAGTTTTTGTGAACTGATGCAGAACAGGATAGTTTATTTACTGTCTTTCTTTAACTATATGGCATCACAGCAAATGCTAATCAGTGGCAGCGTTAACAAAAAGGCGAGCATTTCCACCAAAAATGAAATGCAGTCACTCGTTAATGTCAACTCCTTCCCTATTGCATATTATTAATGATCCTAAGCATTCTTGAAGTCAATTATCTGCATTCACTATTTCCAATAAGAAGTCATTGAGCGGGTGAGAAATGACCATTTTTTACATTACTCTGGGTTGGGATATTTGATACTGTTATTTCTGAGATAACCCAATGGTTCTTTTCATTTATAGTGTGTGTACTCGCCTTAGCCATGAATGAAGATCCTGAACCGGTGCCAACTACAAAGCAGCAGCTGCGAAGTGCAAGAGATGCGTAAGGACGCACTGCAAAGTGGGACTACTAGCCATAAAGGTATTGACATGCAAAGTCTACTTACTTCTTTAAGAAAAACATAAAATGCCAGCATGCTAGCTTACCTCACAGTCAAAATGAGGCTGGGCACTCTCAAGATCTAGGGACCATGTATTTCCCTTGGGATGAAGTATTTTAAAATATAGATAGCACAGAAAAAAATCTTTGGATAGTTATTGCCTGATTTGAATGAGGACGTACAGAAAACCTAAATCAAGGCCTTTGTGCTTCCATTAGTTCTTTTAGCTCAGTCTCTGGAAATCCTTCACAAGGATGACTCAATACCTGCAAAGTGGTCCTTCTTCTCAGAGATGTCCTCAGTCAAATATGGCAAGCACTAAGTGATGGGGTGGCAGAAGTCTTGCAGTCTTTGTACCCGCAGTGGAAGGGTTGACCTCTGCTGAGACTGTAGCAGTGGCAGGGGCTACAGAGGTCCAGCAGCGCCAAGTGGCCCGAGGCCAGGGTGAAAGGGAAGGAGGCGTCTCAGCCGTGACCAGATCGCGTCTCTGTGTCACGGCCGCCTGCTGAGGGCAGGGGCTGGAAGGCTGCAGCGTTCCTGGGGATGTCCCTGGCACCCCACAATACGCTCCCACGCACACTCCCACTCCCAGATGGCCTCCAAAGGTCTCTTCCAACATAAAATAATTTAGGATTTTATTAAGTAAGCCACGGAACCCAAATCTTTGTCTCCCCGAGAGGAATGCAACTCAGTCTTCTTATACGAGTCAAAGAAAAAAAAAAAAAAAAAAGAAAAGCATCCCTCCCAAAACAAAGATCACCGTAATAAAACATTCCTGTTCCTACAGCAAGTCACCTAAGCGTTCAAAATACCGCCCATGAGGTTGTTCCACTGACAGCTCCGAGTTTACACCTGCTGCTTTTCCTCCCTCTGAGTTTGGCAGGCAACAAGAACAGAAATGGAAATCATCTGTGACTAGACAAGCAGCTGAAATTAACAGGAACAAGGGAAGCGACAGCACAGTGAAAGGCACAGGCAATGTCACAGGCAAACTAAGAGCTAACATTTCCAGCTCATCTGACAAGTAGCTCTCGTGTTGGGATTTGTATTATGTTGTTGCTTACAATTTGGAAGATGGCACTGCAACTCAAGTGATTTATTCACAGGAGGATAAAAGGCAGCTCTAGAGCTGCAACCCAGCTCAGTGATGAGTTTGGTTAAGTTTGAGAACATACCATTCATGACATTTTCTTTGCAAGACATTAAATTTAGGGTATATCACCATATCTACCCTGCAAATCTAGTGAGGGAAGAAACAAAATGACTTGCAGCAAAGTATTCTGTCAATTTCTGCCCTTCCTGGAAAGACAGGATTGGGCAAAATGATTAATCAGCTAAATTGAAGTGTGTTACAGACAGGGACCAGGGCTTAGCAAGCCCTTAGGTAACCCCTGCATTGAAATGTTGGTAGCAACTCAGTAAGTTCCCAGCAACATGGACGTTAAGCAGTCACTTCTGAATCCTAACATAGCTCTGCTAAAGACAAGAGCTACTTTAATTACTTGCTTGCCTTAATAATGGATCTGTAGGCCTTATAGTCTGTAACTTACAATTTTCTTATCGAAGTCTTTAACAAGAAAATTTAATACCGAACTGCATGCCTGTCCCACCTCACAGCGCTGACTCACAGGCAGGGCTGACACACTGGAAGGAGTGACAAAGTCACTAGGACCGGCTGTGTGCTGTGTCCCAAACGCACGTGACTCGAGATGCCCATGAAGCAGGCCCCGAGCTGCTGCAGCTCACAGCGAGCCACCTTCATGCAAAGCCCAGTCGGTGCTGCCCTGAACTGCCCCCTGCTCTGAAGGGGAGTCAGAACAGCAGTCCCTGCGGGGCGCGCAGCTTCCCGCAGCGTGTCACGCCTGCACCGCGACCCTTGGCTGTTCCCAGCGCCAGTCACCCCGTGAGTCAGCAGGTACGTCCCCAGATCTGCTGCCTTATGAGGCCGTCGGGTCACTGTGACAAGTTGCTGGGATAGCTGAATCACTGATTTTCCAGAACACGCTGCTGTCATTGTCCCAGGTCTGAAACCGTCCTTGCCTCAGCGTGCCACCATTTCAGCCTGTGCCGAGCTGGCGGGGAAGTTCTGGCGCCCGTTAAGGCTACACTGAGGGGAAGCTTTCAGAGAAAGGGCTCTGGGCAGAGCTTTCGGGGCAGGGGGGATTATCTGCAAAATAATAGGTTTACCAGCCTCTGAGGAAGAGAAGTCGACAGAAGGGCAAGCTTTACTGTGAGCGCAGCTACTTCCCGGAGTCTTGGAAGCAAATGCTTACCAGTGGCTCTGTTAAATTTAATAACTGAACCACCGGGCCGGGCTCCTGGGAAGGCGGCAGATCCCAGATATCAAGGGGAATGAAGTGTAAGAGTTGTGATTTCAGGCCTGCCTCTCAAACCTACAGTAACAAGGTTTTATGTAAACCGTTAATTGAGATTCTAACCTAACAGCAGATTCCAACAGACAAATTTCCAAGAGCTGGGAACACTGCAGTGGAAGAGGCTGTTAGCCAGGAAAGGCGACCATCCATTCTTTGGGACAAAAAACGTCCTCCCGGTCATCATTCCCATTTGAACAGTTGTATGTTCCTCTGGACACACCAGAAACTCCATCCCATGTCAGCAATCTGAAGGTTCTGGGGTTGAGGTCTAAAAATAAACCAGATTGTGAATGACAAGCCTCTGATTCACATCTGAGGCTGACATCTAGCTATAATGTCAGGTAAGTGCAAGATCAACACAAGGTATCAAAGGAGACGAGGCACTGCAGAGTACTAATTCTTCTCTCCCTCAGAAGAAAACCATTTTAAAATAAAGGACCAAGAACCAAAGGACAAAAAAATCCATAATATAACCTATTTATTTTAAAATATATGCTTTCTAGACAAATGTTATGCCGAGGAATAGTCTCATGATACTGAAAATGGCACAACTGATCAATGTCATATGCAGATCTCTCTTTCACATATTCAGCTCAACCCCACTATTCTCTAACAGACCACACAGGTTTGTCCATTCCTACCTCTAGTCCCTTTGCTCTTACTGCTTAATCCGCAGATAAATCTCTGATCCTCACGGAATTCTCTCATTAACGAATGCCATAAGGCTGGGTTAAAATTTCTTTTGTTTTCTAGCCTGCAATACAAATTACACCTTTACAAAATCCACAACCAGTTATCCATTTATTTTTTAATGCATTTTAACCAGACTTGCCCAAAGGAAACAGACTTCCAAGTTTTACTTCCTGGCAGACATGAATAGTGAAATGATTCAAACATCATGCAACAAATAATGTAAGAAAATATTTCAATACCAGTAATTTCTGCACCAAAGCTGAAAGAAACAGTATGAAAAATGTTTATCGCTAGAGTTTTGTAAAAAGCATATCTTCTCTCCACCACCCTCACACCGTAAAACATTTATTTTGGGCCTGGCCAGCTATTTACATGGTTCTAGGCCGGTATCTTCTACAGAAGAACTCATCCTCTGCTGAGAAGCTAGCTGACCTTGTGTCCTGTGCTACAGCAGTCACTATTTCAGCTGACTGCCATCATCAGCATGGCACAACAGAACCACCGCGATCACTCTTTGCAAGACTTCTCCTTCATCCCTGACAGCCATGCAAGCAAAGCTTGCTGCCACCACACTCGCCAGAACCAGGCTTAGCGCATCCTCCTTCCAGGGGAAGAGCAATGGGGTAGTTTCCACTACTCTGCAAAGCATGATTTCTAAACATAAAAAAAAAAAAAAAAAAAATTACTATGCCATTATAAATATCCATTTTGGGGCAGAAGCTGGAGCTTGGCACATCTTATCTTCATAAGCAACGTACACATTCTACAGAAAATCCCTGAGCTACAGGTCTGGCCAAAAGTATGGCGGGCCTTTGCTAAGATGACAGGATGAGGCGCTTAAGCGTACGTATTTGAAGATGAGAAGGCTACAGGGGGGATCTTCTTGCACTGTGTAAGTACCTTAAGGGGGATCACAAGGATCTGGGGGATGGATAAATTTGGACTAAGCAGCAACAGAAAAACATGTGGACAATCCTAAGCTTTAAAATAGAAGTAGTTTATATTAAAGAAAACTGGGGTGATTTATCCCAAGCGGGTTGCTATCTAGCCGTATGGGATTTTTTGTCCAGAAGACCTCTGCAGCAGATAAATAATGCAAGAGCCAAGAAAACAAAAACCGATTGCCTGGATACCAGTGATACCCTTGGATATGTATGGGATTAGATGTTTGAACATGATAATTTTGCTTATGCAGCACAGGGTTTACGTTCAGAATCAGTACGGAATGTATTTTCTCTTCCCATCAAATTACAGGGAGTTGAGGAGATGACAATTTCCAAGAAACTGTAAGAAAATGCTAAGCAGCAGTTAGGGCACAGACCTAGGCAGAAGGGACTTGCAGCTGAATGGAGTATTTTCCTGTGACTGCTCAAGTGTTACAGCAATTTTTCAGTGTCCAACATTACAGAACCATTTCCCAAACACAAATAGAAACATCAAAGACATATTTATTGCACTACCCACTGCCCATTCTTAAAAGACAGAAGGGGAGAGCAAGAAGTGCAAGTGCCTCTTGCCCGCCCACCAAAATATAATCTACGATCAGCTCAATGCAACAAGAGTTTGTAGGTCTAGCTATGGAGGCAAAGGGTACAAAAGTACCATTACACTGAGAGTTTATATAGCTTATTTCGGTCACAACAGCTTGAAAGAAATCTCCTCACCTAAGGCTGATTACACCAAGAAGTTGGTGGGATGGGGAAAATGCACAAATCATAACACAATACTACATGAACCCAGCCGGCGTTAGGGCTCAGTGACGCCAGCTCCTGCGGACGCCCTGAAGCAGCGCTGGGCGCGTGAGCTAAGGGACGCTGCTGGGAGGCAGGGCGCAGGCGCCCGCTGGAGCACCGGGCCCAGGGGACCCCTCTGGCCCCTGGCCGCTGCAGCTACCCTGCGGAAAAATCCCCCGATCCAGTTCCCAACATCCTCTGTGAGACAGAGTAGCAAAGGTTAGGTGCTTGGTACTCAGGATTTTCCCTTGGTCAGGAAAGGGAGTAGAAGAGAGCAGTGACAGGATTCTCACAGGGGACTGGATTCAGTGACCTGGAAGGATCCTACAGACTGACATTTCTCTTTTACCAGCAAGTTGGTACATGACTGAAATAAATCATTTTAAAGGGAATGGTTAGATTACATACAGTGAGATTTCATGTGAAATGTCTCATGGAAAGAGTCAAAACCCAATCACACACACAGACCCGACACAAAATGAGGGCAATCCCAGTTGGCGTCAAATTCAGCCGGGCCTCAGGTTCACCCTCCTGAGTACAATCGTTTACAACACTCGAGCTGAAGTATGCCTGAGCTACACGGGAAGCACAGAAAAAAAACATTCAGCCCACA
>VXAA01006945.1:0-19853 GCA_013399115.1 Anseranas semipalmata | reverse complement strand
GGCACAGTGTGGGCAGCAGCCGCCATGGCAGCACCCCAGGGCCCTCAGCGCCACGCGCCAGCCCAGCCCCTGCTCCTCTCCCCGCTTGCCTCTCGGCCTCTCGTACCCAGCCATACCTTGGTGATTTGCTGGTGGTCCCGGGCATGGCAGATGAGGCAGAAGGAAAGTTTTCTGCGGGATTTTCCGTGTCAGACTCTGTTCTGACCAGAAGTGATGGCGCTGCACTGCTGTCTGCAAGCAGAGCTGAGCCACACGGAGGACTTGTGAAAATTATGCCCATCCACCAGGAAACAATAAACGATCCTGCCTCAAAACATCGGACTCTGAATACGTGAAACAAATAGGGTGAAGGAGAAACAGACAAATACAATCCCTCTGAGGACACTGACAGAATGATTTTGGAGGGGACCAGCACACCTGCCTCCCCCTGCAGGCCTGGCTGCCCCAACCATGTCGAGCTGCGGATCCGGGGATGCTCCCAGGTGCCAGGCTCCTGCGCCTGATGTGGTTACTCGGTCTTTGGTTCTCACTATTCAAGTCTGTTTTAATTGGCAATAAATTAAGCTATTTTTCCCCAAGCCGAGTCTGTTTTGCCCAGGACAGTAACTGGTGAGTGATCTCCCTGTCCTTATCTCGATCCATCATCCTATTTTCTCCCCACATCACAACGAGGAGGGGAGACACCGGCTGGGTAGGCACCTGGCAGCTCGCCGAGGTCAACCCACCACAAAAATCACAAGAGTATCATTCAAATGTTAGAATTGTGGTCCTTTTACTCTTTTAAGGGCCTGCACTGCGCACAGAAATGTTTTCATGTTTGCTGATATCAGTTCCCCCTGCCCAAAAGCCATATTTATATCTTTATAAAAATAATCCAACATTATTTAAAATACCTCTAAATTCTTAATAGAATGTTCTCATTCCTTCTAATCTTCAAGTCCCAAGTGCCATGCACATTTTGGGATATGGAACATCTCTTGCTTGTTACTGCTGCACAGGATCAGCAACTGCTAAAGATTATGCTCCATATTTGATTTATTCAGTGGAAATGTTATGCTACTGATTGGAGAACAACGCTAGCACTGAAATTTCCCACAATAATGACAGGTGAAGTAATATATGGAGTCATGTAAAGTACGCTGCCTCTAGGAAAAACGCTATCACTCAGACTTTCTAAACTCTGTCATCCTCGAGTCTGCCTGCTCTTCACTTTCTTGGACATGGCTTCTAACACGGCTCACAGGAACCACAGCACCGTTTCTCAGAGAGCTGGAATTCAAATATGTGAGATGCTGCTCAACCAAGTGACAAAGGAATTGGAACTGGACATTCACATCTGGCACAATCTTCTCATTAACAAAGTATTACTCTCTCGTCTTTGAATAGTTAAAACCACATTTTTGTCAAAACCCAGATTGATTTGTGCCTCTTGGCTAGCTCGTGCAGCACTTGGCATCACACAGTCAGAGAGCTCAGATCCAACTAAACATGTCATCTTTGTACCACAGTAAGGCTAGGCTGGGATAACAGTTATATTTTCACATACAAGTCAGATTTTCCACAAGAGATCAAAAAAGAAAACAAAACATACATGCAAGGATGTGTAAATTTTACAGTGCCTAATTCACCAAAATTTACCTATACTTACAAATCTCAAGCTACACAGACAACACCAGCTAATTCAAAGCTGAACTTTAATAGTGGCACTGATTGTCTTTAACTGTAGCTTGCAAATATTCTTATTTTTATTGAACACTAAATTTCCAGCCTGTATTCTTAAATAAAACCAGATGAAATCTTTAAATCTATCATTTACCCTCTCAAAAACCCAAATAGGTTGAAAAAGTATTTCATGGCATGTAAAAAACTAACTTACTGGCTACGTTATTTAAGGGAATCTCTTGCCAAAGGCCACAAGCCGGTGTTTTATTTTTGTTGGATTGGGAGTTTTACATCAGCTGCTTACACCCATTGATATGAAATTTCAATCTGCTACTGTGGCTTAACCTCTGATGCCTAAACTTTCCCGTACAAAACAGGAAGTCTCTGTCAATACAACATTATTTAAGCACTAGTCCAGCTAGCCTGCACTGTGTCTAGATAATTCAGCCTAATGAATGATTATTTCCTGTGTTCATGGCTGACAATACCCGAAGACATTTTAAGGAAGAATTAACCTCTGTGATTGTTCTATGATAAAAACTGAGCTATATTAAGCCAATAGCATGCAGCTATTAATTTTAAATAAAGAGTAGAAGAGAAAAGGGACACTTCACCACTCCCCACAGAAGTCACTGAGGTTTGTGTCTGAGCCAAGAAAAGATCCAGGTTTTCTGAGTTTAGGACTGACATCTTCACTACATCCACCAAGACCTAAAACCTTACCCATATGCTGCATTGCAGAGGGGTATCTGAAGCAATGACTAGCATGCAAATCCAGGTTTGATTACAGGCTAAGGGGAGTTCTACTTTCATCCTCAGCGGAAGCCGCTGGACTACAAGATAAGGATCAAATCTCAGGCAAAACTAACAGCAGGTCCTTGGTAGCTTCACCCCCATGGAGCGGCAGGTCCCTGGGGGTAAGAAGCAGGTGTGTCGGTAGTGACACACACTCTTACAACCAGCTGGTGGGTAAGGGTGGGTATGCGGTGAGGTACAGTGTTTCTTGGCTCCACCGAAAGGAGCTGAGCTGAGAGCTCAGCCTGTGGATGAGTATCACAACTCGAGTTCTTTTCCACTTTCAGAATTTGGGAGACAGACTTGCTCCTTCAGTTATCCAGTGTCTTAGGTGAACATTAGGCATGACTCAATCATCAGCAACTAAATCAAGGCTTAAACAAATATGCTATGGGCCTGTAGCACATTTGTAGCCTTTGGGATGTAACAATCTACTATCCCCTCTATGGAGGGAGAAACACAGATGCCCACTGTTTTGGAATAAAAAAAAAATCGGTTTCTGCATAAACAAGTCTGCACGTTCCAGATGAAGGAAATGAAGAATGGCAACACAGCACATCCAGTAACTCAGCCAGCTGTCATTCTAGCTAGGAAAACAACAGATCAAAAGCAAACAATTTTTCCCTTGTGCATTCATGCACTGAAGACATTTTCTTATCATCATTCTTCCCACTTTATAGTATCATAATTTAGATATGCAGATTATTAAAGCTAAACCAAACACTTCAGTTACTCTCACACCACGTATCCTCTTCACCAGTCTTTACTGGGCACAGTTAGAAGCCTGCCAGTGTGTCATTTCTAGCTGTACTGCTGCTCACGTCTACGCAGAAACAAATGGAGAGCCACACCAGATGTAGGTTTAAATAAATAAATAAATAATCTAAGCTTTGCAATACAGTCTGAACAGCATTATTGGGCCATCTCTTTGCACCAATTATAGTATCTTTCAGACTTGTGAAAGCACGATGAGATCTTCACGTCTGTGTAGAAGGGAATCAGAGAGACTTTGATGGCCCAGCCTAAAGGCAATGAGCTGGGCATCCCTATTTCAAAAGATACAATTTACCTGAGGAGAACCTGACAGGTTAACTGAAACATAAACCGCAACATCCCAGGCACACACATGGATTTATCTCACCTACCACCAGCTGTTATTAAGCAAAAACTGACACTAAAAATCAAAAAGCACTATACGAGCTTAATTTCTTCCCCTATTTTTGATTGATATGAGCACTTCTTGCAGCCACGTGTGATATTTTCTCTTACATTTTTTTCTGCAAACCGTTCCCCGTTTTCCCAAGGCAACCCCACACTAGAATTCCAGTGTTGTGGAGGAACTTGAAGGGTACAGTCAGACATGGCAGACTGAGCCCATCTATAACCTGCTCTTGCTGAGGGAGTATACAATCGTGAAAAGCAGAAAAGTAATAAAACAGTATGAAATTAAAAAAAAAAGAAAAAAAAAAAACAGTGTTAGCCTGACTGTACTTGCAAGCAAAACAATTGCTGCCTAATATGTTTTAAGGCCATATAAGTTGAGAAGTTAGCTCTTCTGATGATTCACAAAAGATCACCTTGCACGTAACAAAATCCATACAGGTCACAGGCTGTACACAGAACAATGATTACAAGTACATCTGCTGAAAGCCAGGACCAGCTAAAGCTCCCTTTGCCATCAAAGGGGAGAAACACCACTGCTACAATATATTTGAGCTCATCCCAGAGTGTGCACCCTAAAATAACGCAGGTGAATCACATCCTAAAAATGCCTATTTCTGTTCTTTCACTATAAAAGGAGTGTAAGGCAATCAGTTCAAATGTATGTGTCTAGACTGCAAAGGTCTACAGTAAAGAAAGATTACTTAATTTCTCCTTAAAAGAGATTCTATGCAGAATCATACAACATCCCTTGCTGTTATGCAGTGGTGAGGTATCTGAGAAAATTATTACCCTGAGACTGGAAATGGGGTCCAAATCTGATAATACAAATAGCTATCAATCCCTCCCTCCCCCCCGTTTTAAAAAAAATAAATTATCATGTACTGTACATAAACTATCATTATACTGTACAAAGAGGGCAGTTCCCAATATGCAAGGAACCAGATGACTCGATTCCATTAAAGAGAACTTCTCACAGTGAGGTTACGATTTCCAATCTCTCCAAATAAATAATAAAAAGGATAAAAGATAAAATGAAACAATATTCTAAGAAGTTATCGACTATTCCTTCAAAGTAAATTTCCCATCCAGTTCCTAATGCAAAACTGTCCACCTCAGAAAGAGAATAAATACGGGCTCATAAAAGGGTGAGAAATGAACAGTACCCAGCTTTAACACCTAGCTCTACAGTAAAGTCAATGTACATGATCAGAATGCTGTTGCTGTCTGTGCTGCATATTTCAGCCCAGTTTCCAGAGCTTCCATGCCTGCTAACTTTCACAAGCACCAAATTTCCTAAATACTAGCATAATTAGAACTTCTAAGACGAAAGAAAATACACTGAATTGACTGCACACGCTTCATTAATTCCCAGCAGCCCTGCCACCCTCTATTACTTTTTGGATGCTAAAGCATGTTCCTGTAATTCAAACGTAAACAATTACTCAGGAAGGCTATTCAGACAGAAACCTACTGGAAACATCTGAAAGGCACGCACTCCGTTAGTCAGTTAAACGGTAAATCCTCTGACTCATCAGCAGAGCCGTACTGATAGGCAGAGCACTCTTTCATTTTCATAAAATGCAAAGAACTTGTAAGGCTGCATTACGGAAAAGCATCTGGCCTCTGAAGATCAAAAGCATTAACATTTAAATGATTAACAGCCACCAGCAGCCTTCTGGCAAGTCAGCCCGTCTCCAGATACAAAGTCAGCTTGCTAACTGAGCACAACCCTCCCACCTCTGCTGCAGGCAAGGACCTTTCCCTTCTAAGGGCCTGTCTCACCTTCAGCCATTTGCTTTCTGCCATGCCTTACTAGGGGGAGGAAGGAAAGGGTGGAAGAGGGTTTCATTCCCTCGAAACAATAGACTGAGGAGGGATCGGAGCATTTTCTAGTTCACCGGAGTCAAACACCAGAATTCTGTCACCTGAAGGCAGAGGGGAAGCCCAGCCCCGGCTGCAGACTGCTGGAGCGCCGGCCGCAGGCTGGGGAGCCCCGAGGCGGGCAGCCCCGCCAGGGCGGCAGCCTAACGCCAAGGCCTCGCTCCCAGAGGCCAGCCGGCCGGGCCGCGCAGGGCACACAGACCTGCACGGAGCGGGGCTGAGGCTTCCCTGCCAGTGGTTCCTGAAAGCTGGAGCTAAGAAGCACTAAGCTCTTCCTCCTGCTTTGAGCGCCTTTCTTCCAAACCCGGTTGTCAAGGGCTGCCGTAGGAATCACTGTCAGCTGCCAAAAAAATTACGAATATCTGCCATAGCAGAAAATGATTTGGGTGAAGCAGTGACTACCGCTGTTCAGAAAAGGCCACCTGACTGAAACGCAGCAATCTACCCAGGGTCAGCACGCAGCGTTACAGACCAGCACTCGGCAGCACTGCGGTCTCAGCACCGACGCACCTCCGTCGTGGCAGGGGGCTGCGAGTTCCCGCGTGTAGCAGAATTTGCCCATTCACTTACAGCTGTTTTCTGTTTCCCTAGGGACAAGGAAAAAATAGACTCTGCCAGCTTTATCTCCGCTCATGAATCAAGGCCCAATCTTTCTAGTCACTATGACTACGGCTAAATAAAACAGGGCCAGGAACCATTCGCTGGCCTTAAGTGCCTGAAATAACGTGATGACTGCACTGCAGCCAGCATCTCCTACGGCCGGCAATGCCAGGATGTGTGTTTCGTGCCCTGGGGCGTGGAGGTTTCAAAACACAGGGCGATGGTGCTGGAGGACAGAGCAGCACTGAGGGAGCCCAGCGTGCTGCACCCTGTCCGTGCGAGGCACGGTGCCCCCAGACAGCGGAGGGCTAAACTGCCCCAGCGCCCACTTACAAGCGGATGGACAACCAGCAGCACCGTGGCCGAGCTCGCTCCATGCCCCTTTTATCATGCACCATAGGCATAGCCCGTGTGAGCGCAAAACACACAGCACATCTCTCCCGAGTACTAACTGCGAAGCTAAGAGCTGATGTACACGGGGAAGCGCAAAGTCCCACAAATGAGACAGTTACAGGCAGCCATGAAAACCTGGCTCTGAACCACCACCTCACACTCCAAACCTCAAAGTTACTGTGCTTACCGGGTTAAGTAGCTCCCATTACAGAGACAGCCTCATCTGCTGCCTCAGTTTAATTTCAGTTACAGGGTCTCATCAGCTACTTAAAGACACATCAAGAACAGCTATAGCAACGACCCCTCCTGCAAGAAATAATCACCTGAATCAGTTTTCATATCATAGAATGGAAAAATGCTGACTATATTTCTTCCTGTTCTGAAGCCCAGTAGTTTATTCCTATCTCAAATAAATTCATAACTGCAAACTATGTTTTTGCTTAGCTCCTAGGTTTCAATGAACATGAATTGAAAGAGAAATTAAAAACCTACTGATGCATCCTCTTAACCCATCCACATCAGTATGTCTTTTTTATGCAGACTAAATGGAATATGCAAGCATTACAGCAGTAAAACAATATTATAATGCGAGTTCAGAGAAAACTGAATTCCTAATAGCAAGCCGCATACAACATTCCTACACTGTCCTTGCCTAATTAATTCTGTATCCGTAGAAAACTAGTACTGCACGAATGAAGCAACCTCCTGAGAAACAACTACACGAGAACTAATAAAAGAGGACATGCTAAAATTATTGCCAAGAAATCTCTAAATCTTTGCCATATACTTTTACAATGTGCTTGCCTACATTTGACCTCAGTGCAATATTTATAAAATACAACTGTCAGAGAACAAGAGCATTTCCTTTCAACAATCACAAGGTGGTATGCAAATTGTTTTCTCAGCTTAGCATTCAATCTTAGGACTTCATCGAACAGAGAAAGGAGTTGACCCACAACCAAAACAGTAGAAATACATAAAAAAGCCTCGAGCAATAACAACTTCCTCCCTAGAAACACTTGCAAGCTTTCAGACTCAGACCTAAGACTGTCAAAGCCGTACTTTTATCAGCCATCACTCTACCACAAGGAGGCTGACACATTACTTTCGAATACTAATTGATTCCTCACTTTCTAACATGAGTTTAGATCCACCCACTCTAGTAGCTACAGGTCACGTGTGAATGAATTGCTCTCGGCCAAGCCCCTAACTATAAAGGGAAACAATCCTGCTGAAATGTCGCTGACTCACACTTACTGCAAACACAGAGATGCATGGAAGTTAACTTGTTCCTGAAAACTATCCAGAACACATGCAGGCTGACAGCCACATTTGGCTTATGAGATGCTCAGAAGAAACGTACTGCTTTTGCAACGCTGTGCTTCACAAGTGGAAGCAGTATGTACTCAGCAATAGGAGCTCACTGATACATCTTCTGTGAACTAAGCTAATGAAACTTTCTCACATAAACACAGGCGCCATCAAATAAAGTGCTCCAAAACCTTTGCAGTACAAATACTACCCACAATTAAAGAAATGCGAAAGCCTTTTCTTGCAATATGAAAAGATAAAATGTTCCGGGATGCCATCCAGAGTGTTCAGAGTGATCGTGTACTCAGATTACATGGATTTAAGTAAGGTCACTTCATTTCAAAAAACTCAAGGATGATCCAAAAGAAATATGAATTTCATCAGGCTGAGCTTCCATGTTCCTGCAAGAGACTTTGAAAACTAGATACAGTCTCAGCCACCCATAATTCTCACTTTTCTTACAGTATAGCACCTACTTTTGTAGATTCACAGATTTTTACAGAGGATGAGTATAATTTTGCCAATTATAAAACACACCCACAAAATCCAACTCATGAGTCTCTGCACTGGACTAAAAGCTCTGCAGTCAGGCACCCTGTATCTTCTTGTCCAACTCCATAAGCCCTGTGGCAGCGAGAGTGCCTTACACAACAGTCTCTCCACTATGTTCCTTTCTCATTGGTTCATTCCTGAGTAGGTAGGCAATTTTTCACTTCGTGGTGAGCCGTCCAGGGCCAACACCTTACCTGGAAAGCATCTTTGTAACACTGTTGTGGCAAAAAAAAAAAAAAAAAAAAAAAAACTCTCATTAAATCAATNTATATTATGAGCTCATTTTCCTCACTGCTCTTCCCGTGTTTCTGCTGTTTGTTAGAAGATGATATAACACAATAACTATCAGACCTGGTTAAGAAAACACAGTCTGAGGGGCTCCATTCTCTCCAAAGCATGCTTATGAGATGCACGTTGCTGAAATTTCTTGGCAATAATTATTTAGGTAATCACACTGCCTCTTCTTGTGGATTCAATTGCCATTTTCCCCCACAGAATATGCGAAAAGCATCGTGCATTCAGTAAGTGAGAAAAGCACCAGGCAAACATAGACTCGGGGGCCACATCGGGCCCCCTCTCTCACTGGCGTTTGTCGTTCCAGCCCTCTGTCCCTCCTCTGTAGCTCACCCATGCAGGCTGAGGTGTGCTACTGGAAGGCTCAGTGAATACAAAGGCCGAATTAAATAGCTTCACAAAGTCCTTAAGATTGTCTGAATGGCCTTAATTGCATTTAGCTGAGCCTGTTTTGATCAGTACCAAGTGCAAATTTTTGTCACCCGATTAATACCTCACTTTGCCACAGGCGAGAACAGCAGAGCAATTGCAAATGTTTCCTAGAGACCAGGCATGTTGTCCCAGCTGCACGCTTAGCTCTTTCTAGCCCCAGAGACAGAAACTGGAAGTGTTTTCTCAGGGAACAACAGAGACTTCTAAACGCGTGGTAAGCTGGGTCATCTGAGGGCAAGTCTGTTTCAATTACTTTTTATTTTAAAACCCCAAAGCCCTTTGCTGTACAGTGCTGTACTTTCTGACTTTGTCAGAGGATAGCCACCACAATTTCTAGGTCAGTAGGTCTCCAGCACTGCCCTTTGGGTATACTTTCACATGACTCAATAAAGTTAACATGTCAGACATCCCCACAGTAAATCTCGCCTGTTGTCTGTTGCTTTAGAGAGCCATACGCCTACAGCTATTAACAGATACTGATGCATATTTTTTGAAAAGAAAACCTTACAATGACTTACATGTTGTAAACGGATCTGTAAGTGAGAGTTCATCACCTGAACTACATCTACCTTGCTCTGGCAATGAGAAAGCGAGAAATTAGTGGCCCATGCTATGATGTCTGCCTGACGCTGCCCTCACAGAAGCAGACCAGGCTGACGGACGACTGCAGCAGCAGCAGCGCTGGTGTAGAACACGGTGAAACCAGTTCTGCAGCACTGCCTCCAACAGAAGCTGCAACTATCCTCAGGGCTCAGTTGACAGCATGACAGATATGAAGAACGTTGTATTTATGATATTGCCATCATTTTTGTTTTCCCTTCTCTTTCTTTTAAAGTAGATTAGAGTAATGGACAAAAGCTCTCATTAAAGGTGTCATGCCTAATAACACGATTCCCACAGCATCATTGGATTCTTCCTCCCTAAAGAAAAAACACACATTGTGCAGGATTCGGAGAGGTTTCCTTTGTTCGCTGCTAGTGCATATTTTAAATTGGACTCCCCTTTTAGTTGCTTCATTAATTTATCATAATCCATGCATGGATCCAAATTCCAGTCAGTTTAGATTATCCTTCAAGATCTCCACAAAGCACAAATTCCCAAAACCCAGAGAAGAGAATTAACATTTTATGTCTCCTGCTGAGCCACCTGGAAATATTTGGAGATTCTTGCTCAAAAGCTAGTATATTTCTCAAGTATTTCCCTTAATTTCTTTCCATCCATTATCATCTCTCACCCATATAAATCCCAAGACTTGAAAATGCTGAAAAAAAATAACCTCTTCCTTTAGTGGAGTTTAATGTGAAAATCTACATTAGAGATTAAGATCATTTTATGATCATCACACCCACACAAAGACCACCAGAGACAACCTTGTCAGAGCTAAGTATCACAGTTTCGATGGAAGCTTATCTGTTGAAATGGCGAGTCCAGACAGTACTTTGTATCAGGGTTGGATGGATTTCAGTAGACTTCTGTTTGGAAACATCAGAATTAGTAATTACTTCACATACAAAGACTGACAAAAATATTCACTATAATGTGAGCACTGTCAAAGATCTTTCAGTAGGAGGCTAGGAAATCACTCTANTTTTTGCTATCTAATTACTTAAGGTCTAGGCAAAGACATTTTATTAGCATCTTAGTTATACAGAACTGGCACATGAGATTTTACTGAAGAAATGCTAACAATTGTTTGGTTTCCTTTCTCTCCCAGTTTTCCATTCACTCCTGGAAACTCCCTCAGTAATACAGGACCATTTTCAGGATGAAACTCAACAGCTGCGTAACAACCCACATCTTTCTTTAGGGTCCAATGATTTGGAACACTAATGAAAAAGAAATATCATTCGTGGTCAGAACTGATGCTTCAGGAATGCAGAACGCCACAATGTACACTGATATATACATAAGCTATCACTAGCAGTCCATCTTTATATAAAGCACAACCGTACCTTAATAATCATTGGACAGCACCAGCTTTACTTTATCTGCATGATGGCACCTCCAAAAGAGATCTTTACTGCTACGCCGTGATATTGGTCCCATTTATATGTTAAGGAGAACAGACCATCACTAACCACTTGCTCCACTTCCAGCAGCCTCTGAAAGCTTTGGGCTTTCATCCTGTCCAGCTTGCCAAACACAACACATTCAAAAGCCAGTTTGAAACGTTTGTAGGTATGAAGTTGAGCTATTAAAAAGCTGACATTCTTTAGCTCAGTTTAAGTCAGTTCTTTCATAGGTGCCCATTTTCACTTTGAAATTAAGGAGCACTCTGTATGCTGTCTTTAGTAAATTACCTCTGTTTCAGACGTGCTGTGCTTTCTGTTCTTATAAAGCCATAATTCCACGTCATAATACCTCACTGATGCGAGAAAACGGTGCTTTGTTATGTGCAGTCAGGTACTGGTGGGACAGTATGCCACGGGCAGACATTCCCAGCTGCCAGTCATTCACATACATTGAAGCAGAAAGGATGAATTCCTGATGAGAAACGAATCAAATATGCATGTGTTTTGCTAGAAAAGAAGTAGAGCTGATACCCTAGAGATGAAAAATAAGCAGTGAGGAACCACAGTCAACTCTCAGTCACTTGCACTGTGCAGTACACCAACAGCAGCCCACACTTCGTGATTCTGATCTTTGGAAGATGTCTCCACCGGTGTTTCAGGGAAATTTCAATACATCAGTGAAATAGAAGGCTTAATGAAGAAATCATTTTCTGGTCTCGTACAGCAACTGCTTCAAAGTGTCAGACCATTTGAGCATTCTCTTGCACGTGCACACTCCACACATTCTCCCTTACTTTGCGTCTTTTATATATATACATATATATATGTGTATATATATGTATATATATAATGTATTTATTTACATATACAGAGACAGATTTATTATGTACATGTTACAAGGGGAAAATGTGCCTTGTGTGCTGCAGCAGATGAGTTCAGCTAAAGCTGTTGAAGACTGTAGTCCCCACTTAACGGCTGCAAGGGATTTGGAAAGGTAAGCCTTGGGATGAGAAACTAATGGTATTTATGAGACTAACAAATATTTGGATTCATCTGGCTTTAAAATGACTATAATAGGACAAAATAGAGGAGTTAAATGGGCAACTGACAGCAACGGCAAAGGAGAGAAGAGAGCGCTAGCTGCCTTTTTTATTATAGCTTTCACAATTCAAGCTCTAATTAGGTGGAATGCACTGGTTAGAGAGGAGGACCTACAATTCCACTACATACTTGAACACGTACCCTTTCTATTCCATGTCAGAATGGTTATTCTGCTCCTCATCATACAGGAGCACCATTTATTTTCTGATTACCCCACGAAAGAAATTTACTGAATCTGATTGATATTCAGCTTTTCAAGATGTTTTTCTTACTTTGCTTATTCGTTAGTTGTTTCCTTACACACTGACGGGATTGTAAACTGAAGAATGGTTAAGCAAATAAACAGAGATTAAATAAAGCTGCAGCAGAGTTATATCTTTAGGAATTAAATCCAATCCCTAAATTGCAGAGGCAACTCTTCAAAAGTCATGTTAAGTAGAGTATGCACATTTTCAGTCCAACTTCCATTTAAAGTGGATGACAAGTTTAGCAAGGATAATACCCTTCAAATGCTAGCTGATTGGAAAGGCAAGGACATTTGCTCAATTTGCCCGTAGTATTATCCTCCTGGCTTGCTGGGAGCTGATCCCCTGCTGGGAGCTAACAATAAGAGTCTTGCTTCTGATGTCCATAATGTGGGAGTGTTTTTCTCAAAGATCATGGGAAAGTTTGCTGTTTTTTCTTATTATTTTTATTTAGTTTAAACCACTGCAGCAAAAAGTAAAGAAGATCGGTTTCACTGCATAATTAATCTCATCGTTTTTGGCTAATTCATAGTCAGCATATCCTAGAACATAGTTTTAAAGTTTCAGATTTTTCTTTAACTCAGAAATACTATAGTATATAATAAAGTCTAGCATTTGGCGGTTCTGAGAAAAAGAGACGTAGGATTTTAACTTACATACCTAAAGAGAATTTTTGGAAGCCTAATATTAATCTACCTGCAACTCTGCATCCAAAGATAAAAATAAAATATCCTGGTATTTTTCTTTCTGCTTCCTAACTACTTCACTATAGAGATGCACAGCAATGTGCTGATCTACTGCCGCTTCAAGTGCAAACTTCCACTTGTAGCAGAAGGTTTCAAGCAGATGGTGCTTGGATATAGCCAATTGATGTACAAGCAAACTGGGACATCCTGACAGCTAGCCCAACAGGCTGCATTACAACTTGCAGAGAGCTTACAATGCAAAGCTCAGTCTTACAGAAAGGCTGACGCTTTCCAAGGAACTTGTTAGGACTGACATGCTTGTGGTATTAAAAGCCCACCTGTACCATGATGGGCAAAACACAAAAGTTCTTTTTTTTTTTTTTTTTTGAATATAACCTGTTATAAACCTTCCTGCAATTAATAATTGGGTATCTATCCCATCACTCAGCAGTGAGAGAGATCAGATGCTTAATTTTCCTAACTGGTTGGACAACAGGCTGTTAATTTTAAGAAAATCCTAATGCTTCCCAGAAGACGTTGTTGTTGTTAACATTTCTGTTTACTATAGCTTCTTCTGCTAACAGAGCACACTGTCTTACTCCTTCACCTCCGCGACTAGCAGGATCATTCGGTTCCTTTTACCGGCGAAGCCACCGCGTGCCGCTTTTCAGTGGAACCAAATTCTTCACCGTAAAAGCCAACGGTGGGAGAAGAGCCGGGGCGGCCGCCAGGCGCCGTGCCCACCGCAGCCGGCCGCGAGCCGCCTTCGCCCACCTCCCCGTGCCTGGCTTCCTTCCTTCCCGTGCCTCGCGCCCGGCTCGGTGGCGCAGCCAGGGATGCGAGGTCAGCGGGGGCCAGCGCCTCGCTGGGGTGGGGATGAGGTTTATGCGCTGAGCTGCTTTTTCTGCCACGGCGGGGAAAGAGCATTACTCCAGCGAGGCAGGGAGCGGGCGAGAGGAAACGGCCCAGGGGCAGGAGGACCGGTACGAAAACTGAAGAACTGCAAACAACTTGCCGCACCAGTCCGAACGGTCTGCGCTCTGCAGCACAAGAGTTGAGTATTTTAGCGCTTCTGATTAATTGACGGATTTTTAAGTATGTCCACATATAATTCTTAATCCTTGCTTCTTGCCAAGAAAGAAAGGACCATTTAGTTCAGTAACTTACTCTCTCCATGCATTGTGCCTATTTCTCCTTATGATCCAGACCTTTTCCTTTCAAACCACCGGTAGATCATCTTTGATTGAAATATTGAAATATTCCGTAGCACAATTCCCCCAGTACTTCTATGTATGCTACAAACATTAAGGAACATCTATTACATCTATCGTAGCCTGGATTCTTTCAGTCCACAAAGTGGGGAAGGTAAGATACAGAAATGCTGCTTGTATGTTCTTAGACTGCACAATTAATGAGCTAAGACTAATAACCCTCTTATTCCCCAGGCTTTTATCTGATTGAAGCACACGGGGGATAACTTTTATTTATTTTTTAGTACATACGATTAGGATGCATCTTTTAAAAAACAGAAAAACCCACAATGAAGCAGTACATGGGATTCTGTTTCCTCCTGTTCACTAATTTACCATGTTCTGGAAGGACTGAAAGGACTAATTTATTCTGTGGTTTGGGGGAATCGCAGTTGGTTCATAACCACATTTGTGTTGACAGCTATTGGGAACTCCCTACAAGGTCTGCTGAAAAGAAACCAGAATTGATAAATTACAATATCTAACTTTTTAGGCAACACCTTTTGCAGGGCTTTGCTTGCTTATTTTTTATTAACACAGTCCAATTTCCTTATCGAAAATGCACTCTCAAAGGAAAATTCACGTGATCAAAGCCTCAACTGCAAATAGAGAAACAGTTTTGATCAGCCCTTTCATCGGTATTCAGCAGCATCTCCAAGCCCCAGCTAAACCTGGAGATCCAGGCAGGTTTTATACATACTCGGAAGAGATTGCATCTGCCACAAAGAGTACGCAATGCAGACAGACACAAGAGCCAAGGTACACATCCCCATGATACAGACAAGGAACTGAGACGCTGAGAAATACAGTGACAGGAGATTTGCAGAAAAGCCATCTGAAAGCCATTCACCTTGAGATGTTAATGTCAACAGAAGAACCAACCATTCATGCTAGTGCTGGGCAGAAAGCAAACAAAACCCGAAGTATCACCGAAGAGAGCTTGCACTTCACCTGCACAGCGCTGTACCTTTCAGATATTTGCACCCAAGTTCTTTCTCTGGATACTTCTACTACGTTGTTAGTGAGAGAAGACCCAGAGACTCCCTCATTTCAGTGGCTGGCACCAACCCACATCGTGTGCTGAGCACAAGCATTCCTGCACAGCCCTCTTTCAGACCGCCGCGCATACCCAGGCTGGTTTAAAGCGGGCCCCCTGGGTTTCAGACACTCTGATCTACACCGGAGGAATAGAGAAATACCCTTTGAGTGATGAACTAAAGCTGACAGTCGGTCAGACTCCTCCTGTACCCAGCTGCACAAGCTTTCAGATTCAATACTACTTCAAATGCAGAAATTTAACTACAGGGCTCTTCACTGTCATTTGAAAAATAAAGATGCGGCTCTGTATCTATATTCTTTATTTTGAGGGTAGGTTAGCAAGAGTTTTTGTTGTTGTTTTGTTTTACAGCAGCACTCGGGGCCTTAGCGGTGCACTCTGGATCGGCTGTCAGAGATACGGAGTGGCCAGGTGACGGACTTATTGCAGAACATGCCGGTATGATGGAGATCAGTGATTTCATATCTCTGATCTTACAGCGGAAGCATTTTGGAGGCAATTCATCACATCCCCGAGGGTGGGTGACAATGATTCATTTTTCGCAAGTATCGCTATCCCAATGCTACTACCATGATCCCGTTTCACCGCTAACTGATGCTGGGAGCAATGCTAATGAACTCCAGAGTGAGCTGCGTTCACCCATCCCTTCACCAGGAAAGCTGGAAAAAGGGCACAAAATGGAAAGACGCCGGAGAGGCACAAGAGCTGCTAACACAGTAACACCTCCCAGAACAGCTGTGTCTTTGTGGTTTCTGTACCCGATGCAGAAACACTCCCATACTCCGAGGAGTGCTCACACCACAGAAAGCTGCAAACAGCTGAGAAGTTTCCATCAAGTAATATAATGACCCCCTGGGTAGGCCACCCTGCCGAGGGACCAGCGACACGCTGCCAGCCGCTAGGAAACAAGTTGGGTTTGCTGTACACTTAAACAAAAGGAGGTAGGAAGCAGAAACATATGCTTCATCAAAAACAGATTCACAGCAGGACTCAGAAGTAACCATATGGTAATTACTTTTAAATAGAAAGTGAATGGCATTCTATTAATACTAATGTAATGCTGTAATCTCTAGTTTATACCCTTATTGATCTTGGATGCTTGCAAAAATAATTCAAGGCTGAATGTATTTCCAATTTTATTGCTTATTCAGTTCTGTTTCATGGTTCTTTGTAGGCAGGCTACAATTTGTATGCACATATCATTTATCAGATGTATGCTTTTCCCATTTGTTCATCAATTATGGAATGACTTGCAGCCTGAAATCCGAAAATCCTGGTTGCCCTACTTTTTGTTTTGTTTTGACTAACAAACTCAATGAAAGAAGCTTTAAAATAATAGCATTTAATGAAGATTTATCAAATTTGTAAGAATAAATTATTTAAGTCATCACCAGATGACACCTTTTTTTTTTTTTTAATAAGACTATGAAACATATGTAAAATCTTAGCACATTCTAGAAATACATACTGCAGCATGGCTATTCCATAAATGTAAATTGACTGAGCACAGCCATCTTCACTTAATACATTTAAAGGCAATTTTACTTAATTTTTGCATACAAAAGGTTCACTGGCTGCTCATCTTTATCTCGCAATGCTTTAATCGATATTTAGCAGTTAAAGACACAGCCATGAAAACATATAAAAATGGATTTGTACAACCTCTGAGGATGATGCAGTACCTGAAATAATTCCAGGGAACAATGTATTCTTAGGAATCTTCCATCCTAAAAACACCCAGGTCTAAATGCTTTTTTCCATGTAGCAGTAAACAACCTCACGAGAGATACCATTTTTCATTAACAGCAAAATTTTACTTATCTGGATCTGATTTCCATGTCCCTTACTACATCACTACCGAGCAAACCTACCGAGTAACATCTCATTGACTGGCCGCCTCGACTTGCCAACACAATGCCTCGCATGAACAAAGCCGCAGGCTGACCTACAGCGCAAAACAGCAGCCAGACACATGCTAACGCAGCACTTTTATCAGATAGGAATATATTAACATTTATCAAAGAGAACCACAATTAATCGCGTGCTACTAGAAACAAGCTATCCTGCCCACATCGGAACAAGAAAGCCTTACCCCCTGTGGATTTGTGCCCTAAATCCCACGCACACCTCCATCCATCACAGCAGTCCTTGCTCTTTGCCCTTCTCCATGACACAGCCCCAGCAGCCACGTGCAGCACCATATCCCCCAGGCCCCTGAGGGCTTACTGCTTGCTACTACCTCACTCCTATTGCCACCCCGCTCCCTGGCAATATCTTTGTTTCCCCTGCGCTATCCAGAGCTTCCTCCACGTGTTCTTGAAGAACCCACAGTGTCCTCACCACCCTCCCAGTGCCAGCCCCCATCCCAGCCACAACAGCTTGAGGTTACGTTTCATTTTCCCCACCTCAGTGAGAACACCGGTTTGAAGGCCTCCCCTCTACACAGCTAGTGATGTTCATTAACCCCACCGAGCCGCTTCTATAGATTCAATGCATCTACTGTTCTTTCAGATTTGTTCAAAATTGGTAAATGGGTTTAGAACTTACTGGAAGGCAGTAGAAAAGAAAAGATGAACTAACAGACAAAAGGACCAACAGAATTATCCAACCCATTTCAGTTCCTTATGAAAGTAGCTTAAATACACAGGTGGAGGTGAAGGAACCATGAACCAATAACAAAACCCTTCCCAGTACAACAAAAACACAATGGGAGAAGGGAGACTCCCTGAGCACGAGGCTATGGAGAATGGAGAAAATGTCACAACCTTTTTCTTTTCCAGATCCCCTGCCCTGAGCTGTATGGCTCCCACCTTATTCCACCAGCATGACTGGAGTTTAGCAGTATGCTGCCTTACTTTCATACAAAAANNNAAAAAAAAAAAGAAAGAACTACTCAGTGTTTGCAATGACTAACTCAAGCTTTTGCTAACTTACTTTTTGCTGCCAGTTTTTTTTATCGTGCTACTCCCACGTGTATCTGTTCTGAGACAGCAGACTGTGCCTATCTTACATCTTATTATAATCTTTGCAATTATGCCTACCAGCTGCGGAAAGGATTTTTACCTCGGGGATGGCTTGTGACATCTGCCAGCCTTGCCCTCCCATACATCTTTGTCAAGGGCAGTATTAGTAGGAAGTCAAGCTCCTGAAGCTGTTTCATGTCATGAAACGTAATCTCCGATAACAAAAGTGCAAAAGAACCATTTACATTCTTTGCTTACTGGCAAGTAAAATACAAAGGCTTATCTGCTGCTGACTGAATGGCTTCTTTTATCAGCCTGTATGGTCCTGTGTGCCAGCAGATACCTCTGTTGTGGGATTCAAGCACAGCACTGGAGTCACCTTAGGAGACAATTCAGCCTTCGCTGGTATTGAAATTGAAAACCCTGAAAACAATGGAAACATTTTTGGGTGTTCACAGCAGGTCAGGAAAGGGAAATGAAATCCGAAAATTAAGCGGAGTTTCTACTGGAGCGATCACTGGTTTCTGTCTGTCTGAGTTCAGAGCGCAGACGTTCACGCTTTGAATTCAAAAACAGAAAACCACAGCAGAAATTGTTCCTCATTAATGGCAGGAAGCTATTATTGATGTTTGATAACTGCCGTCTGGGATTAAAGCTGTGGTCCTGCATCCTTCTTAGAACCAACCACTATATTTTAGATCTACATCTGACACATAGCCTTCAGCAGCAAACCTGCTACAAAGTTCAAAAAGCACACATTATAATACAATGAACTTACTATTTTAGATGTATTCCCAAACCACATCAACTGACTGATGACTTCTCCCTGTCTTTGAACCCCAGGGCAGGCAATGAAATTAATTATTTATACAGGCAAAATGGTCCCACCATATTGAGCTATATAACGCATGAATGCACGTGACACATCACCTTTAGGGTGCAACAAACAGGTTTTTAGCCTGTAGTCCAAATATATCGCTTATATAGCTCATTGAGTTCCTCAACAGCAGCTAGTTTTGGTAGGCAGACTATGCAGAGCTATTTTTTCTCAGATCCTTGAAGAGTCATCAGCCGGCATAGATGGGAGGCTTGTGCAGGCTGTGAGACAGCCGGCTTAATTCAGGAGGTATCACCAGCTTCACGTGTTAACCTAAAGGAAGGAATACGTTCTTTCCATGGGATTTCTAAAGCGCTATCTTCTGAAAAGCGAGAAGGCTATTTATGTGTTCAGGGTTGGGGGGGGAGAGGGGTGTCACAGGCAAGAGTCTAAGGGACATCTTCCTTCAGTTTGGATGAGCTCTGCAGACGCTCCTCTGCTAGGGGGCTTTCTCCGTTGCACTAGCAGCCGCTGAGCAGAGCCCTGGAAACAGCACAGCCTTGCAACAGATGCGAATGCTGCTCCTTCACAGCCGCTTTGTGCCAGCCTCCCGCTCCGCCGCAGCAGAATCACAGAAT
>VXAA01006944.1:1990-16099 GCA_013399115.1 Anseranas semipalmata | reverse complement strand
AAAAAAAAAAAAAAACTCCCTACCATAAGCAGCGTAGCATAATTAACTATAAATGAAATTTTCTCCAATGCAAATTCAATAGCAGTTTCTTCTTATTGATAAAGCTCTAAGTGACATCAATCTAATTCTTGTGGACTTGTGTTACCTTACTATTTTTTCATCTGCTGCAGCCTCTCAACCACTATGCAGCCTTGGTATTATAGCAGTGCTCAAACTCAGGACATATCTCAAGCTCAGAACCCATATTTTCATAGAGGCAGAAGTACAGCTGATCAGCAATATCTTCCCAGTGAACAGGAGCACACATACAGGCTGAGCTGGGCATGGGAAGTGAAGGCAACTCACCACTTCTAACAGAAGGAAACAACAGTTTGGTATTGTGTTCCCCCCTCAAGCAGCCAGCCTTATTTTGTAGGACCTGTGGCATAAAATTGCCCACAAATACAAATGCCTCTGACTCCTCACATGATAAATTCTGCATGCAAGTAGAGAAGTCTTATTTTGTTACAGACAAACTTCAAACATTGCAGTTCAGGCCTTTCAACCTTTCTGAAATCCAAATCAGAAACATCATGTTCCCAGACATTCAGTCACTTTTATAGCTCATCAGTGAATTCTGTTTGGTGTGTGGATTGACTTCTGGCAGTGAGTTTTCCGCAACTGAATGCAATATTCCTCATGAAACTGTAATAGGAACATTGTTGGCATTTTGCATGACCTTTCTCATTTGTAACAGGATGCAAGCCTACGTTTTAACTGGAATTGTTCCTGCTCTGCCACATGAAACGTGGCCCATTAACTGTACATTAATATTTTTTTGGTGTTTTCAACATTGTTCCTTTCCAGGTTTCTGCTGATATGTCTTTTATTTTTATTTCATATTACACATTACACATTTTTCAGTATAACAGCCTGCAACTTACAAGGGGAATCATTTTGCTATTCTCCCGGCCTTTGTACTAACCTTCCCAATGCCTCTCTTTCATATGTCAGTCTTCACTGATGCTTGCTTACTACATTTCTGGGTCATTAATGAAGACTAAAGCTTGACATAATATTGATTCCATCAGTGATTTTTTTTTGAAATATCTCCAACCTGGTTCATTGACAGTTCATATTTTTTCTTGTTTACCTGTCAACAAATCATGACAAATTATTTTTCTTCCTTTCGAGTTAGATAAGTAACATATATGTTTCAGTAACAATGGCATGCCGGAACCAGGAATGTCTAATTCATTTCTTCCAACAGAAGTTTAATTTTAGTAGCCATTAGAACAGACCTTCTTCATTGGAGTAAAATGATATAAACTGTAAATGGGTGTAACAGTGTGCTATACAAAATACTTCAAAATGGAAAGCAAGCACCACCAGAATACTTGCAAATTCTCTGTATATTTCCACAGGTCCAAAGGTATCTCCACCCCTGCCAATGATTTTGGAGCAAAAGTAAGTTAGTTTGGAGGCTCTTGTTCTAATGGCTTGATCTGCACCAGTGCAACATTGTATTTAGACACTTTGTCTGAATAACCGACAGGAATATTCCTGAGCTCTAACAGTGAATTATCTATTATTGTAGCAAAACACGGTGAGTAGGGTGAGTAAAATATATCTTAACAGACACTCTCCTTTTAGGACCCTGTGCTATATGGTCTACTCCAGTAACATACCTAAAAAGAACTTTGATACTGTGGGATTTTTTCCATGGCACGGATTTTTTTCAGATCTTCACATTGAACCCAATAAATCTCCATAAAAACTGTGGCACACTTTCACTTGCTGAGTAGATTTTGTTAACTGACTCTAACAAATGCCAGTGTTTTCTGAATTTAATTTTTTTTTTTTTTTTAAAGTAGGGCAATAATTACCTTTGGCTAACCAGTAGGTTTTGTATTTTAAAAAATCAATAATTATTTTATTTAGCATTAAAGTTTTTTGTTCCTTCTGTTCTGAAATACCTAGGTTGGATTCAGCCCTAGGTTTGTTGCTCCTTGGGGAGGTAGCCAAATTAAACTTGTCCTGCTTGAAGATTTTAATGGATCTAGTGAGAGATGTAATTTCCACCTCAATGTGTCTTTAGAAGCAGGTAAAAACAGTGTTAATTCAGATACAGGAGGAAGTGTGTTTCTTAGAAATACTAAACTGAACAGAAGCAGAGTATTTATCTTCTTTCCTAGGTAAAATCAAAGGTTGTATTGACCTTAGTACTTTGAGATTGAGTGTAGAGTAAACAGTCTAGTTATTGCAGCAGAATAAACATCTGGGAAACAAATTTGTATTAAAAAAAAAAAATGATTGCAGAATGGTTATTTCCTCTACTAACTTAGGTGCCCCAGTTACTCTGGAGAATTAACATGAATAAATATGACATTAGATTTTTGTACATTATCAGACCCCACTATAAAATGAAAATTCTTTTGTGGGAGCCTTAATCATATAACAGATTTTCTAGACAGAATCATAGAATCTTAGAATCATTTAGGTTGGAAAAGACACTGAAGATCCTCAAGTCCAACCAACCAACTTGACCTACTGAGTCCCATTACTAAACCACATCCCCTAGTGCCACCTCCACGTCTCTTAATTACCTCCTGGGGTGGGGAATCCACCACTTCCCTGGCAGACCATTACAAAGCTTGACCACCCTCGCTGTGAAGAAATTCTTCCTAACATCGAACCTAAACCTCTGCTGGCACAACATGAGGCTGTTTCTTCATGTCCTATCACCTGTCACTTGAGAAAAGAGACCAACATCCCCCTTGCTGCAATCTCCATTTGGATAGTTGTAGAGAGCAGTAAGGTCTCCTCTCAGCCTTCTCTTCTCCTGACTAAACTATCCCAATTCCCTCAGCTGCTCCTAATAAGTCTTGTTCTCTAGTCCTTTCACTAGCTTTGTTGCTCTTCTCTGCACTTGCAACTAAATATCCTTCTTATAAGGACAAATCTGAACACAATATTTGTGGTGTAGTCACACAAGCTGAGTACAGAGGGACAATCATTTCCGTCGTCCTGCTGGCCACGCTATTTTTGATGCAGGCCAGGATGCCATTGGTCCTCTTGGCCACCTGGGCACACTGCTGGCTCATGTCCAGACAGATGTTGACCCCCAGGTCCTTTTCTGCTGGGAAACTTTCCAGCCACTCTTCCCCAGGCCTATATTGTTGCAAGGGGTTGTTATGACCCAAGCGCAGGTGCCCAATGGCACCTGGCCTTGTTGAATGTCATGCAATTGGACTTGGCCTACCAATCCAGCCTATCCAGATCACTCTGCAAAGCCTTCCTAGCATCAAGCAGATCGACAGTCCTAACCTAACTTGGTATCATTTGCAAACTTACTGAGATTGCATTCGAACCTCTCATCGAGATCATTGACAAAAATGTTAAACAAAACTGGTCCCAACCGAGCTCTGGGGGGTGCCACTGCCAACCAGCTGCCAAGGGGACCGAACTCCACTCGGTATGACTGTTTGAGCATGGCCATCCAGCCAGTTCTTCACCCAGCAAACTGTACACATGTCCAAGCCATGAGCAGCCAATTCTTCCAGGAGAATACTGTGGGAAACAGTGTCAAATGCTTTATGTAATAGGTAGACAATATCCACAGCCTTTCTCTCATCTACTAAGCAGCTCATCTTGTCATAGAAGGAGATCAGCTAGTCAGGCAGGACCAGCTTTTCATAAACCCATGCTGGCTGATCAAAACTTCACATTCCTTCTAACAAGAAGAGAATTCCATGAAGAAACTGTCATCCTCACCCTGGGAAATAGGCTACATATACCGTCCCATACTCAGGTTATTTATTTAAATACTATTATTTCAGAGCTACGAAAAACTGCTTTCTTTGGATTCTGTGATTGTACAAATTTTGGTTTTCACAAAAATTTTGATTGTCACAAAAGCATCCTGGATAAATAAGAAGAGCACGCTTTTCTGAGCTGTTGTAATACCATCTCCAGCTGACTGTATCAAGACAAACCCACATTTCTGCCACTTTTATGCTTATGATAATGTATGCTATAAAGCAGAGGGTGAAGAAACAAGCAAAAGCATTCACAGTTTGGTGTTCAGTCTTAATTTCTTGGAACGTTCAGAGAGAGTTTTGCACAAAATTCCAAAAATATTGGAACTTCTGATTAGCTCATTCTCACTAAAACTTCTGAATACCATTTTATTTTTAATGGCCATTCTACAGTACAGTTTTTATCTTCAGATTTAATTCTGAATAAGAACACTTTGTCAAGCCACAGGTTGGATGACATTTTTTTTTTCCAGCTTGAAATACAAGCAACCCTTTGACACATACAGAAATGTTGAAAATAGTGCATTCAATAATTTTGAAATGTTTGAGAGAGAATAATTTTTATTTCTTTTTTTCTTACTATCAAGAGTGTCATTTGCCAACAATAACACTGTTTGATATATCTAAGATAAGATGTCCAAGCAATATTTTTATCGTTATTTTTATTTATTTTTTATTTTTACTTTTATTTTCATTTTTATTTTTATTTTTTTATTTTTTATTTTTAATTAACCATTTTAAGACTGAAATTATCTGGCTGTCCTTTTATACTATCATATCTGTATGGCAGTCAATAACATACCAGCAGCAAGCTTAGGATCAGTTATATGCAGACTGATTTTCCATTTCCCAAGTAAGAGTCACCTTGTTCTAAAAATAGTAGAAGTGGTTTTCAAGCACAGGTTGAGTTGCATGAGAACAAACATCTTATTCCATGTACCACTGTTTAGCTCAGTTAAAAAGGAACTTCAGAAACAAACACAGACACATAAGGGCCTTCTCCAACATCTAGGGAAGACAATGAAAAGACTTAATTAATTCAATCGATTATAAAACCACACACAAATATTTCACATATATTTAGTATTACTTCTGAATGCATCCAATTTAGAACGTCTGCTTTGTCTCAACAAATGCAGAGGCTTTTAAATGTTTTAAAAACTGGAAAGAGAAAGGGAGCACAATGTACAGAGAGCCATGAATATTTTTTTTATTATTTATTTTTTAATTATTATTATTAAAAAGCACTGTAATTATACTGTGGTTATTCATTAATAAAACCAAAGATCAATGACCTGATTACTACTACATGCTGGCATGCTTCTTACCTTTAATTTTAGTCATCATATTTTGATTCTAAATTTTATTAACCCTGGAATTATTCTCATTCATATGTTGTACAGTCTACTGGCATGAATAATGTTAATTTACAGGTGTGGAAAGGAGAACTATAATTGTCCTCTAATGATAATTTAAGGACACTTTAATTGCTGTAAGCTCATACATTGCAGACCAGAATTAAATTAATAATGAATGAAAATCAGAAAAAAAGGAAAAATTCCTTTCAGCACAACTTACTTCCCTTGGTCAATTTATTTTTTTTTCCAATTTTTACTGATCTACATTGAAAGAGTGATTAAATGTCTGAAAAGGAATTAACTCTTACTAGAATAGTTGTATTTTGAAAATCTATAAGGAGAAGGAATCTGGATATAAAAATTTCAAAGACATACAGGACCCAAAAATGTGCATAAACATTCCTGCTTATTTTGCAAAGATTATATACAGATCAATACGAACCTGTCAAGGTACAAGAAAAAACATTTTTAAGGGATATCACCTCCATACCCTACATAAGGTCCAAGAACATTACATATGGTGCTAACATATCTTATTTTAAGTCTAGAGTCATTGCTCCAGATCCTTACCACCCTTAGGAAGCTTTTAGTGATGTTGAATCTTTATCTCCCTTCTAATTGAAACACTTTTTTGTTTGTTTGTTTGTTTGCTGCTCTTTGTTTGTTTGTTTGTTTGTTTTGTTTTGTTTTGCCTCGAATGTACACTGAGAACAATTTGTTACCTTCCTCTTTCATCTCAATTAAGGGTTCCTTCTTCCAGACTCAAGAACCCTGGTTCCTTCAGTCTTTTCTCAGAAGGTATCTTTTCTAGATCTCTGATAATTTTCATTTCCAAAATCTTACCAGTATTAAGTAGATTGGACAAGTGATTTCACATGTTGTGTAGGTTTACTGCTTTGCACATGTCTCTTTATATGATATTTGACTACTTTGCAACGGTATGATATTGTTTACTCAAACACAACTGGTGAGCCTTAGCAACTACCAGTTTTTTCCTGCAGAACTGGTTCTCATTCCTTGTCAGTACAGCTGATTATTTCTACCTGCTTCACATGAGCTGTTTCTTATTTCTATTATCTGACAAGGTCATTCGATATTCTTACCTTGTCTTGTAAAATACATACATTTCCTGTCTGAAGTGTACCACCTGAAAATGTAGCAATCTTTTTCTCCATCAGCCAAATCATTAATGGACATATTGAGTAGTATTAGATTTAGGACAGGCTCTGTAAAGCCTCACTTCCAGCATGCCTCCAGTCTGACTCTTTGAGGAGTGAATCAAGTCTAATTGCAATTGTACCTATTGAATTTATTGTAATTCCTGTTACTCATCCATTTGTGTCTTGATGCTTTTCCATCTATTCTCTTTTCTTTTTCTCTTCCAAGCTCTTTCTTGCCTTCCACCTTTGTATTTTTGACTGGTTCATCTTTACTTATCAGAATCAAATCCAGCAAAATCCCCAGCCATAACTGCCATCTTCTGATGAAGCTGTGTTTTGTTTGTACAGTGTCTGGAACACTGAGAAAGGCTCATCGTTGCTATAAAAACAGGTACAAAGAATATTATTCTGCTATTGATACAAAGTTTTAAGTTTTGCTTCTCCAATAGGAACAGACGGGTTGTTTTCAACCCTTTTCAAAATTGTATGCATAACTTCAGCTGGCAAAGGTTAATCCAAAAGCTTAGAACACCTTAGTTATTTCCTCTAAAAAAAAAGTAGTAGTAGTCATTCAAAGACTCCTTTTGTGAGCAGTTTCAAGAATTATTCTCATGTTTTATCTGTCAGATATTCTTCAGGAAAACAAAATAAAAGCTATTATTAACCTTACTATTTCTCTAATGGTTCTGTGTCTCCTAAGTCACTTTCCATGCAACAATGTCAATGACATCTGCCATAAAGACATATATGTGTTGTTCCTTGGAACCTTATTCTAAAAAGATACACTCACTATAAACATTATAAATGTAGAAAACATTATAAATATCAACTTCATAGCAGAACACTTGACCTGAATGTATAATTCAGTTTTATTTCCTTTTAAGAAAGAAAAATATTGTTAAAATGTGAGACTTCCAAAAAAAAAGAAGGTAGGAGATACTCACTAATATCTCTGTACCTCCAATAGCATATTAATATTTGGTAGTCTATCATCATCATCACGAGCCTTTCACTCTACTTTCCTGTTTTTTTTTGTTTGTTTGTTTTTATCCAAACCACATCACCGCAGCACACAGCTCAGATTGAGGAAATAGGTCAGTAGGATGAGATTTGGAGTTGCAAACAACCACAGTAAAGAGACTGGTGATCACATATGAAATATTTCAGTAAAAACAAAAGGGAAGCTGGAGTGTGATTATTTGCTAATTATAGCAATCCCCAAGTATCTTGTGGATATTTCTGAAATATTTGTACTGAAAGGCAGAAAAAGCAAAGAATCTATTTTTATGAACCCAAGGTTGAAACATGATTAGAGAGACGTGAGTGACCAGCTTAAATATGGTTTGGGGCTTNNTTAATAAACCAAAACCAAAAATAAAATAAATGTTTCTGAAACTTATAACATTCTATGATCGGGTGCTGAGAAAAGATTAAATGGTTTTAACCCCTGATATCATTAAAACACTCAAAGCTTCACATATATGGTTTTGCTATAAAGATACAGTAAGTTACCTCCCACCAAGTGAGCTGTGGTAAATGATTATGTGTGTGCTCCTAGCTTGCCCATTAGTGAGAAAATTCAGTTTTGTTTAAATGTGAATGAAAAGCAAGTGCAGTTGTTTTACTCCTGACGTGATGGATGGTAAGACAGTAAGACAAACAGAGCAAGGAAACCTATGTGCAAAATGAGAAATCAGAATTTTTAAAACAGAGTTGTGTCCCCTTCCTACTAGTCAAAAGGCAAATGTTGCCTTTTAAGCACAAATAAATGATGAATGACAATGAATAAAGTGTCTCAGTCCACCTATACTGAAACAGTCAGATGGTCTTACTCAAATAAGAACTTGTTCAAATGCAAAGAGAAGGATGTTTTTCTTAAACTACAGCAACTTTTATTAGGATAAAGGTATCAGGGTTAGAAATGACATCACTAGAGATTTTAAGCCTTTTCCCTGGACTAGAATAGATTGCAAAGACTTATTCATATATCAACATGTAATCAGAGTCTGTAGAGTTCCTATCACACTATAGGTGTTATGACACATTAAAAAATACTTCAGAAATATCCATGAGGTTTTTTTTGCTTTTTTTTTTTTTTTTTTTCTTTCTGTAATTAATGAATAATGGAATGGGCTGACAGGATCAGGCTTACTCTAGGCTCCATCAAACCTTGGTCTTGGTAACTCATAATGTTGAGGGCTCACATGGCATCCTTCCACACCAAGCCTCACGGAAAACATCTATCAGCCCAGTTTCACAACTTTCCAGGTAGAAAATACATGCAGCCCTGGGTGGACATCAGAACTGGATGAAAATATACCATGGAGGCATGTCAATCTGTGGCTACATGAAAAATACATGTTGAATCCCAATTAGTTTGTGTTTTTCAGTTTCTTTTAAACTAGCAGCTACCTTTAGACTCCCCCTTAGCTAGGTACATTAGATAGGACCATAGTCAGAGATTTTATATTTGCTATGTAATTTTTATACAATGTACCTGTATTTATCTCCATGCTACTTATACAATACATATTTGTTACGTGCCATGGACTAAGATTGGGCCTGTCATGCTTCCCAACATTGGATGTAATTGTTACAACCTTCCTGAAAAGCCTGGACTTAAAATTTTTTGTTGAACTCGTATGGAAAAACATTATCTGCATTTTAATTCCCTTTTGGTAGTGCACAAAATAACTAAGGAAAACAGGTCTGCCATCCTTTTCATTAAATACAGTAATTGCAGAACTCTAGTGGACTGGTTACTAAACCCTAACCCCAAGAAGCTGTTCTCTAAATTTACACCAGAATTACTATAAAGGAATTTTTGAAAAGATAGAACCTTGCAATCAAAGGATAGTACTATGCCTGCCCAAAATATCACGTTGATCTCTGAAGTTTAAAACCAAAACGAGTATAATTTCTGGTATTACATATTCCTTGGTTCTTTAATCCTTCAAGAAAAACTAATCTGGGGGTAATATTTTTTATTTATTTTATTTTTAATCTTTTAAACATTAGTTGGCATTACATTCAAAAATTAAACTGTGTTTCTTTTTTGTTGTTGTTGTTCTTTCTTTTCATGTTACAGAACTGAATAATATTTCTCCTAAATCGGTTTTTGGTTTAGGAATTACAGTATAGATATTACTTTTTTTTTTTTTTTCCAAAACAAAATCAAGCTAAAAACAAGGTTTTATTTTAATCTGCCTAAAGCTGTGACATACACCGGTATCACAGAACATACCTTCACAAGAGGTGATATAAAAACAATATAAATATTGTGATACTTCATTTAATGTCCACTTGACTTATGAGAAAAATTCAACAAATATATCTATATTGACCAATTGACCAGCTCTATGAGCATGCCAATGTCATCAAACAACAGAGGTACATAACTTCTCAACCTATACAAAAGGTAGCCCAAGGAAAGAAATACAATAAAGTATTTGTATAGTCAAGTTATAGTAAGCATACCTGGCAGAAGCTAGTGTGACATATATCAGAAGAAAATGTTTGAAAATTCCTTTCCATATCACAGCACAGATAAGAATAAGTACAAAGGGCAGAGCATCTCCTGACACTGTAACTTAATCTGGGGGAGAACAGAGTACAAGAGCATAAGGTGTGGAAAACCTTGAAAAGCTCTAGAAATTGTGGGCTATGGCTAAATAAGCACACATACAAACACACAGATATTATTTGTAATTGAAATAACAAGTCTCAGTGAAAATGAATTTACAGAACACATGGAAAAAATACTTTAATGTTATTGCCACTATGACTGTTCCTCTTTTCTGTGCTTATATTGCATGGTCAGTATCATTCAAACTTGTATGGAGGGTAGAAGGTGAAGAATTTTGCCTGAAAAGAAACATTTTCAGCAATATTTTTTTTTAAATTTGAGTATTAACTTTACATTCCTCATGAAATGCAGTTTCCCTTAGAAATCCACTATATCAGCAGTATGTACAGCAGTATACATAGAGATGTTTTTTACAGCCTTTTAACTTCTAATAATGTTTGTACAACAGCACTTTGTCATATAATGCATGATTCCTAGAGTATGACATATTTCATAGAGCATTAGTACTATGTGAGATGTTACACAGAATATGCAAAACCCAAAATGTTTTCCCCGGGAACTTTAATTGTAAGAGGACAAACAGATGACAAAGCAGTGCATCTAACTATGAAGTGCAGAATACATTAGGTTAATTTTATTATTTAGTGAAAATTTCCACTCTAGAATGTAAATTACAAGGCTTGTGGTTATGCAGACAACTACATTTTCAAACCGGGATACTTAAAATTACGCTTTCATTTGTGACAAGTTATTTTAAAGGCCCTGGTAGAATATCAGTGTTATGCTAGGAGCTTTTCTGTGGTTCATTTTATTATCAGCTATTTACATATGTTTACACAGTATGTTACTTGCTGAAGAGAGGCTAAAATTCATGTATTTACTGACTTTGTAGTGCCTTCCCTCTTCTACCATTCCACTCCTTTCACATCCCTCCAACACCTACTTCATTTTTTTCCCGTGTTGTTTAAGCAAAAATATAACTACAATGCTCTAAGAGTGGGTACTATTCATAGAACTTACGTCTGAAATTGTTTTCGGGGACATTTCATGAAGACAGAGAAAGTCAATTGCCATTTTTTCCAGGGTTCCACCTTATAAGTAGAAGTCAGCACTACAGTCAAGACAGTTCTTTTCATTTTCAGAAAGGTTAATGTGCAGAAGAACATTTCTCATTTTAAATTGGATTGATTTAGGAATTGTTTTTCCTTTTGTACTTGAACTGTACTGAGGTGAAGTACTTACAAACTGAAATTACCCTTTAAACTCCTAGTTTTAGTGCAGTGATCTGTATTAAATCAACAGTGATCTCAATCCCCCCTGCCCGCCCCCAAAAAAACAAATAGAAAACTCAAAATAATTTTCCAAAGCTCTCAAATATCTAATGTTTTTTCTGTCTGTCTGTCTGTCTGTCTCTCTCTCTCTCTCTCTCTCTTTTTTTTTTTTTTCCTAAATAAGGACTCTTGTTACTAAGCTTTTTATATCTTTGCCAGAATATCACCTGCTGAGCTGTCAGGGGCATATTTTCTTTCAATATATTTAGAATACCATTTTTGGTAGCTGTCGCTAGGTCACCAACAGCAGAACAGAAGAGTGCTGTGTGATGCTGTAGGGAACCTAGATGAGTAGTTTTGGAACAGTCAAGTTTCCAAGCTAATGTCTAGATATGATTATTAAGCTGCAGTCCACTTTTTATGACAATCCAACATATTGCCATCTGTCTTTATAAACAGATTTGGGGGGTACGGATGAATTAGCTGTCTGACATTGGATCGTGATAGGATCTCTTCACAAATATTCTTCAAGAAGCCTGTAGCAGAGTTTAAATCAACAAGAAAAGAGCCATATGGCTTACTTATTAAATCATCAATGGCTTTTAAAAGGAATTGTGACTTGCTAGAATATAGTTGAGTGAACATTTTTATAATTTGCAATCACTCTAGTAAATTTTAAAGCAAATCGCATTCAGAATTATGGGTTTTCTTTCGTGCCTCTGATACATTGCTCTTCATTGAGAAAAGCTTTAGAGTATACAAAGAGGAACAGTTTGTGTGAAACATTTTTTTCATATATTTATGAAATAGAGTACACTGATAATCTTCACCAAGACCCAAATATTAAACTATGTAAAGCCGTGGAATTCAATTACATTATGTTAACATGTACAGTAAGGCAGGCTTGTTTTCACATATCTTTTATGTTAGATGTAGTCTGGTACCAGCTGTATTCCCCATTCTTTCCCATTGCCCATGCAGTCAGTAAAGTAACAAAAGAAATGCATGGAGATTCAGTATCGTTATCAGACTTGTAATGTTTCTTGCTTTGGTAAATCAAACTTCATGCTATCTTGCTCGTCTGCCCTCTGCCCTATTCCCACCTCCCAGAGCAACTTTGAAAGATGTATTAGGTCTAATATGTTTCGCTGAAACCTCCCCTATCAGTATTAAAAGAATTGTTAAGTAGGGCCATCTGTTCCCATTCATTTTGAGATTAACCGTAAAGTTTCTTTCCTGGAATTTGAAACCTCCGTGGAATTGATCCAAACTCTTAATAGACCACGTATCTCCTAATCTTTGTTCAGCTCCCTCCTTAAATTCTGTACTCCATCTCCTGTCTGTTCCTTCATGAAGTATAACACTGTGGGCGGACAGGCTTCTTCGTAGTTCCTGCCATCTGGAACAAACTTCTTGTGCCTCTCTACTGCATTTGATCAGTGGTGCCTCCACACAAAAAAAAAAAAAAAAAGAAAAGAAAAAAGAGAAAAAAAAATCAGAAACAAGCAAACAAAAAAACCCCACCTTTTTTAGGTACATTTATTGTCCCTTCTGTTGCCTAAATATTTTTATTTTTCTTACTAGCTATTTTTGTCTATTACTTTTGATATGATAACAGCTTATCAAAATCTGTAAAATATCTACCAGTTTATTTTCTACGTATAACTCACTAGGAATAGGATTGGATTGTGTACCAGTTTTTATGACACCATTTGCTCATTCTTATGCTTTGCATGATATCTAGTTCTCAACTAATTCATCTTCCAATGATTGTTTTGTGATCCCTCCCTGTGATTATCTGCCACTCCATAATTCTTTTCTCTATTGCTTCTGTTTGCCACTCTGTTATCTGAGCATTTAGTTTAGAGTTTATGACTGGAGGAAGAAATTAGCTAAATGCAACTGTTCATACTTCCATTAAACATTTCCAATATCCTTAGAGATAGGTCTGACTTTGAAGGTCTTCAGTAAATACTAGTTAAGGTCTGACTAGACTAGAAGAATGCAAACATAATATTGTGCCTTTTTAATTTGCTTAAAGTAGATTAGTCATCTTCAACTTATTATATACTGTGCTTGAAAGTTCTCGGTCAAATTCTACTACTGTGACATTGGCAAAGTGCAATGCTATCGAAATCTTGGTAATTATATTCATATTTCTGTGTGCTAGCTTTAGATTTTCTCAGGCTGTGCCTCAAGCCACACATGATCACAAACATTTGGGTAATGGAGCTGTTTCTTGGAAATTGATAACTCTCAGTTGGAAAAAAAAAAAAAAAGTGCTTCAACTTTATTTAGAGCACTCAGCATTGAGTAGAAACATGTACACAATACTGCTTAAGCCCAAAATGATTAAGTTAAGAAAAGCAGAAACTGTGTTTGTTGGAGCTTTTCAGAATGATTCAGTAACACTGCTTACATATGTAAGCGTTGTTTCTTACATTTTTTTTTAATTATAATTATTATTTTTCCATGGATAGACAATTTTGCTGGGTTGACGTGCAAAAGATTATGCATGCAAATTTTATTTCCACTAGCTTTAAGCTATGCGTGTTTTATATTTAAATAAAGTGTATATATTCCAAGTTCCTCTAAATTTGAACAAGAACCAATAACTTTCTCAGTTTATATCTCTAATTCTGAATATTCCAAGTGCAAACACCAAAAAATCCTCTAGGCCCCTTGTTTGAGTCAAACATGATTACGCAGTGGCCTCCACTAATAGCTGTCTAATCTGGTCATCCAGAAAGGTTCTCTGTTCCCCCTTATGAATTACTAAGTATGCTGTAGTCAGGATGTTTTCAGTGTCAGTTAATAATGCTGAGAATCTTTCAGAAGACATTTTAGCATGGTGCGGGCTCAGGTTGTTAGATGACGAATAGCTGCATGTTTGGATGCAAAATATTCATTTTACTGGTTTGAAATGAACCATAAAAA
>VXAA01006943.1:307959-397822 GCA_013399115.1 Anseranas semipalmata | reverse complement strand
CGCTGAGCCGCAGCATCTGGAGCCGGCCCGAGCTGGCCTACGAGGAGCACCACGCGCACGACGCCATGACCCGCTTCTTCTCCAGCGGGGAGCTGCCGGGCGCCGCCTGGGCCGTGCAGCCGCGCTACAAGCTGGGCACGGCCTTCCGCGCCGAGTGGGGCACGGCCGCCCCCGGGGGCCGGGGCCAGGGCCCGCGCCCGCTCCGCGTCGCCTTCCTCTGCGAGTACGACGCTCTGCCGGGCATCGGCCACGCCTGCGGGCACAACCTCATCGCCGAGGTGGGAGCCGCCGCCGCGCTGGGGCTCAAGGCCGCCCTGGAGAGCCTGCCGCAGCCCGCGCCCCTCGCCGTCCAGGTGAGAGCCCTCGCCAGGGGGGAGGCTTCCTCCTCGGGCTGTGCCCCGGCCCCCGTGGCCGGTCGGCCCCTGACTGTGCGTTTCTGCTGCAGGTCGCGGTGCTGGGGACGCCTGCGGAAGAGCAAGGAGGAGGCAAAATTGACCTGATAAACGCTGGAGCGTTTGACGGCCTGGATGTGGTTTTTATGGCGCACCCGTCGCAAGAAAATGCGGCTTATCTGCCCGATGTGGCTGAGCACGAGTGAGTGAGCAAGTTCACACGGAAAGGGTTGCCTTGCCATTATCCTTTGTTCCCCTCCCCGCATAGGGGAACCGCCTGGAAGAGGCTGAACTTAGGTTGGGGACCTTGCAGGTGCCCTCCAGACATGGTATTTGCAGTCGGCCACGTCCCTATTCTGGACACTCTGAGCAGTTCCTCCAAAGCGCAGTGTTTAGTGTAGCGTTAAGATAGCTGACTGCTCAGGGATAATCTGGTGTCCCCAAAATCCATTTTTTCTTCTGACGTTTCTAGGCATTTCTTTTTATACATGCATGTGATAATATTGTTTCTTAAAAAAAAAATTAAAAACACTTTTTTTTTAAGTTTTAGAACGCATAATGGTGGGAAGTCTCATTGATTGTAGTTTCTTGCTGTCCTGGACACCAGGTCGTGTAGGTCTCTATACATTTTATTTTAAGTGGTTGTGAAAGTGTTTTTTTTTCCCACTTTTGGAAACAGCCAACCAGCTGAGCCTGGCTGCTGTTTGGGTCCTTATGATCCAAATTATTTCCTAGCATTACTTCATGTGTATCCCCAATGTATGTGTAGGCAGCAGTCGTACCCTCATTCCACTGTTTTTGTCAGCTAGCAGTATAGCTCTTTGAAAACACTGCCTTGTCATCTTTTGATTAGCCCTAGTGTTTATTCTCTGTACTTGTTCCTCATTTATATTTGGAGAGACTTGTCTTGAAGTGCTCTTTGCTGGCTGTGCCTAACCAGAATTGTTCACAGTACTGCCAGCGGAATTATATTAGACCTTACTGAGTTGATGTTGGGACCACAGTGTCCCATTTCCTGGAAATCTCAGCATATATGCATCTTAAAGTGATTTGACTTTCAGCAAACCGGTGCCTTATTTTGCAGACAACTAGCCTGTATGGAACTTTCCTCTTCAGTCATTTTCAAGCAAGTAACTCTTACAGAGAGTTGCTTAGTCTGGAACTGCATGACTTCTGAAGTATTTTTGAGTTTAATTCTATTCCTGCTGTGCCAGGCTGCAGGGTCGTGCCATTCTTCTTTTGGTATTATAAACCTCTTCTGTTTTCATAGCGTCCCAGCAGTAGTCTGTGAGCAGTTTTTCTTAGTCCATTTTATGCCACAGTGGTTAATAATGCTTGATACCAAGGACTTAACCTGCAGGGACTCCACTAGTAACCTCCCTCCAGAGCAACAGGGTTTTTGTGTTTTTTTTTTTACAAGTATTGCATTGGGCACTCGAAATTCCATAACTCTCAAATGTTTGTCCAGCCACCTCTGACCTGATGTACTGAATGCTGTTTTCATCTTGGTTGTGTGACCTTCCAGCCCCCTATGTGCTTGATGATATTGGCCTTTATAATTTTGCCAGTGCTGTTCCTGGTGAATAATTTACTCCAGTTACTGCTTAGTTTTATGGTAAAAATTGACAAGGTTGGCAAGACCTAGTCTTCCTTCCATAGCTCTGTTATATGCCTTCATTGTGTTTATGAAGAATTTTAACAGTTTAGTGTGATGTCCTTCTGAAACTTATCTCAGCTTGGCTTTTGGTTGCTGTCCCTTAAGACTCTATTTATAATCTTCAAGATGCAATTTTCATGCATTTATTTGGCTTTCTGTTCATTTCATCTCTTGTAATGGCCTTTTTTGATTGATATGGCAAGATTTGGGAATCTCCCTTCAGAGGTGATAGTCTACTGCAGGATACAAGTCCTAGATAGCCTTTAAACCTTCAATATGGAGGAGGCATGGAATTGAAGCACTGAGTGAAACAGCTTGCTACCTCCAAAAGCTTGAAATACTCAGCTTATGCCATGATTTATATAATAATGAGATTCCAAAGGTACAAAGACTGTTTTCATGCTTTGCATTTGGTCTTTTATTGCCAAGGAATTTAAGGATTAGTGATCACTACATTATTAGTTTTTATCTGCGAACTCTGAAGCTGTCTTGTGCCTAAATTAAATTAACACATTGGGATAACTGTTGTGAACACATGCCTTCCTTTGCTGACTCTTCTCCAGTTATTCTTCACCTAATCAGCCTGCTTTTTTTTGTTTGTCTAACAGGATCAATGTTTTTCTGATACTTTTAAACTTGTTTTGGGTTCCATTATTCACAAAAATCTGTTTTTATTCTGAGTATGTGACATTTATGTAGCAACAGAGACTACAAGAGAAAGAATGCTGAAAACATTTTTTAATAAGCAACCCATCTTTGTTGTGGACAAAAATGATTGCAACATGACTTTCTGCTTTGTCTCCTCTCCAGTTTTTTGGAGGATAACGAGGGATCTGTTCTGCCTTCTTTGTGAGTTGATTTGAGAGGCTGCAGTCTAATGCTTGGGATGTTAATGGATAAGTTTTCTTTTCTTCATTACAGATATAATTTTAATTAAAACTCACACTTAGCAGGGTGTAAGATTCCCCTGGAGGACAAGGGAGGAAGAAAAAGGGCATTATGAAAGCTTGCTTAATTTGGATTGCAGACAGTAATCTGCGAAGGAGACATTTTCTGCTGCAACAGTGGATTCCATTGTGTCCCTCTTTGCTCTCCAGCATTTAAGTACTGGTACTGATTTACAGCTGCGGCACGGTTCAGGGCATGAGGGGTCAGTTCAGGATAAGTGGCGAAGCTGGCATCTGGGCAGGACAGCACAGCCAAGCTAGGCTGTGCCTAGCCGGGTAAGAGGCGAGTTGTGCGTCTCGGTGGGAACTTTGTGAGCCTGAGGATAGAGTATTTTATGTAAAGGACTGAGTTTTGAGCTCAAACTGATTTAGTAAAAATCTTTAGTATTGGTAAAAACTAGTATTTGTTTGATAAATGGTAATACCTTGTATAGATGTAAGTATTTAAAGATGCCTCGTATGTAAAGAGTTTTCATATAATTCAAATACCAAATAAATTACTTGGTAAGCCTAAAAAATGGCACTCATAAGAATTCATTCTTGGCTTCATCTTATTGGATATGTTTAGGTACAGTATTCTATGACTTTTTCGAAGCTGGAGGATAACTTTTGCACTAGGTTTCTCTATCATTGCAAGCCTTTCTACCAGCATTTTTTGAGGTGTGCAGGGAAAGGACGTCCTTGAGGTAGCATGGTAATGTATATTTTATACTAGGCTGTACTTTTACTACACTTAAAACTTGACTTTTTTATTTAGACGTGGGTAATATGTGATCTTATTAACGTGCTTTTGATGTCTTTTGTACAGCACACGTTATAAGTTTGGCATGAATTAGGACAATCAACTTCTAGTTTGAACCGGAGAAAAGGGTTTATTATCCTCTGAGAAGAATATTAGTAACTGTCTCAGAATGGTCTGGAAGGTATAGAAGTGTTGGAGAAATTTAATTAGTATCCAAAGCCTTTAATTTGCAGGAAAGGCGGTACATTATGGGAACTCTTTTGCCCTCTTGGTTCTTTGTTGTCTCATGTCATTGGTTTTCTAGAAATCTTTCAGGACCATTCTGCACTCAAAGATAGCTTAACTTTGCAGCAGTGTAGTACTAGGTAAATTGTTCTGTGTTCTGCTGCACAAAACTTAAATATAATTCTATGAACAAAAGGAGCTTTGTATTTTAGAGTTTTTTTTTTAAGTGAATGAATAGCAAATAAGCAATGCCTTTTATTTCCTAGCGTGACTGTGAAATACTATGGAAAAGCTTCTCATGCTGCTGCTTATCCTTGGGAAGGAGTTAATGCATTAGATGCTGCTGTTCTTGCATACAACAATCTGTCTGTTTTAAGACAGCAAATGAAACCAACCTGGAGAGTTCATGGTGAGATCTTCATTAAATCTAATGTCCAGCACGTAAGACTTTAGGCTGTTCAAATACTAACTTACAAAATCCCACAATTTAAAATATTGCATTATTGCATTAAATTAGTAGTGTCATTTCAAATATTATGAAATAGCACTATTTCATTTAAGTAATTTGTCTGTAATTTTTACAATTGTGTTGTCAGAGTTAACTGCTGGAAATAGACTTATGAGTCAGACTCAAAAGAGGACACCGGTATGTAAGTAGCTGCTAGACAAATTTTAAGTCTTTGCACCTGAAGCTGCAGTTCAGAAAGAAAGAGCTAAGTTTACTTTGTTACAAGGGTTTTAATTCCTTAAAGTCAGTGTATGTGTTTTTGCAAAGGCGTAGGATTAAACGCTTCTGAAAAATGATTACTTTCTGCACCATTTTTGTAGTAGATACTGCATTAATTGAATGTCAATATGTTGACATGTATGTAAAGGTATAGTGGTCCTGTGACTGAAATTTGTTTGCTGAAGTGCTAAAAACAAGTGATGGCAGGAGTCTATGGTTCTGAACAGTGGACCAGTCAGATGTACACTGGGTTCTATTATTTAATATCTAGTAGAGTTTAAGGTACAAGTGCGTGTTCCTTTTACAATAAGATATGTTAACCATTAAGCTTAACGTACCTTCAGTATTTTGCATTTCTTTTTGTATGGCGAGAATGTTGCAGAAGTTGAGGTGGAAGCTGCCCAATAGCTATAGACCCAGATTTCCCTTACTGCACCTAACACAGCTTTATCTAAGTTATTTAAGAAATTATTAAATTAAGAAATATGGCCATTTCTAAAAGACTTACGAATGTAGAGGTATTTATTTGGAAAACTTACTATGAGTAAGTAAAACTACAAGTAAGTAAAACTACACTTCCAGAAGCCCTGAGCTAATGATTATTATATGTCTTGGCTGCTTGTGCTGTGTAATACCTGTGCATATTTCTCTCCAGGATATCGAAATGGAGTCTAGAAGCCCTAATCCTTTTGTCTGTAGATGAAGATGTTTGCAGTTCTGCTGTGCAGCTTACCCAAACGAATTTCAGACAGTGGGCCCAGCCTTAGCTCTCTATCCTATTGCTCTGTAGGAGGAAGGCATACAATTACAGGTTTTGGTATATGAAACTCAAGTTGCAGCTTTAAGATTAGAGGTGAAGTTGCCTTAAGTCTTCTGTTGGATTTGAGCCTAAAATGATAGCTTCTTAGTTTCTAAAGGCCACGTGGGCAATGTAAGCAAAAACTATCTAAACAAACCTTGTAGAGCTAACACTTCCTGAACTACAGTGAAACTTAAATTACTGTGTTGATACAACTGCTGTCATAAACTTGATTTTCAAACTGGAAATATTTAAAATGGTTCTGGAAAGGCATAAGCAACCAGAATGGGATTTAATTTTAGGAATGCTTTGCTTACAACAGTGTTGGAGGTCTTGTGTTGCAGGCTTGCAGTAACAGCAGTAGCTGTCTTAAATGATCCTAAAAATCTTCGTCTTAACCCACTAACAGGCACTGAAGTAGTTTCCATTATTCTCTGAGCAGTGTTTAATGTAACTGAACGGTGTTATTTTGAGTTTGTCTAGTATTTGATAGGTTTATCTTCTTTCCCCACTTACAGTAAATGTTGCCACTTGAAAAACAGGAATATGGATTCTCTTCTTTGTTCAAGAAATTGTATTAAACAGGTCAAAAAAAAGTTCCACCTAGAAGCAGGGTTCCATCTATAAGACAGCCTACTTTTAAGATCTGCTCTTCATTCCATATTGCATATCCATATTGAAGTGAATGCATACTCTTAGACTCTATCCAGTTCTGTTTACAAATGCATCGAAGACAAGGGAAAGCCGTTGGCTCATTAAGCAACTTGTTTTGAGCAAATATGTCGTGTGTCATGCAAATTTGCATGATTGCTTACTTGCTGGTTCCTTTCTTGTGATGTCTGTCCATCTCATCTGAGCTGTTCCTTTTATGGACTAGTACTGATTGTTGTTTGATTCGGCACTTGTTTTCTTCGACTGTATTCAAGATGAGAAAGGTTTACTTGAAGGGGTGGGGGTTCACACTCTTTATAGACTTTCTGCACCAATGCTAAAGATTTTTTGCTCATTTACATTCTGATAGCGCTGTCTTTTCAGTTTTCAGTGACACATCAGTAATTTTGTGCAGTATTTCCATTGAAAGTAGATAAAATAGTTTCTCAGGTTCTACAGAAAACAAATTGTATTCGACATATATAAATTGAGGGTAGGAAGCCTGGGAACAAAGGCAGCCTGTTGAAAGCAACTGGCTGTTACTGCATTGAAATCTAATGTGGTATTGAGGTCTACAATATTTTATTGTTGAGATAGCTAAATATTATGGTCTTTTCATGGAATCGTAGAATGGTTTGGGTTGGAAGGGACCTTAAAGATCATCCAGTTCCAACGCCCCTGCCATGGGCAGGGACACCTCCCACTAGACCAGGCTGCCCAAAGCCCCATCCAGCCTGGACTTGAACACTTCCAGGGATGGGGCATCCACAACTTCTCTGGGCAACCTGTGCCGGTGCCTCACCACCCTCTGAGTGAAGAATTTCTTCCTTATATCTAATCTAAATCTACCCTCTTTTAGTTCAAAACCATTACCCCTTGTCCTATCACTACAGTCCCTGATAAAGAGTCCCTCTCCTGCTTTTTTGTAGGCCCCCTTTAAGTACTGGCAAGCCGCTATAAGGTCTCCCCAGAGCCTTCTCTTCTCCAGGCTGAACATCCCCAACTCCCTCAGCCTGTCTACACAGGAGAGGTGCTCCAGCCCTCTGGTCATCGTCATGGCCCTCCTCTGGACCTGCTCCAACAGGTCCATGTCCTTCTTGTGCTGGGGGCCCCAGAGCTGAACGCAGTGCTCCAGGTGGGGTCTCACGAGAGCAGAGCAGAGAGGGACAATCACCTCCCTCGCCCTGCTGGCCATGCTTCTTTTGATGCAGCCCCAGATATGGTTGGCTTTCTGGGCTGCAAGCGCACATTGCAGGCTCGTGTTGAGTTTCTCATCAAGCAACAGCCCAAGTCCTTCTCCTCAGGGCTGCTCTCAGTCCATTCTCTGCCCAGCCTGTATTCATGCTTGGAATAGTCCCGGTCTAGGTGCAGGACCTTGCACTTGGCCTTGTTGAACTTCATGAGGTTCACACAGGCCCACCTCTCAAGCCTGTCCAGGTCCCTCTGGATGCCATCCCTTCCCTCCAGCATGTCAGCCGCACCACACAGCTTGGTGTCATCAGCAAACTTGCTGAGGGTGCGCTCGATCCCACTGTCCATGTCACCGATGAAGATGTTAAACAGCACCGGTCCCAGTACCGACCCCTGAGGAACACCACTCATCACTGATCTCCACTCGGATGTTCAGCCACTGGCCGCAACTCTTTGAGTGTGACCAACCAGCCAATTCCTTACCCACTGAGTGGTCCATCCATCAGATCCATGTCTCTCCAATTTAGAGACAAGGATATCAAGGGACAATGTCAAATGCTTTGCACAAGTCCAGGTAGATGATGTCAGTTGCTTTTCCCCTATTCTCCGATCCCCATCATAGAAGGCCACCAGATTTGTCAGGCACGATCTGCCCTTAGTGAAGCCATGTTGGCTGTCACCAATCCCCTCCTTATTTTCCATAAGATAACACTTATTTTATGAGCACTTTTATGATAATGCCTCTGATGCCATAATTGAAAACTATGTAGTTGTCATGTTTCCTTGAGGGACCATGTTCAACTCAAACTTCACCCTTGAATAAAACTGTACATATAGTATACGCTGCAATATTTCCAAAGAATTAGTATGAGGAATCTAATGAACTTTCTGTCCGCTGCAGCAAGCACATTACTACAGCATTGCAGAGAAATGTAGCTTATTAAAACTTCTCTCCAAGCTGGCAAAAGAAGTTGGAAACTTTCTAGTTGAGGAAACCTTTAAGAGATGGAATCCAAGGTAGCCTTTATAAAAGATATTTCTTTTTCAATGACAGCCAGATTGCTTTACAACTGTGATGCATCGGATTCCAGGGGATTAATTATAAATGCTAGTTTGGTTTATCTTTAGGTTCATAACAGATGTCTAACCAAGGAATAGGATGAAATCAGACTGGAAAGCATGTACACATCCCACTTAATCCGATGTGATGAAGAAATTTTGTCCATACGCTGTATTTTTGTCATTTTGTATTTCATGCTTAGCTGATGTTCTGCTTTTATGTGTATTTAGTTTGAGTGAAGAGTTCCATGACAGGGATGAAGTCCAAGCAGTTGGGTTTAACACTGTTAACATGACTTTTCTCTTTCTGCAGGTGTAATAAAAAATGGTGGTGTGAAACCTAACATCATTCCTTCTTACACTGAACTGGAGTTTTACTTGCGTGCCCCTTCAATGAAAGATCTTTCTGTTCTGACAGAGAAGGTTGAGAACTGCTTCAAAGCTGCAGCACTGGCCACAGGATGCAAAGTAAGAATGTATTCATGGTCCTGTGTTTCTGTTACACTGGAGATAAGATGGGCCTGAATAGAGAACAGGCTTATAGCATTTGTCTGCATGGTGTTCGGCTGAAATAAATCTAAATTTCTGTGATACTGTTTGCTATTCCATTGCCCCGTGTCTTGAAAGCTTTGGCTTATAAATAGGATACCACAGAATCACAGAATAATCTAGGCTGAGAGAGACCTCCAGAGGACATCTGGTCTTAACTCCCTTTTCAGAGCAGGGCCAGCTGGACCAGATTGCTCAGGGCCATGTGGAGTTGTGAATATCTCCAAGTGTGATATTCCACTACCTCTTTAGGCAGCCTGTTAGGGTTCTACCCACCTCAATGTGAACAAGATTTTTCTGATACTTATACTGTGATGACTGAGCACTTGAACAGCTTGTTCAGAGGTTGTGGAGTCTCCATATTGGAGATACAAAGTAGTAGTCTGGACATGGTCCTGGGCAACCAGCTCTAGGTTGCCTTCTTTAATGGGAGGGTTGGACAAGATGACCTCCAGAGGTACCTTCCAGCCTTAACTGTTCTGTGATTCTGTTCTTTCTGATAAGAATTTCCTCAGCTGCATCTCATCATATCACTGGGCATCTATAAAAAGTCTGGTTCTGCCTCCTCTGCACTTCCCCATCTGGTAGCTGTGGACAGCAATAAGATCTCCCCTTAACCACCTTTTCGGAAGGCTCAGCAAACCCAGTTCTTTCAGCCTTTCCACATATGTTATGTTCTCCAACACCCTAGTCATCTTGGTGGCCTTCCCCTAGACTTTCTGCAGTCTTGGGATGAGCACAAAACTGAGCAGAGTACACCAGATGTGATCTTACAGGAGTTGGAGCGGGGAAGAATCTTTTTCCTCAGCCTGCTGGTTAGTGTTACTAATACAGCTCAGTTTACATTTGGTCCCATTACCTCAGGGGAACACTACTGAACCCTGTTCAACCTCCTGTGATCCTAGCCAGTTGGCTCCTGGCCAGTACTGCTGCATGGGATGCTTCCCTCCTGGATGTAGGACATCGTACTTAAGTTTGTTGAAGTTCCTGAGGTTTCTGTCAGCCTGTTTTTATTTTTAGCTTGTTGACATCCTTCTGGATAGTATGTAGCTCAACCCTTCAGCTTAACTGCTGCCTCTACCCTCCAGCTTATCACCTGCTCCCCACTGACCTGGTATAGTAGGAAACTTGCTGAGTGCACTCTTACCGGTTGTCTGTAACAATAGTAAAGGTGCTGAAACAGTAACAACACCGGTATTGACTGCAGAGGGATGCTACAAGTAACATGCAACAATGTGGATCTTTGTGCCACTCATCATAACCCTTTGAGCCCAATGTCTTCCATGTCCACCAAGCCAGATGTCATCGTGAAAAGCTAAGCTTGGTTATGCACCATCTACTGTTCAGTATATCTGTGCTGGATGTTCACAATTGTCTCATGATTCTCATGCCTGGACATTGGGAGGATTTCCTCCATAATCTCCCCAGGAGCTTGAGGATAGGATAGTCTGACCAGTCAGTAATTTCCACGATCTTCCTGGCCCTTCAAGATAAATGTGACCTTTAGCTCTTTTTCAGTCAGCTGGAACATCCCTCTACTTCAGTGACATTTTAAAAATGATAGCTCCCTGATTGCAGTGCAGCCTCCCTCTCACTGAGCACCCTTGGATGCATCCCACCTGGTCCCATGGACTGCCCCTAGATGTCTGTTGCTGTGGGTGATGTTCCTCTCCTACAGACTCTTCTGTTAGGTTCAGAGACCTGGGAGGCTTGATGGCAAACCTTACTACTAGGAACAGACAAAACCGATCGTTTCATCTCTTTTCCATGTTCTGTGTCACTAGGTCCCTTGCCCAATTGAACAGTAGGCTCCTGTAGCAATGAAATGTGAAAAAATGGTTGATTTCAGTTAACACTTTCCTCACTTTTATGCTTCTAGTAAACGGAAGTCTCTTCTGTAGCTGGTTCAAACATTATGATTACCTTGCAATGTATTGCTAAGATAAGAGGTTCTGCCTGCTCTCTAGTTACAGGGTGGTGGCTAATACAGCAGTGAAAAGTGTCTACGCTCGTCAGAACAATTAGGTATAGTGATATAAATGCGAACCAGTGAGTTCTAAGGTCTGTTTTAGGCATTTGATGCTGTTTGCCTAGTATGGGTCCACCACTACAGCTAGAGAAGGATTTCTGAAAGTCTACTTCATTCTGAAAGTTAGGTTCTCTTTTGAAACTTGACACTGGTAGATTTTTTACATTTGCTTTCAAATGTCTTGCCTGTGTGAAGTCATTTCATAAACATCAGTGGGACTGTAATTATTGGAACTGATCTAAACATAAAAATAGTAAAACAGAATTTGGTGGAAGACTAAATTACTTTTGACCTAGTTTAATAGTACCTGCAGTGGAAATCATTAGAAGGTATTACAGGTAAGTTTTACTTGCTGTTTTTGGAGATGCAGTCCATGAAATCTGTGCTTCTGCAATTTGGCTGTCTAGTGCAAGCTTGACAGAAAGCAAACTGTTTTCATCAAGGCTAATATTTGGCTGAATGTTATGTTTCTGAAAGAAACTTAACACTTAACGTGTGTTTTGATACAGGCCTGAAATATGGACATGTACTTAACTTTTCCAGTCTTTGTTTACATTAAACTGGCTTAGGGTGGAGAAAAATGTCTAATCACTTGTTTCCATTGACTAGGTAGAAATAAAAGGTGGTGAGCATGACTACTACAATGTGCTTCCAAATAAGAGCCTGGAGAAGGTTTACAAGGAGAATGGAAAGAAGCTTGGAATAGAATTTATATCAGAAGACAGTATTTTGAATGGTTTGTCAGGTAACCCAGTCTGTTTTTTTGTTGTGACTTAAGCTTAGATTGATCAACTCTCAAGCGTATAAAATGATGGGATAGAGGTAGGTTAAACAAAACAGTTTGGTCAAAAGAAAAGGTCAAATTAGAAAACCGAAGCAATGTAAAAGGGTCATAACCCTGGCCTGTGTTTGTGTGCTCTAGAAGCTGAGAAATTTCCCCAATGCATGAAAAGCAGTAATCGTTTTTTGATAATACTTCTGAAAATATTTCAAATAAACACTAGGATGTGGAATGAGTTGAGGCTTGTCACATTGTCACATTGCTTTGAAATACTGAATCCTGCTTTATGCTGTGAGTAGAGATGAGATCTAGCTTTTAGAAACCTTGTTTAATAATATTGTCCAAGCTTACATATAAACAGATTTACTAACATGTAACTAAAATTTGGGATTTTTGAAGATATTTTTAAATGGAAGTTTAAGCATCTCAGTAACTAATTAAAACCTCTTCCCATTAACAGGTAATTCTATGCTTCTAATTTTAGTTCACGTATTCAGCCAGATGGGTTTTTGAAAGGTTGCTGTTCAAGTAGATGTTCACTTCTGGGTCTTGACTGTGTTTCAAACTATTTCATTTTCTTGGTCTCTCAGAGCTATAGTAATAGGAGTGTGAATTCTTGAATGCTCAGGTGGGTTTCTTGTTACCCTTACAGTTGTTTTTTTTTCGTTCTTTGAATCTTCCTACAGGGGCTCTCTTAAGCATCAGCAGCATTTATAAGACTTTTATAGCTTTTACTACTGTTCATAACCTTAATGATAAACATTTTTCGGCCATTCATGTTAAAGGTCTTTTCAGTTAGAAGGAAACAGTTGTGCTCAGTAAAAGTAGTTATTCTAATTAGTTTGATTGCATTACTAATATCCTCTATATTAAATGCAGATCATCTTTGGGCAGTTGAGGTCTTGGTGTTTGGGGACAGAGTTCTCCAAACTTTTTGGATGGGGGCCACAGCATGTCTAGTGTTGTTCTGGTTGTTTTTCCTGTTTGCTACTTCCCTTCCAAATTAAGACAATGTTTTCTCCAATTGTTTTGTTTTGTTGTGTTTAAAATCAGGTTATAACTAAAAGCAGGGTTCTTTTTTTTGTCCTTCAGTGTGGTATAAGTAAGATTTACTACTTTGCTCATTTAGCATAAGAAAGGGGCTAAGAGAAGGGACCTTATTTAGAATGTTTACTGTAGTGAAATTTTCTGGAGCTCTGCTGGTTGTTTCCCTCAAAGCATTGTATTAAGGGTTCAGAAGATCATGAATACTGGTGATCCTGCTCATTCAGAGAACCTTTGAGTGAACTTGGTATAAACATCTACTTTTAATAGTGCTTTCATATGTAAGTTACATGATACATTAAATATTAAATATTAACTTAAACTGAAACTCCCCGTATGCCTTTCCTGTCCTTAAATTGCTTGTCAAATGTCAAAATATGCTTGAGAAATTTTATTGCACTCTGCTGTAGGCCTTTACTGACTTTTCTTTCCACAGCTTCTCCTGTGAATTCTTGTGGTGGGGGTGTCAGGAGTAATAAAGTACGGTCTCCAGAGACACAAAAGTGTAATTTTGTATGCAACCCTGTTTGGGGGAGGGTTGAGTGTTTTGTCTCATCTTTTTCAAGACCTCTCTTTCTGTTTAGTTTTCATATGGTTTTCAATGTTTTCTTTTAGGATATCAGTTTCTTCTGTTGAAAGGGAAGGAAGATAGCTCAGTTGCTTCTCCATGTCTGTGCAGCAGAAAAGTCGTTAACAGATGAGCGTACTCGCTGCCACCTCTACATGGGTATTAGTATCGGTCTGCTTACAGGTATCGCTCTAGGCAGCTAAGCATTATGAAGAATTCCTTTAGTCCGTCAAATCACATTGCCTTGTGTGTGCCTTGTGGCACGCTCATTTTGCACGCAACCAGAAGGATGTGACAGAACGAGTTAGGTTTGAGGAGGTGCAGTGAGCTGCTCCTCCTTCTGCTGGTAGGATAGCTCTACTACAGGATATTGATGACTGCCCAAAGCAGATGGCTTAGTTTAGCATGCCTTAGTTGAGGCACCCATACTTTTGATAACTTTGATATTTTTAGCATTCATAGGTTTTGCTGGTATCCTGTGGACAGGATTGATATAGATGATAAGGAGCCAGTATGTTTTGAAAATACGACTTTTGAAGTTTGGGGCTGAATATAGAGGCTTCCTCGAATCGGTTGCATTTTCTCCTCCATTCATGCTTGTGGTGATAACTGGCTTCCATTATGTGCTCAGTGACATGAATAGGCTTCAGCATCTGCTTCGGGATATTTTTTTGAGATTGGAGTCCCCAATACTTTTCTATTGAAGATAGTGCATGAGTCTGTATATTGTATTGATTACATCTATTATTTATACTTCCAGAAGGAAATCTGACCTGTACATCTCTAGCAAGCATACAATTCCAGATGTTTTGTGGAAACTACCGGGACACCTGATGTTTTAAACATGCTGATAGGTTGTTATCACTAAAGGGCTTAACATTTTTCTGATAGAGGGGAAGATTTGACTGTCACATTTTTGTTAAAAACTGTCTGAATTTTGACTTGGTAAACTCTCATCTTTTAAACCATGAATGTCTGGTTTAAATAACTTACATTCAGCAAAAATTTCAGGTGAATTACATAAGAACTGGGATGCACTGGAAACTTACAATGCTTTATTTGCTGGGGGAGAGCAGGGAAAAAAAGCCAACGCAGTCTCTCCAGCAGTTTGTGTATTAGGGCAAGTCAAGAACTCTTGGTTTAGTCTGGAGTAGGCAGAGCTCCTAGACTTCTGGTTTGTCTTTCCAGACTGACCAAAGAACGTTATGAATAGTACGGACTCCTGAAGATTAAAATAACTTGTCACTGTGCCAAGAGTTGAGGTCTCTTGAAATCCATACCGAGTCTATGGGAAAATAATATTTTTTGGAAAAGTCTTTCTGCTTCCATTTGTGTACAGGCAGAGAAAATAGCAAGCTAGTGTTATCCTTTTTGATGACAAAATGTAGTCTCTGTGGACTCACTTTTAATAACCGTATGTTTCCACATAAAATCTATACTCTTCAACCAATTCACTACTAAGTCTTAAGGCATTAGTGATATCTTCTTTCCAACAAGAATGTCATGATATGGAGGCTACCTGAAGTGTTACAAATAATTTTAAATCTGTGGAAGAGTCCTTTTATGTGTTATCTAAAACGACAAAAAAATCTTCCAGTTCTGATTGACCTGAAAAAAGTTAATTGGGATCTCTTGATCATCCTTATTTACTGCCCCTGTGAAACAAGGTCATTTCATGCTTTCTCTGGTACCTGAATTTCACAATAACTGGTGCGTTGATTTCTCCAGTTTCTAAACATCTTTTTAACAAACAGGGGAGAACTTGACTTTAAATATTGAGTGGCTTGTCTGTCTGGCTTAAAAAATACACAAAAACTCAGGACATAGCTGTGGACTCTTGGATAACTTATTATAAAGGATCTACCACTCCTGGATGGCATCTTTAGATAGATATTGCAGTAAATTGAGATAGTTACTGTCGTACTGATAGTGCTAGTCAGGTATGAAAATTAAAATCTGCAGCATTGCTATCAAAAATTCTCTACATCTACAAAGTGCTAGCGTCTTGTTTGGAGTTTAGTTCTGATGTTGTTTTTTCAAGAGTGCTTGTGCTGTTAATGTTTCCATAACTGAAAATAATCAAAAAGCACCAGTAAGCATAGTTGTCCTCTGTCTCTTTTTGTTTAAAGATAGATTGTTGATACTTCAGAGTCCCTGCCTCATGTGGAACATTTGCATACTGGTGAAAAGGGGTAACTGTTGGGCCTGGTTCTAGGAGCTGTAGCAGGATTTGAAATAGCCGAACTGCGCCAAACTCCAAGGCTTGGAGCTTTCATCTTTTCTGAATTAACAGCTTGCTATCAGGAGATGCTTGATGAAAATTTAACAGTAAATGGAATAGGAACACGTTGATACATTTTTCATGCAGTCCAGTAACAGATTATTGATCAGAAGCACGCTGGAGAGCAGCATCTGAAGATGGCTAGTTAGGAAAAACTTGGCTCTGTGATGGGGGATTTTTGTATGGATAATGACTAATTAGAAATGCATATATGTTAGTATTTGGGACAAAGGATATTCGGTTTTAATTATGGGATGGAGATAATGTCTATCATACATTTTCCTACAGCATTTAAAACTTTTCAAAACATATTAACTGAGAATTTTCATGCTACTTCTAGGTTCCACAGACTTTGGAAATGTTACCTTTGTAGTTCCTGGGCTTCATCCTTATTTTTATATTGGCTCTGATGCACTGAATCATACTGAGCAGTACACAGAAGCTGCAGGTGAGTGGAAGTGAAAATGATTAGAGGTTTACATTTAGAACCCTTAGGTGTTGTAGGGTCCAGCTGCTGACTCTTCAGTATGGTGTATTTAGAAACTCTAAATATTTTGAATTGCACAAGATTAAAGCTTTCTCATGCTTCTGTAGTGTTCTGAGATACTGTATAGTAAATGTGTAAAAGTGTTAGTAGTAGATACAAAAGTGGCTGCATGTGAATGGCTATCTAGAAATGGAATTGCTTTCTTCAAGCATTATGAGATCTGAGCTGAATGTGGACCCTGAAACAATTAGCTTAGTCAATTGCAGAGCTGCAGAGAAAAGCTGTCAGTATCTAGGATTTCTATTTTTGTATTTAAGATCAAATGTATATGGGAAAGATGACCCACTTGTTATACTAAAAGCCAGATTTCTCTTCAGTATACTGTCTACTCAGAAGAAATTAGAAGTGTTAGCCCTGGCAACTTATTCTGAAGAGTTTGTAAACATAAGTCAAAAGATAATAGTAATTTTTATTCCTAAATGCTCTGCTAATAGAGACAACATTTTAAAACTGCTTTCTAAAAATAGAAGTGTGAATGCTTGCTTTCCTATTTTCCATCTTGTTTACATCAGTAATAGAAAATTAAGCACTTATATGTGAAAAATTGTTTTGAGGCATCAGAAAATAGTCACACAATGAAGCTAGATTTTTGAGAAACTGTTCTTGTAATTGAAACTCCAGGATCTTATTTTATAAAATATGCTTTATGTGGTGTTCCAGTAGTTTGCATCTAATATTAGTAATCTAACCTGAAATTTCTCTTGCTTTTTTTCCATAGGGTCACAGAATGCTCAGTTCTATGCTTTGCGCACAGCAAAAGCTTTGGCAATGACAGCACTGGATGTCATTTTCAAGCCAGATCTTTTAGAACAAGTCAGGGAAGACTTTAGACAGGTGAAGCTAAAAGAAGAGGGGCAACTAAATCCAGTAGAACCTGACAAAGAATCTGGTGTTGGCATAGGAGCACGTGCATCACACTAAACTTTATTAAACGTCTCAACAGGGTAGACTTAACGGAGACACTGTATTTGAATCCCAGGAGGAGCTGGGTAGACAAGTAGCAGAAGAAATGTTGACTTTCTTCTGTGCTTTAGGGACTTTAGGAGAATCAAATAGTATCATTGCTTTCAAAAACGTGCACTTTCATGTAGCTGTAATGTTTGCTGTACTCACTATGGTGATGAATTTCAGAGAGATCTCAAATATATTGTCTTTCACTTGCAGTGTTGAATAAATGATAGCATTTAGATCCCTATAAGCGATTTTCTCTGTTATAGTAATATTCCTTATATATAAAAATATGGCATTTACATGGAAACTTCTAAAATAAGCATTGTTCACTCTGGTCACAGGCTGATCCTGACCTATGAAGCATTTCAGTCTGGCCAGTCACCTTTTCTTGGGACAAGACAGACTTAACACCTGAGCTGGTTTCAGTGGAAGGAAGGGTATATGTTTGGAGGCATGCCTGTTTTTGATGATAGTAGCCTCTAGTGATGGGAGGGAACTGTTTGTATAGAAACAGGATCTGTAAAGGCTGACTGTCCTGAAATGCATTGACCTTCTTCCTGATAAATTTTTGGAGGTATTGTGGAGTCATCAAAAAAACAGTAAGCAACTAAATATTTTTGTTTAACACTAGTTTAAATGTGTTGAAGTTCTAGTCTAGGACATAAGGTGTTGCACTAGCTTAACTGGTGTGAAGAAAGTGTATAAATGTAGCGAAACCAGTGGAAGTTTTTTTTTTTTTTTTACAATGATGCAAGTGTGGTACCATGAAGCAGTAAATGAAGGTAACCTTAAACTTGGTATGTGCAAGCTCCTGTAGTAAGCTCTGAGAAGCTTGCATGGAGGATTGCTTGTGCAGTAACTGGTTTCTCAGAACTGTTTTTTCCTATATCCTAAGCATCAGATCTGTTAAGTCTTGCCGGTTGTCCTTCCTGTGTGTTGTGTGGTTAGTTTGTTTAATCCTTATTACTTGACTTCCCAGAGACATTAAAATGGCAAATTTTACTTAGGTGGTGTTGTGTGTGTGAAAAAATATTACGAATTTTTTAATTGGCTTATTAAAGGATCATGTGAATACATAGAAGAGGAACTAATTTTTGATCAGATACAAATTACTGAGATAATGGACAAACTGAAAAGCAGCTTACTGGCTAACATTTTCCTAAGCATAGGTGCTATAGTAAGCTTCTGAGAAGAAGTCAGGCAAACTATTCCCCAAGAAGTCAATATACCCCAAATAATTTCAGAAACATTGTTTTTAACAGCACAGATCTCTAAATGGTAAACTGTAGAAATCTAATCAGAATTTGTTTTATTTCTAAGTTCTGTTTCTAATTTCAAAAAAAAAAAAAAAATGCGCCTTGGTTAAACTGTTCACTCCCTCTGCATTTGTTTTTTCTTTGCTATTTTTGAGATGGAATATGTGTGGCATTGTTGTGCAAGCTGATGTGCATTACTGCCTTCTCAGTTCTTTGTCCAGACTAGCTGGCTGTTGGTTGCATCATGTCCAAGATCATTAAACATCTCTGTAATAAAAGCACAACTTGATTTTGTTGCAATTGTTGCTGGAATTAAAACTGTTTGAAATACCAATTAGATGAATTGATATCAATAAAACAATGCAGTTGTGACTGAATTTTCTTGTCCTCTGATTAATATCGGGATGCTGCATGACTTCATTTAAATACCATGTTTGATTTCTTTTCTAGTTTGGTGTAATTATGTAAGAACAAGGGATTTTTTTGAGCTTCCCATTTCCATTTTGGTCTGCTAGTGAGCAGTTTTTTGAGAGGTATAAAGCTTTTCAAATACAATATTTAATGGTAGTCTTTATAATCTTTGGGCTGTTTCAACTGTTAAAACTTGTTAGAATTGGTAGAATCTGAGGAATCTTGTTTGGGAGGGCTCTCCAGAGGATCTCGGGCTGTACCTGGTCCAGCCCCCAGCTTGAAGTGGGAGGCGCTACTCATCAGCGCTACATCAGGTTAGCTTGGCTTCATCTGCTGAATCCTGAAAGCCTCCAAGGACAGAGACTTTTCAACCTCCACAGGCAAGTTAATTCCAATTGGTTTCAAAACACTTGTTTTTAAGGTCCAGAACTAAAGCAATTTGGGAATTCACTTAAGAATTTTACTATCACAATGAAAAGAGAGTATGAGAGTTTGAGTATGAGAGAATTTATTTCCTGTGGGAATAAACTTTTCTGATTTTCAGTAATTTCTGCTCATAAATCACAATATATATGAAAATATCTGGCAAGTTTAAGTTGCAACAACTAGCATTTTCCCCAAATTGTAATTTGAGAATATTAGAATATTTGTCAAGAATAATACTTTTGGGAATGATGTAGGAAATGTGTAGGTAAAACTGCAATTACTCAAATGATTCTGACCAGCTGATAGCAAATCACAACAGTTTGAGGATGAGTTGATTACATCCAAATTTTGTGAAGTACTTTAAGCCTGTGCCAGCCTACCAAGCTACAGTGTTCCCTTATTTAATCTGGCCTAGAACATGAGTGAAAGATATGCTTGATTTAAAACAAAAACAAGCCATAGATTTCTTTTTATGAAAAGATTTGAGGGAGAGAGCTCGTAATGGGCTGAGTTAAGCTACAAGGGTCCAGCAGCCATTCCTCAAGCGCTGAATGGGGAGTAAGCGTTTATGTTCTTGTGAATCATATTTCCATAATCATGTAGTTCTTGTGCAATAAATGCATTGAGGAGGCATGGAGTTAAAAACATTAATGTTAAAATTTGCTTTCTTAATGGCAGTGGCAACTTGCAATTACCTAGTTTCAGATGATTTAGATGACATTTCAGGAAGCTGTGAGAGGTCCTATTTCCAACTCTTGCTCTGGTGTGTCATGTGTCTGACCAGATGAGTGTTGTAGCCTGTAATTACCCGTCTCACTATTGAGGGGCCTCATGTGAACACTGCATAGCCTCCTGTGCATACAACTTGTGATGCTTAGAGACATAAGCACCAAAAAAAAAAAAAAAATCTCTTTAGTACAGAGCCCTTTGTTATGTGAATAGGTACGCTGTTAAGGAGCTCCCTCACTTTACAGTGGTGGCTGGGGGAAAAGTGCAAAGGGGGGTGCAAAAGTAGCAGGAGTGGTTAATACATGACAGAGTTGTGCTGCTGTTCAGAGGGACCTGCCCTGGCTGGAGAAATGGACTGGGAGAGATGTCATGAAATTCAGTGAAGAGAAAAGCAAAGTCCATCCCCTGGGGAGGAGTAAAGTCAGTCCCTAGTATATGCTGGGGGCTGGCCATCTGGAGAGAAGCTTTGCCATGAAGGACCTAGGGATCCTGGTGGGCACCGAGCTGTGCATGAGGCAGCAATGGGTCCTCATGGCAAGGAGAGCTGGGAGCACCCTGAGGTGCATTTGGAAGAGCACTGCCAGCAGGCTGAGGGCGGTGATCCTTCCTCTCAGCGCTGGTGAGGCCACACCTGCAGTGCTGGGTCCAGTCTGGGTGCCCCAGTAGATGGGAGATATGGACCAGTGCAGGGCCATGGAAGTGACTAAGGGACTGGAGCACCTCTCCTGTGAGGGGAGGCTGAGAGAGCTGGGACTGTTCAGCCTGGAGCATGCTCACGAGGATCTTAGCAATGTGTATAAATACCTGAAGAGACAAACTTTTCTCAGCAGTGTCCAGTGACAGGACAAGAGGCAATGAGCACAAGTTAAAAACTGTGAAATTCAATGAGAGTTTCACTTTTTTCCTGTGAGTGTGGTCAAATGCTGGCGCAGGTTGCCCAGACAGGTTGTGGAGTCTCCTCCTTGGAGATCTGGAGCAGGTGGCCTCCAGAGGTCCCTTCCTGCCTCAACCTTTTGTGATTCTGTGATCATTGAACTGCTCTGGCAGTATGCTTCTGAGAAGGAAAAGTGTTTGTAATGGGAAATTTGTATTTATTTTTTTCTAAAAACTGTTCGTGAGTTTGAGTGTTAATTGCTTGTTAATCACTGGCTTGAAACTCCTGGAGTTTACTCCTTTCAGCTTCCTATATGCTGACTTGTACCAGTTAGAAGAGTCCTTTAGAAGAGAATAGGGTTTCAGCATAGACTAGATGTTCCTTACAATTAGACATTTATGGGGATATTCAGTAGTCAGTGTTCTTTGAAGTCATGGACTGACTGGCCGTGTCTATACTAGTAGGTTAGTAAATTAAATGCGTCTGGGTACTGAGGTCACTGAATGGGTTGCATCCATGCTGGTAAACGTAACAGATGCAGGCAGAAAGATGCCAACAAACAGGAGGTTGTGAGCAACTGGCATCAAAGATCAGAAATCAATGCTAGTTCTAGGTAATTTAAAACTAAATTGCCAGTAATTGTTTTCTTAAAATCTCTTTACAGATGATGCCTTCAAAATTTACATGTTTTTAGGCCTCTGCAGTGCACTATTGGCCTTGTTCATGCCCTGAAGAGGGTTTCCAGCAAGCAGGTGGCCAGGAAAAGGTTGTAGGAAAGGTTGAGAACTGTTGTGGAATACAGTACTTTTGCACACAGGCAATAAAAGCGGTTCTGCTATAGGTTTGTACTGTTTGCCATTTAGCATTTGGTCCAGCAAAAGTATTGCAAATCGGATAAACCAGGCTTGTAGGAGGCAGCGTTCATTCAAGAATCAGATATAGTAAATCCTTCAGATTGAAGGCATGTAGCTGTGTGGCTGTCTAGATTTTATTCTAAGTTTTTGCTAACAAGTAGTTCTGAAAGTTACTTTTTATATGGATGCCATATATAATGACAGACCAGTTTGGATGTGTGGTTATTTTCTGAATAAAAAAGTGGTATTACACACACCTTAGCAGCAAGCAGTGCTTATGTAAACCAAGGCTTTAGGTTTAAGAGAGAAGGTGGGAGGCGAAGTTCCCTTTAAAATTACTTTTGCTGAGGGATATGTGCCTCAGAAATAACAGATAATACAGGTGAGGTATTGTAAGCAATTTCTGAAGCCCATTAAGGCACTTCCACCTTTCTTTTACTAGTAACAAAGTTAAAGCAGCAGCTGCAGAGAGTGGTAGAATTTAAGATTTTTTTTTAGTGGAAATATTTTTGCAACCCACAGGTTCTTTCTCTACACTGAAATGTTGACAGCATTTGCTTAGAACTGTTATATAAACTAATCCTGAGATTTGTATGCATACCTTGGAATCCCAAGTATCTCCTCACCTCCATTTGCCAGCCTGGCAAGATTGCAGTGTGCCACTGTGGCCTAACTGTTGTGCAAGATTTTAGTGGTTTTATGAAGGGAACAAAACATGCATCCCTCTTCAGAGTTCTTACCCAAACTCTCTACTAGCATATATGGTTTCTATATACTTTCAGTTCTTGGAAAATTAAATATGCTTCACAACCTACAATTTGTCAGCTTTCACGGATTTGTTTCAGCCTCTGAACAGCCCTCATGCCTCGTACTGTCCCTGAGTGCATTATGCCCCATTGTGGAACAAGCCATGTGCGTGGGCGCAGAGGTGCTTTTCCTTTCTCATTGCTGCTTCCTCAGTGCTCCATCAAATACCGTGTTGCCCTATGGGCAAGCACAGCAGAGGGGAGCCCCAGGGGTTTCTGCTCGATCCTCAAAGCTTGCAGGGAGTTTGGTTCTGTTTTATTGAGAGAATCACTTGCTCAGGCATGAAATGTAGAAAAAGCAAAATCTAATGATTTAATTATTATGAGAATATCCTTTCACTGGGCAAGAAAGGAGAAAATTGATTTTTCTTCATGCCTTCTCATTATTCTACGCGTTTCTGTCTGAAGTTTTCCTTCTTGCTGCTTCACTCTCTCAGTACTTATCAATGCCCTTAAAGACTATTAAAGGCTTCAATCTCCAAAGCTTTTAATCTGGACATGCTCCCAGGCAGAATTTGTCTGACCAGAATCCACACAGACCCACCAATACACTTCAACTTCCAGAAGCAGCAGCGTCCCAGACTGGGCTTTGGGTCAACCTCTGAGGAACTGGTCTTAATTGCATCACAAAGTATTGCCCTACGCAAGAAGAGCGAGGACTGTAACATCTGAACAGTCTTGTGGGTGAAAGCTTAATGTCGTCTCCTCTGTGATTTTGAGTTTGCATGCAGGCTTCTTATCAGAGCCTTGCCTGTGAAATACCAACCCCATCTACCAGTGTCACAGGATTTAAGGATACTTGGTATTAGACTGGATCGGATCCTGAGCAAACAGGTCTTATGTACATGTATAAACTCACAGGGATCATTCTTTTGAAGGTAGGGAACACACAATGCTATACAAACATGAAGTTATATTGTGATTTTGAGCATTTCTAGAAATAAACAAGAACAAACCACTCTGATTCACTGTGGAAATGAAAAGGAGCAGAGTGTTAATGATTGGATACAAACTCATACACTGGAAGGTTAAAAGTCCAAAAACTGTATATGTAAGTATGTTTCATGATTACAGTCATTAATAGCAAACACTGGCTGTATATGACATATCCTGTTCTTATAGAATACATCTATATACACATTTATATAAGACTGAAAAGGCACTAGAGTTTCCAAGATAAAACACAAGTAAATTAACAATGTAAATTCAGACATGGAGGTTGGAGAATCTGTTCAGGAAGACATGTCAGAAGGGAAACTTTCAAAATCACATGGGAAGTTAGAAACCAATCTCCCACTGAAAGCCAGGGAATTTGAAAGTCCAGCTCCCATTCGTATCTCCAAAATCTTCCTTAATATACTGGTCAGATGCTGGTTAATGATCCTATAAAGAAATGTAAAGTACTGCAGCAAACTACACAGCATTATGCTTCTTATGAAGCTGGATAGCTTACTATAAAATCTGGCACTCCTGTTCATGCTATTCTTATAACTGTGGAAGCAAATGGGTTCTTACAATACTGAGGAACTAAATACATTCCTGTGCAAGCAGTCCCCCAGAAATCTTGGAGCTATTTGTGGGGTAAGGTGCCATCAGAATAAAGAAGGGTGGCCAATGCTGATGCTTTTGCCATGGTGATCTTTCTACGTTCATCTGATTGAAATGTTTATGGTTTAAAAGGATATGTATATATTAATCTCTTGAAAAAACCTCACTGGAGAATAATACAATATGAAGGAAACTTGGTAAAAAGAACCTAAGATAGTATGTATATGTGAAGAAAAAGCTATGTAGAAACCAGTAAAGCTATCTTATGGCTGCGTTTGTCTTTTAATTATTGTAATTTGGGGGATTTTTACACTACACTGTAAGTGTAGTGTAGTGTAGGTACTCGTTGCATTTTGTGATTTTAGCAGTTATAAGAAATGTTGAATATATTTATATGAAATTTATTTACATACGAAATTAAAGCAACAACCAGCAGTGTTCAAACAGCTGCAATGTCTGGGTCACAAGTATAATGCGTATGGTGGCAGATCAGTTAGTCCAGGGCAGATTTCGTGTAAGAAGATTTGCTTTCCTTTTGGAGACACTACTGCTTCGGTTTTATTCTGAGAGCAGCTACACGCATGAAAGACAACAGCATCTGCTGTGTAAGGAATAATGTTGTTCCTGTAGAACACATAGAACCTGTTCCTGTAGAATGTCATAACTGTGTGCAAAGCGTGCATGTGTTTAAAGTCCTGTTACCACTACAACTGCAGATAGCTGTGCAGATGTAGGTGGGTAACACATAGCAGCAGACCAACGGAATGACCAAATTTTCTGTGAGATACCTTCGATTCTCCTATTATTTTAAAGGCTCCTGATTACATTCAAGCAATTCTTGTTTTTCTGAAGTAATTTCCTGAAATATTTTACTGCTTCTACATTACAGATTTTGCCTTTTCCACATGGAGTATTTACGCTGGCTGGCTGCTCTGCAGGAACTGTGATGTCAAGTGGGGACTTAAGTCAAAGCGGAGTGCCCCCAACTCCAGCCTTGTCTTTTTGCTCCTGCCCTGGAAGGTACTGAGCCTCCTCCAAGGGCATGGTGGGCTGCAAGGTGCCAGGGAGGTGGATGCAACATGAAAGCAGAGTCGGTTAGATGGACTTGGGTCTGTCGTCTCGTGGCAGAAGCTCATTTTACTTCATTCCAAAGCTTTCAGCATGGTAACTTCACTACAACTAACATGGTTACGTTAGTAACTCAGATATAAAGTCCTTACAACTGCTCTGTGACCTGTTGAGCACCTTTCTATTGTGCTTTTACTAAACACGGACAGACGAGGCTTTTCCTGGAAGTGAGTGCGCTCACCGACAGCTTTAGCAGGGACAAGACTTCACAGGCTGCGACAGTTTCTCAGCACTCGGGCTGCACAGAGCTCTGCTGTACCGGCCTGTAACACCTAGGCTATCTCAGAGAGAAGTGGCTTCTCCTATAGAAGTTTCATTCTTTTCTTAGACACCCACTTGTAGAGAAATCTTTTTCCTCTCCCAGGAAATTCAAGAGCAACACTCCCACTGACCTGAATAAGCACATCCAAGGGGAGGTCCTGTGTTTCCCAGAGGATTTGGTTAGCATCACAGAAAGTGCAGCTTTTGTTCAGACTGAGGGATTCCTTTTGTAAATGTACATTGCAAGTTAAATTTTAAAAGGATAATCAAAACAGCTTGAAAATGGTTCTTTGTTTTAAATACAATCAAGACAGAGCACAAGTCTGAAAGGTATTACTGCTTGGCCCTGTCAGCACAGTACTGCTAGCAGGGCACGCATTAAGCAGTGAAAGCAAGCTTTGGCCATCAATAACCTTGCCAAAGTGTTTCCCAGTACTGGACATTTTGTGTTTGCAATAGCCGTTTCTGACCTCATCCTGCAAACACGCAAGTATTTGCATATTCTTTGTATTTATCGGTATTGAATGTTGTAAGTCTGCTGAGTTCAGAGATTGTATGCATGTGCTCAAGTACTAAGAGAACTAGGATTTCAGGGACACAAAATGGAAGTTGCACCATATATAAGCAGCTGGCAATTATTGTCACTTCTTAAAATAGTTTACAGTGGCCTGTGAGGCACAAGAAGGAACATAGCACAGCTTTAAATAAGTATAAAGTTTTAGATTGTATATCCTATATTTATTTGAAATGTGAAACTTGCACATTTATTTATGCCACAGATGAGTTGCATCTAATAAAAAAAATTGAAATCCTGAAAAAATTAATCTTTCTTCAAATTAAAACAATTCTCTATTTTCTTTCTGTTAGCCTATGAGACAGTACTTTCATATACTGTCGCAATACACTGTGACTACAGAAGTTACGTATGTTTATGAAAAAATGGACCAGTATATCAAATTAAATAGAATGTATGCACCAGGGAATATTATCCTGGAGTACTTGTCAATAGCATGAGTGTCAATCCGCATGCTGACGTATCTCTGGTTTTTCCTCCTGCCTGAGCCCCTTTCAGACCCCAGCGCCAGCTGCACCATCATTCTGTCTTGTTTATCTCCGTTCTCGGACACGTAGTGCCCCAGTTCGTTCACATCGCCATCGTTGTAGCTGCCGTCCAGCATCATGGGCCGAGGCTGAGGTAGGCTGCACGCACAGGGAAGCTGTGGACACAGGTAAGTGCAGTATGTTTTTGAGTTATGTCCAGATATGCACAGACATCCCTTTTCTCCTGACAAAAGCAGAGGGGAGACAAGGCTGGGGAATTCAGGGTGCTGGGACACAAAAGGGAGAACGAGACAATGGAGCTGGGCAGCAGCTTTTTCCTTCTGTAATTTCATGTCTGCCAGACACAACGCAGTGACAGAGAGCGCGGGGCTGTCTGTGAAAAAGTTCCTTTGGATTAAGCACATGTATCAGGGTGTAAATAGAGGTAAATAAATGTTGAAGCTGAGAAAGTCAGAGAAGAGGGCAAAGGGAACCTTCAAGGAAGAACATGTCAGGCTTGGCCCATTTGAAGAGAAGAGCTTAGGCTGAAATTTTGGGTGGTTATAATTTAAGGTAAAGAAGGCAGAAGGGGAAAATTTGAACTATTGTGTATAAGTCTAGACTCTGCTTGGAGAAAGATGGGGGAAATCTGCCATGTTATCTGAAACCCGATACACAGTATCTATCTGGTGCTATTCACAGGTTTGGATCTTCAACACAAAAAAATATGTAAAGGTACAATCCTAAAAGCTATCCCATTTATACAGATAGTGGAGGGCTTTATGTTGAGGGACCTAATGCCCTCAGATCCTGAAGAAAGAGCATCGAACTTGGACATCAGGTGTCTGTAGCAAATCTCTGTAACCAGGAATGTTTTGCTGCTGGTGTCTCCTTGCATGCACTGCATTCTTCCAAGGCAGCTGAGAGCAACAGACTGTAGTTGCTAACTTCTGAATATTTCCAAACATTTGCCACATCTTTTGTCAGTGGCATAAAACTGCATCAGAGATAGAAAAACTCACCTTGTCCCGGAGTTTCCTCTCCTTCCGCTCTTGCACTGTGGTCAGGTAATTCACTGCTGCGTATTCCAGCACCGAGAGGAAGACGAACACAAAACTGACCCACAGGTAAATGTCCACTGCTTTGATGTAGGAAACACGGGGCATGGAGGCATTCACCCCAGTGATGATCGTAGACATGGTCAGCACGGTGGTGATCCCTGGGAATACAGCAGCAGAGAGAGCCCATAAGGCACATTCTAACCAGACTCTTCATCGCAAATACAGCTACCATTACAATTTCCTGACATCTCAGTTGACCTTGCAGTATTGTTTTTCACATATGTGTGATGGGTTTCACTGCCTGAGGAGGGTTCAGACAGCCCTTTCTTACTAGGATTTTCTTTTCTTTCCTGTGAGAACAGCTCTAATTCTGGTTCCCCTCCACACCACCAGCCTCCCATCCCATGGCCAGGCAGCAGTGCTTTGTGCCTGCACTGGCTGCACCCCATCATCAGGTGGATGCCCCTGGGGGAGTACAAGTATCGCAGCTTCTATTCACCCCCTCCACAGCACAGGCACAAGCTGCTGCTATTTCCACCAGGTTCGCCGGGCCAGTGTTTTACGTTTGCTCCAGGGAAGTCCTGCTTCATGGGAAGTCACCAGCCAGCTCCCACGCCTGGTGTGTGCCTTCCCTGGGGCAAGAGCTGGGACTAACGGGGCCCTGCAGGGCAACGCTGCCCTGTGTTAATCCATGGGTGAGCGCACTGAGCCCACCAGCAAGGGCGGGAGCCCCCATAACATAGTCTGGTGTTATCCAGGCTCTGAGGAATGTTCCCTGTGGCGCTCTTATTACAGGGGCTGTTTATCTCATGTTAATGATACCTTTGAAAGTTGAATTCATGTATATAAGTATAAAAGACTGAATTCACAGGATTTGCCAGGTGCTAAAAAGTTCTGCTAAAGGCAGTGCCTGCATCTCAAAAAGCCATGGCCCAAACCTTTAAGCTCCTTTTCAATGATGTCTTAAGGCAATGGATGCTGTTTCTAAACACACATGTGGCCCATTGCTGTCTCTGTTATGTCTATTTCTTCTCCACCGAGGAACATAATTTTAACAATAAATAAAGCCCTGAGATGTGTTCCCTGGAACAAATGGAAGCAAGCTTGGACTCAAAGTCTGCAAATATACAAACTGCACTTTGCTAAGGGCAAAGAATCCTCTTTTAGAAGATTTATGTCCATAACATAGTTCTGCTCCCATGGTGACTCCTCTGGCTGTCTGAAGGATGATTTGGAAGGGAATGTTGTATCCCTCACATTGCACTGTAATCTTATTTAACAACTTAAAGAATGCAGCTTGGCTTACAATGTTACCTCCACCTTCCCTCCTCTAGAAAATCTCAATAAACTGAAATTTTGTCAGGGCTGCTAATAGTCATTTCCACCTTCTTGCTCACTGAAGTCTCTGAAGGATACTGGCACTTTGGCTCTCTATGTCCCATGTATCTATTAACAGCAATAAATCAGAGAGCATGACATTTGCTCCCTGCTTTGCACCAGGTGCAGCTGGCGCTTATGAGAGCAGGGAAGGCAATTCGCTTGGCACTGTAGGACAAATGGAGAGAGGTACCAGGGCCAGTCCCCAGCATGGGGGGAATGTGTTGCATAGCTGATTTCTGTGCCACAAGGCAAAGCAGGGGCAATGCAGGGGCAGTGCACAGCACAGGTGATTTTGTCTTAATGGTCAAGGCCACAATTGCATGCAGCTGCCTCTTAGGTGTGCTGACTACAAGATTGTTTTCACCTAAAGGGACTCTGGCAGGAACTGCTCGGCGATCAATCCAGAAAGACACCCAGGACAGCATAACCATGAGAGTGGCAGGGAAATAGGTTTGGAGCAAGAAGAAGAAGATGTGTCGGCGCAAGGTGAAGTTGATGTAGAGGCGATTGTACCATCCTGTAGATCAGGAAGAAGGAAAAAGAGAAGTCACACCAACATCAAACTACTTTCAGATAAGGTGATGTATCGGTGGAATAGTGTCACATTTGGTTTTTAGGAAAACAATTAATAACCACAGATTGCTGCAGTTTACAGAACAGACTCCTTACTGAACCAACTATCATAGTCAAAGCATCTCTCAGGATCATATCTTCCAGAGAATATAATACAACCTGTACACCCAGGGACTTTAATTGACATTAAGACCTGGTGTGATCTTGAAGAGGTACTGCCTTTCTAGACTACCTAACCATAAAGATGGATGTCTGTGTCGGGATACCTGACATCTTGTAGGAGCTACCTTGGTATGGAAGACAGGCTGGTCTGGCGGGACCCAGGGGGACCTCTCAATAGACAATCCTCCATGGCCAAGGTCAAGAGTCTTCACCCCTTCCTCCTGGCCTGCTCTCTGCCAGGCACTTTGGTACCCACCTGTGCTGCTGTAAAAGGCGAGTTTTGTGGTGGTGTGAAACTCCTGGATCAGGAACTGGGACAGCGATATCCTCTCATCTGTTTTTAGGGAATCGTTCCCATTCTTCCAGTAGAGCATCAGGTCATCTTCAGTGTAGGCATCTAGGGGCACAGAGCAAACCTCAGTGCAGTGCATTGAACCAGCCGCTACTGCACCTACAGCCCAGGGTGTGCCCATACAACTTCCAGGCTACAGGTGAGTTCCAGCGGAACAGGCCAATGCCACCGCTTGGCTGAGAGCTGCAGCACTGGTGGGTATGGCTGCGGCAAGGAATGGACCAGCTCATCGTCACAGCCCTCAGTCCTGATGCCTGATGCATTTTGTAAACCTTTTTGTTTCTCTTATCATAATTTCACGTGTATAATCTGTGTATTGGGTAACCCACCGCATCAGAACTTGAAAAATTGGCCCTTATAATTGTCCTAAAATCAGAAGCAAAGGAAAGGACTTAGAGGAAAGAATTTTGCTGGAGGAACAGGCTATTGACAATGGTCTGAGGCATGCAGGAGGACAAACGCTTGAGTAAACTTTCTGCTTGTAATGAACACATAAACATTGCAGGTCTTGTCTTTTTTTTTGTTGTTGTTCTTTTTATTCATGTGGAAATACAGTGATGTTAGTCCTTTCAGATGGGGTTTGGTAATAGCTCTTCCCAAACAAGGAGAAAAAAAAATCTTTATTAAAACAGAATTAAGATTATAATTCCATATTGCAAACTTAAAAAGGAGAAGAAAAACCTCCTGAAAATCTAGAAGTTTAAAACATCTCTGTATGAAATACAGGAAATTTTTATGTGGGTCATACTTGGGACAAAGGAGCTACCTCTGGGTATAAGCTGGGTTTATCTCACACATACGTAAGAATCATAAAGGGAAGGTGATTAATATCACTGCCCCATCGTGGTTTCTACACCACAGATGAGCAGATGGTGCATGGGAAGGGTGTAAGGCCTTTTGTTTGTGTTTACGACCTGTGGTGCAGGAAGGTACCTGGGCAAGCAGGTGCTGCTGGACACCACCAACCTACAGGCAGGTGTCCCAGGGTCCTCCGGGGATGGGTTGGCAGCAGGGCAGCCCGGCTGGCTTCTGGGGACACTGGTAAAACAATGCTCACAGCTGGCATTTGCAAACACTGCCCTGTTGCAAACACTGTCTAATTCTAGTGAAAAAATATGGGCAAGGAGTTTTTCTCAGTGTTGGAGTTCACTGACTTTGGTTAGAGCTCTCACGAATGTAGCAGCTGCTTGCCAATATAATTAAACACAGTTTGGGTGCCCATGGGGTGCAGCACTCGACTCCCCTGTGCCTCCGCTTTACTTACAGCTTTCAATCTCCAGGGAACACGTCTGTGTGTCCAGGGGAAAGCGACTGAAATCCATGTTGCACATTGCCGTTACTGTAACTCTAGGAGTAATAAAAACCACCTCATTAAAAACTTGCCTTCTTATGGGACTGAAGAATAGTAAAGCTGCAGGTTTGTTTTTTTAAGTAACTACCTGGCCAGTAACAGTCCACTGAAAATAAATACCTTCCGTTCAGCTAAAGCCCTTCCACTGAAGTTAAAGCCATTTTTTTCTTCTTGGCAAACCAGTGTTAGAAAAAGTGGCTAGAGACTTAGGCCACAATAAACTGCTACTAGAGGACACAGATATTGGAGAAGAAGATGGGAAAGGACCGAGAGGCCACTTTTTCCCTTTTGACTGTCAGCAAATACCTCTCTGCAGAGATCTGTGCTTTCAACAGATGCTTTGTCCTATAAAGTAATTTCAGTTTATCCAAGTCATCCTGGTGCTGTGAAGGATGCAGGTAGTTTTCTCCATGCACCATGATTTCCAGCTGCTCAGTGAAAGCCCAGTGATCACCCATGGGTATCAGCCACCAGAGGGCACAGGCAGTGCCTCGAGTTAGGGCTGGAGCTGGTGCACAATCAAGACTGCTGAAATGCTCTGCCCCATACATCAAAAGCTCTAGTCTTGCTATAGTCTGATTGTGTCATTTTTAATAGCATAATTTTGTGTTTGCACTGGAAGCATCCATAAATCTTGACTCGACTGGCTTGAACTCCAGTAAATGAAAATAAAAACATGAATTGTAATGGGGAAAGACTTAATGAATTATAGCAGGGCTAAAGACAGACATCTGTCGCATAACGATAAAAACAAGATGCAATCCCTTATGTTAGTAGTCTTTATGCGTGTGTGGATTCACATTGATGTTGCTTTCCTATCTGGATTTTGCTTTTGAGTGAAACTGCTTGGCTCAGATTTGTTGTTTAAGTGCCAGTGAGGTCTACAATGTTTTCCAAGAAAAGAGAAGACAACGTCTGGCAAGAACCTTAAAAAGGCAGACAGCAAGGAAGAAAATAAAATATACAGGCAAAGGCATTCAGCAAAAGCAGTCAGTTAGCAATGACCTGTTTGTTCTTAAGTATTCATACTTCCCCAGCTTCCATAAAGCACTCCAACCTGCAGTCGCCACTGAATAAAATAATGAAGCACGGTCATTTTGTTGTTCAAGATGTTCGCTATTGTTTTGTGCAGGACCGTTATAAGTGGTCTGTTTAAGCATAAGCCTGTGTGTGGCAGCAGCTGAGTAGTTTGATATTCTTCTTTTCCCATCTTTGTTAGACAGACAAAATGCTTGCAGTGCAGATGACTTGTATTGTGCAGCTAAATGAAAGAGTAATATAGCCATGCATGCTATAGCTGAATGTTATGTCATTTTATTACGTCATTTCGTTATTGTTCTAAGGACCTGAGCAAACTTCCCAAAGGCTTAAGGAACACGTGAACCTTGTCAAGCATGCAGGGTAAAGAAAAACGCCTTAATAATGAGAAGGCTGACACTGTCCAGGCTGTGAATCCCAATGAACAGGAAGATAAAAATATCAGAGAACAAGAAAATTCCTACCAAACTGATACCCCTCGGGACTTTATGCCTTGCAATTTTTTGTACTGTTTCCTTTCATAAAAGGAAAGGTGCCTTGGCAGGCTGAGGAGTTGAGCTCCTCGCCTGATGGCAGGCTCAGCTCTGCCTCTCCTGAAGGATGCTGTCTAATGTGCCCTTAAGGACCTCCACAACCATCCCAAACAGCATGTTCTGCAGCCTTATCATTAGTTAAAGTTAAATCTATAGATTTTGGTGCTGCTGACCTCCTATCAGCCAGATTTTCCTTCTTTTTATGTCCTTCAGAATACGCTATCTGCTGCTTGGTTTATTTATCACATATTTTGCTGTTTCTTTGCTGTGGAGCTGATGTTGACATTCTTGCATCAGAATATTGTACAGCAGTTTCCTCTCTCATAGGTTTTTATGGGTCATTTGGCAATCCTTGTTTTCTAACTGAATGGAACTGCAGACAAGAAAGACTGCAGCACTGATTTTAGTTTCTTCTGGAGATTGACAGAGGCTCCTCACTTAGTGTCTCCAAGCATGAAAGTAACATTTAGAAAGAAAAAAATCCTGTTTTAATAATCTTCAGACTTATGGTCAGCATTGTTCAACTCCTTACTGAGACATCTGTTTTGTGTTTGAAACTTGAGATCACTGGTATGGAAAATAAGGAAGGGAAGGGAAGGGAAGGGAAGGGAAGGGAAGGGAAAGAGTCCATGCTCAACTTAATGGGAAAGTGAGTGTCTAAGTAGTGAGCAGCAACACTGACCCCACCTGCCCACCCCCTGCCTCACACTTTGCAGCTCCCCAGCACAGACAGCTCAGGGGTGCCCCTGCCTGCAGCATGGACATGTGCAAGTGTCTGGTGTCTGCTGCCGCCCGTTCCAGATAAGGTCTCTGTGTAGGCCAAGCTGATGGACTCAGTGTCTCGTTGTCACCAAAGACCCCCAGGTTTCATAGGCTGAGCCTGTCTGGCCTGTCTCCCATGCTGAGTTTGTGCTGGGGAGGGGGATCTCAGAGGAAACCTTGAGAGCAGTCTGTGGGAACCCATATTTTCTTTTAATCACCTCCTTGCTTCTGACACCCCCACACCTGCATTACTGTGGAGTAGGAACTATCTTCCTCTCAAAGCTGATCCACCAGCTGGAAAATAAGGGAGGAGGCCAGGGTTAGCATTACCCTCAAACAAGAGGACACAACTCTCACTTGTTCCCATCCCCCCTGCAAGGAGTTTTCATGCATTTTCATGTGAAATAGGTAGTGAGCAGGAAGCACAGTGTCCAAGTCAGGAAAGTGTTTGGGTTGCTCTAGCCATATATATGAGAGACAGCAGGAGCTATACACCCTCACTCTGAAACTTGTTATTTCATGTGCTGAAGGATGCTCTGTTTTGCTGCTTGTCATAAAGCTAAATTTGTGTTCAGTATAATTTATACTTCTTCATAATCACCTGTAAGAATAGTAATTACACTTTTTGCTAGGCCCAGAGACTTTGTTGTATAGTGAAGTGGAGAACTATAGCTGCTCTGGACTCCTGTTTGTTATAAGACATTGCCCTCTTCCTTGGACTGTGCCTGGCCTCTTCTGCAGTGCGTCACAGGGACCTCACCCCGCTGTCCCACAGTGAGCTCCCCCGAGGGACCGCAGCTTCCCGAGAGCAGGAGCAGGGGCTAACCATGCATGCAAGGTGAAGGGACGCTGGTGGCAGGAACCAGCAACGTTGGCACAAAAATTGGCTTCAGTCCTGTTTCTCTCTCCATTTACCCAATATCGGCACAGCTGTCCTGCCTGTACACATGAGCATTTTTTCTTATGGTGAAGGAAGGGGCCTAGTCCTCCTGATGTCAGTGGCTGGTCAACACATTCATATTTGTAATTTTTTTTAGTATGAAGTCATGCAAAAATGAAATACGGGAATCAATTAAACCACTTTCTGTCTCACACCACTAATAGCTCACACTGAGCGAATGCAGTTTTACCTGAGGCTATAAAGTACCTTCCCATCTGGCTGGACCCTCAGCATGACGTTGTCAGTGGTGGTGTCGTGGATGAAGGAACGCTTGGAGTGCACAAAGAACATGTCAGGGACCCAGATCTTCTTCACCAGCCTGCCATCAAATGTCATGCTTTGGTTGTTGGAGCTAGGGAAGGACAGCCTCTCATCTTTCCAGTAGTGTCTCAGATAAAGCGTCATGGTGAAGTCCTGCAACAAACAGGTTTGTGTCACAACTTTTGCCTTATCAGCATAGCAATGATTTCTCCTCTCTGGTACAAACTCCACATTACAGAGCACTGTTCCTGAGGGCTTGGGTTTGCCCTTTTACTTATTTCAAAGGAATCCCTCACGTATCTGACGATAACCTCATGCACAAGTGTTTATAACCGTGGTATCTTAGAGTGTAACGTAATACATTGCCCATAATCCAAGTGTCCAAGACCTGGACTTGTGCAAAGCATTTGACACTGTCCCGCATGACATCCGTGTCTCTAAATTGGAGAGACATGGATTTGACAGAAGGACCACTCCATGGATAAGGAATCAGCCAGATGGTCGCACTCAAAGACTTGAGGTCAACGGCTCGATGTCCAGGTGGAGACCAGTGACAAGCAGTGTTCCTCAGAGGTTGGTTTAAAGAAGATAGTTCTGGGAAACACGCTGACTCCTACTTGTTAATGTGTCCTTTAACTAGTAATAAATCAACAGACATTCATTCTTCAGAGTGAAACCAATGCCCCATTTTCTTGCATGAAGTCACATTTACAGTTGCTGTGAAAAAAATCAACCTTTCACTAGAAATGATTTATTAATGTTAGTTTTATGCTATTAAACTGGGAACCACAATATTTATAATGCATCATCTGAAAATCTCCCAAGCAGCAACTGTGTAATCTCTCGCTCTTCTTTTGGTCCATTTCTCAGAGACACTATTTATTCTCCCATTATATTTTCTGTTCTCATGGTGGTGCTGCCACATGACAGATATGCTCTCACAAATTTTTCTATGCTGTTGCTCATTCTGGATGCCCTGCTGAGAGCAGGACTTACCAGTCTGAACCAGTGTAGCTCTTAGGATGGCTACATGGCTTCTGGGAGCTAGCTGGGCCCTGACCACTTCAGAGCATGGCCAATGCAAAACCTTGTCTGCAGTGTATCAAAGAGCCCTAAAATTAATTGGTCTCCTCAGAGCTTTTAAGTACTATCACTTCTTAAGAAAACGTAAAAACGCAGATCCTTTGAGGCAATTTCGGCAGTGTTGATTCATTTTGTCTTAGAGAAAAGAAAATGCCAGATTAGCTTTTATTCCTTCTGCTTCAAGACATTTAGAGAGATGAAATGATAGTTTGAGGTCAGTGGAAGTAAAGGTGCCTGGGAGTCTGTGGAGTCTCCATCCTTGGAGCTATTCAAACCCAACAGACATAGCCTCAAGGAGCCTGCTCTATCTGACCCTGCTCACAGCAGAAGTTTGGGCTAAATGGTCTCCAGTGGTCCCATCCAGCCTCAGCCCTTCCGTGATGCTTACCATATCCACCTCAGAAATGCTGTCCAGACTTTCAACTTGGACATCCACCCCAACAGGAATTGCAGGGCCTGGAAAGAATACAAAAGTTGAGAAAGTATAAACCTTGTGAGACAATGTAATCCTCAGGTTCTCACATCTTAGAAATTAAATCAGATGTTCAGTCTGAAATAGAAACAACAGAAAACCAATTGAAAGTAGAAGCGATTGGAATTCATAACAAAAGCCTCCTCATAACAATAAAATCAGCAATGAGACTGACCTACTCCCTTTATTGTTACATCCTACATTCCTTCAAAATTTAAAAGTAATGTCTCTAGTGCTCAAGGCTAAAGCTCACCAGACAGATGCCCTGCAGAGCTCCTGTTCACACAGAGAGCAGCGATGGCACAGCTAGGGGACGTGGAAGAGTTACTCCAGATTTTTCCCTTACTTCTTCTGCTCCCCTCTCAGGTTAATACCACCCCTGAGAAGCGCTCCATGTATTTAGCTTTCACACCACTCAGTGCTCGGCTGTGGAAAAGAGAGGGTGATGGACAGGGCTGCATTACAGCACACAGGTGTGTGCCACTGAACCTGGGGCTCCCAGAGGAAGGGTCTGGCTGTGACCTCATGTAACTGGGATTTTGATTTTTGTTCCCTCCTCCAGACTTTGACTAGCCCCTCACATACGTCTGGCAATTACAGTACAGGAGATCTGTCAAGATAAATAATACTCACATTAGTGGACTGCTATGAAACTGAAACCTTTTTAAATTAATTGAACATGTTAGTGTTTGGTATATTGAGCATTTAGCAATAAAACCTTCTTCCATCAGAGTGTATAATGGTATCCTGGATTTGAATGACCATCTGTCAGCCAGAAAGGACAGATAAATTACAACATTCTCTAATCCATAGGCTGAAAGAAAGTGTGTTCCCCTTCATCCTTTTTCCCTGAAAGCTTAGCTTTCTGTACAACACAGTCACAAAACTGTGAGCAAGCATTAACACACAGCAGTCAAAATATTTTCTTTTTGTTATAAATGAAATAGCCAGGTCAGCAACCATGTTACATGACTGATTATGCACACAAACTGCCATAGTAAGCCAGGTTTGTAGAATTTCCCTGTCAGACAGGAATACATGCAAGGTGTACTTGTAGATTTTATCAGAAGAAAGCGTCAATGAATACCAGGAATATTAAATTGCCTCTAATCATATTTCCATGAATTCAACTAAGCTATTTGTTCATCCAAGGAAGAAGGCTATTTCCCTGCACCCCTATCCCCCCAAGCATGTCATGAATTCACAACAAAAATAAAAGTTAGAGACAGAAAAGGTTCTGTTTGTCAATGTGCTTGTTGGCCTGACTACGAACTGCAGTATAAAGAAGTGATGGTGTAAAATAGGAACAGTGACAGATGTGCAGGTTTCATACCTCCAAAACCTGGTCTCATGCTGAAATCATGGTCATCTATTCGCAGCAGCTGTTCTGACTTCGTCAGTGGAGATTTGGTGATGTCAGGGCTTCGTTTCAGGATTGGGCTACTGGGAAGAGAGAAACACAGCTATGATGTCCAGCACAGTGGCTGTGAGAAGTATACACCCACTTCAGTCCTAAAACCAGAACCTGCTTGTGTTCATTTACCCCTTAAGCCATAGCCATGAGAATGCTTGCAATAGTTGGCAGCATGTCATTACAAAATGACTCCCATGCTCAACATAGAATGCTTAGGAACCTGTGATAATTCTGGCACTCCGAGAGAACACTTGTTTTGTGACTTTTTGTGCCTGTAAAATTATCTGTGCTTATAACACAGTTTGGATAAAATCATTCACATTAATGAGCTAGAGAAGTAGCATGTGTGGATAAGTGCAGAAATGAAAATAAGGGGAAAGTTTTCTGACATTGATTTCTGACAGGGCATGAGGCCAGGAATTAGGGAAACAATATATAAAATAAGCTACTGGCTGTTGCCCAGGAACAAAATGGAGATAGGCTGGGAACCAGGCCAGGAGGCAGGCCATCCCCTAACTGGGGATAAAATGATTAGCTCCTGCTCCAGATTTCTAACAAAGATAAAAAGGGGCATTAAAGACTAGGGAGTCTGGGATGGTCCTTGCAGAAGCTGCTGGAGCTGCACTGAACAGCGGGCAGACAATGCTCTGCTCCTCTTCCAAATCCACCTCTGTAGGTGAAAAGCGCTACTCGGCTCCCCAGAGCTTTGGCCGAGATGGAAGCTGCAGTGCCTCTTCTGCTGCTTGGTCATGAAAGCGAAGCCTTCCTGCACTCCGAGCAGCCATACAGCAGCTGCTAGGGCAGCGGGAGGAAAGGTTTTGCCGTTTCTTAGTTTGAAAAAAGATGATATGTTCCAAGAGGCACTTGTCTGACTACACAGAAGACACATCAGCAATAGATTAAACGAAACCACGACAACAAAGAAACTTGACTGGGAATATTTTCCTGTGATAAAACTCATCCTAAATAAGATTGCTTAACCATGCTGTAGTTCTCATAGGCTCATAGATAGTCGTACCACAAGAAACCAATACAACAATCTCCTAACAGGGGCCAGAGGTGTTACCAGTGACTCCTCCCTGACACGCAGAGCTTAACCTGAACCACAGAGTATCTTTGAAAGATGGACAGTGTCAATTTAATAATTTGCAGGAGTTACGAGTCCTCTACATCCATTGGTGAGTTCTTCAAGTCATTATTTATCCCTAAGGCATTTTAAAGTGTGACCCCTGCTTCTGCTTTGTTTAATTCAGCCTCTTTCCATGGCATTTTGCCCCTATTTTATTAAATAAAAGTGACCTCACAAATGTGAAGCCTGCAAGCCAAAATAAAACAATTTTTAAACTCTCTGTTAGCAATGAATACACTGCATTTTTCCTGTCTTGATGAAAAGCTCATTTTCCAGATATTGAATCATTCCCATAGCTCTTATCAGAACCTTCCTATTTGTCAAAATCCAGAAAGAAACAGGTCAACTGGAGGAATAAAGTAGCAGGCACAGGGTGCAATTAAGTACCACAGAAGTGTTTAATAGCAAAAGTTTCACCTAGGAACCTCAACGGTCAGTCAATGACAGAGCAGAAAGGGAGTTAGTAGTGTATTAGACAGAGGCCATAGTGCTGAGCTGTGGAAAGAGCCATGGGATTGTAAGTACGCATTAGGGAAGGTTTATACCCAGCCAAGACAGGGGAGTGTTATTACCAGGTCACTGGCAAAACCTCAGACATTTGTGAGCAGGCTTGATCGACGATGCTCAGAAAGGCTCTTTCTCCCTGACATGGGCAAAGGCAACGGTGAGCAGTGGAGAGCCATGGAGGGGGGCTCTGCTTAAAGGTGTAAGGTGAAAGGGCCAAACAAATCTGTACCGTCAGCACAAGAATAAACAGTACAGAATGGCCAAGAACAAACTTAGGGGCAAAGTTAATGTCTCTAGTCAACAGAGCAGGGAGGCTCTGCTCCTCTAAAGGCAGGACTGGAGGGGACATTTCTCTCGTTCATGGCAGGGAGACAGTCCCCGTAGTCACCTGGGGTGAGATCTGGTCACTGGAAATTCCCTTCCCTTCCTAGGTTTTTAGGGACCGCACACTGCTCCTCCAGTTTAAACACTCCAGGTTCATACGAGGTAATAAGTACACTTCCTTTCTCCCTGCTTTTGCTTGTGCTCATACATGATGCATTTCATGGGCTACTCCCTTCCAAAATGCATCTCTCCTCATTCTTTGGGATCTACACACCTCACGCCTAACGACCTCGTGTTTAGGCACATGCATTCAGCATGTTGCCCAAATAGTCTATGGCTTAGGTTGTTTGGGATGATTGACCAGTCCCACAATTATTTGCCTCTCCACTAAGTTTTGTGTTCTTTGTAAGCTTAACTAGCAATTGTTTCATGGGTTTTATCAGCCTGTTACTAAAGATACTGAATAACAGAAGACAATAAATTTCTTCACATTTCTATTTTAAACAGCTTGCTCAGAAATAGTCTTCCAGATGCAATGAGATTCTGAGACACCCGTTCCCCTGTTTTTAATCTATTTACAATGGGTATATTATTCATTTGCATGATACTGTCTAGTGATAAGCTTTAGCCATATCTCCCGAGTCTACATCAAATACTTCATGGACACCTAACCCCACCATATCAGCACTCTGGCCTTTGTCTGTCGCATTTGCAACATTTCTAAAAATAGTTTAATTGGAAATACAAGGGGAATGTTTTTTAGGACGACATATCTACACTTAACTTTTTTAAATTGTCCTTTATATGTGCAGGAATGGCATTATTGGGAGCATATTAGAGGGCTTTTTGCATTACCATTCCTTACTCCCATGTTTTATGGCTGTGGTGTTTTTTATTTTTTTTCCTGTCACTAAACCCAACTGTTCAGTTTTGAACTATGGCTGTGATAATGGAAATCACTTTTGTTCATCTTAATTTTTTGGCCACGTCCTTATTACAGTGGCTCATTCTGAAAACTTGAAAATTCCAAAATGAGTAAGAAGCTGATAGAGAAAATATTCTAATCTTGAGTAGAGATTTTATTTTTTAATTTTTGGTAAAAATATGAGAAGAAATGAATGGTGACATCTGTATTAAATAAAGTTGTTAAACCAATGGTTTTTATTTTGTTTTATAAAAAAGAATGAGGATTTTTTTTTCTCCCTTTAAAACTTTCCCATTTTTAACTTGGTGAAGAAGACAGAAATACTATCAGAACAGAAAGATGAAAACACTTCTGTCCCACCAGAAACCATGTTTAAATTTAAAGTCTTTTCCTTTTCGAAGATTAAAGATATGCAATGCTTTTTTTTCCACCTCAAAAAAAATTTTTTTTTTTAATTTTGCTTCTGTACCGAAGTACAGAAAAAGTCAAAATATCTAAGTAAAACGACTGGATTTGTCACGAATCTGATAGGTCAGCTTAAAAATAAGTTGGAGGGGGAGGGTTTTTCTGCCTGAAGTGATATAATTTGCATCTTTTTCACTTCCAAAAAGGGAAACATCCCCCAGAGGTGACAGTGGAAGTCCCTCAGGGCGTGTGGGAGGCTCTAGGCTCTGCAGCTCTCAGGGAGGAGTGGGGTTGCAGTTGTGCTGCTTCTCCGCACTGTCTGGACCTGGCTGAACAGCCCCAAATTGTCAGATGTCTGACCATGGCTCTGCTCCATGCCAGTGCTCGGGGCCACGCCGGGCAGGCACCAGTGGCCGCAAGTAGTGACCCTGGACACAGGGGATTATACGTGACCTAAATACTGCCCTGCGCCTGACACAAATCACGCAGCACTGCAGCACAAAGAAAAGGGGCTGCACAAAATGGCCGTGGTACCCAACTCTGACTCCTCCAAGGGAGCTTGGCTTCCCCCAGGCCTTGGTCGACCCTGTTAATAGCATGAATCCTATTTATGACCTGTGTTGTTGATTGTTTACAGCCCCGGACAATTTTGCTTCCCTCTGCTCCGCTGGCCCTGTCACAAAGGCTGCAGTGCCCAGGCCCAGCCCGGAGAGGCCCTGAGGTGGCGGCTGGGGCCTTCGCCTACCTGCCCTGCTTGTGCGCCTCGCCATGGGCTTCCCGTCTCTGCCGCTGGGGCCGGCTGCAGAGAAACAACAAGAAAAGGGAGAGCTGAAACAGGCTGTTGCGGGGATCCCGCCACCTGGTTTAACATCGGGAGGAAAATATGGTTGGGAGGGAGATACAGAAGTCCTATGGTGTTGTCTGCTGTAGCACAGGCGAATGACTCTTACCTGATTTTTCCTTGTTACCAAAGGCCAGTAGACAGGGCTGCTCTTCTTGCAGCCATTTTTTGCTGGGAGAGGAGGGCAGAGCTGGGGGTGAATTTTGAAAGAAAATATTTTGGGGTATTTCTGCCAACAGAAGGGGTTTTGCCCCATCCACGTAGCTCTGGAGGGCCCAGTCCCACCCAACCATGTCACACCCTGTGCAGGTTACTGCAGTGGTGTCCCCTGCAAGGGGACCTGCTGTGTTAGCAGTCTTGGTGGGACAAAACAAGGAATGAGCCATTAAAGGCATAAATGCTGGCTTGACAACTAACGAAATAGCACAACACATTAACAGCTTCGCTTGTTAGTCTTTGTTTTTTTTGCTTATGTAGGGAAAGACTTTTACAGATGTACACACGCCGGCAAAAAAATGGAAATACAATGTTCTCAAAGCTACAAAAGAATAGGAGAAAATGTGTGTAAGCAGTTCTTTTTATGCATTACATCTACTCAACTGAGGTAGTTGAATAGTTTCATGAGAAGAAAACCTTTGTAAAGTATTCTGGGAAGGAAGGAAGGAAGGAAGGAAGGAAGGAAGGAAGGAAGGAAGGAAGAAAGAAAGAAAGAAAGAAAGAAAGAAAGAAAGAAAGAAAGAAAGAAAGAAAGAAAGAAAGAAAGAAAGAAAGAAAGAAAGAAGTTATAGAAATATTTGTTCCTGTTTTCGTATTGTCTCCCAGCTGGCTGTCAAGAGAGTCCCTGCTCCTCTCAGGTGTTTGGGCAATGTTTTATTTTATCATTAAAGGAAAGAATATTACTTTTAGCAGTGTGCTAGCTTAAGTAAAAAAAACAACATTTTAAACATTTAACACTTCCAACTCACCTTTGATTAAAAGTTAAAAAAATTAGCTTATCTCTGAATTAAACACTAGCTCTAATCAACTCTACTAATGAGAGTTTTTGCCTATTGAATACATTTCAAGTCCTGCTCTTGATACCGACAGAGAAAAAACTTCATTTGCAACGACTATGACCACCTGAGCGCCATCGCCCCTTGGGTGAGAGGTGGCCAAACCCCAGGCTTTGTGGGCTGTTTTTTTCCTGGGCTGGGAACTCTGTGAAAACTGATGGTGTTGTAGGGAAATTCATCTTGCTGGTGTTACAGAGAGGTAGCCAATCTACATATTGCCCAGGTTAGCAGTGGGCACTGTGCTGTACCACTGACTCACCCTGAAGCGAAGCATTTGCCAAGTGAGATTGGTTTCTTGCCAGAATCTGTTGTGTTTAGTAGAAGAGGGCTGGAAATAAATACACATGCAGACCACTCCTTTGGAGAGCCTTGGGCCATGCAGCACCATTGCTTTTGCAAGGAGTAGCTTCTTCGGTGCTTGGGCCCAGACATTGTGCAGCAAAATGCATTTGCAAATGCAAAATGCACTTTCTGGAGTCTTTCGCCTTGGTGATATGCCCTTGTACTGCTGCTGACGTGTCTTGCTGCTGCCCGCTTCTTGTTTGCTGGCTGTCAGGAAGTAATTTCACATGTTTTGGGCATAAGCAGATTCTGGCGATGAGCTGACCTATTAAAATGACTTTAAAGTGCCCTAGTAAACTCTTGGCTGGTTAGGAATAATGTTGGTATTCAAACAGGGATGAAGCAAGCCATGTTCTTGCTATTTCTAATTACCATTCCTCATTGTAGAGTTTGTCTAATGCTTCACGTTGGCCCTGACCCCGGGTGCCGAGGGAGCCTTCAAGCCACAGCCATGAAGTATTTGTGGCCAAATCCTCCCCATCCTCTGCATCTGGCAAACCCATGTGGTTCCTCTTTTTCCTTCCAGGTGATTCTCCACAACCCCTAAGCGAAGCTTTATTTCTGTATCACAAACCAGCATAAAATGTCACCCATGCTCCAGTTACTGCAGGACGCTGCGTTCGTTTGTGCTTTGGTTCAGCTCCTTCACTTCTTAACATGGATCTCATTCCCCTTGTCCATAGTTCCCAGGTTACCAAGCTTCCCCTGATTTTCTGCCTCCTCCTGTAGCAGCAAAACATTCTTACCTGTTGCCAGCCATTCCCCAGTTACTGTGATTTGAAACCACATCTCTTTCTACTCAATGCATAGATTTTCTGTTCTGTTTTCTGGGGAATGCTTGGCTGGCTTAGTGATCATCAACAGCTACATTATGAGACCCAATTAACCTGCCCGCTTGGGCTGTGAATCAATTGAAAGGTGCTATGCCTTCCCGTGGCGACTGCTGTCCCTGAGCTTTTGCAGCAGATAGCTGCACTCAGGAGTTTCGGTCCAGACATTGCTCACAGGTTAGCCAGTGCAACTGTCTGCCAGCATGGCCACATAGCATGATGGCAATGCTCCTGCCTCCATCTGGATGACAGACAGTCTTCAAAACTAACCAGTAACTCAGGAGGTAAAATATACTGAATAATGAACAACTTTTTTTTTTTTTCAGTGTCAATATTTAACTCCTAACAGTTATAGTGCCAAAAGGCATTTCATGGCTCATGAAGCTCACTGAGATACTTTATGAAAAAGCAACAAACGTCACTGGAGCAGACTGGCATTTTTTCACAGTTCTCCCTGTGCGTTGCTAGAGCAGCTGCCAGGCCCCTGATGGTACCTGGGTGATGCAGCCCTTCCAAAGGCATCATTGTCCCACCAGGTCCCCCCACTAGGTGACTAAACCTTAGGACTTCTGGGAAAAAAAAAACATTCAGCAAAAGAGCTACATACACAAGGCAAAAGGCAGTTACTTCTTTTTAAAAGAAGCCTGAGATTTACTGTGGCACTTAAGTCCCTCCAACTTAGCAAAGAGAGTTGCAGAGTTAGGGACAACCATGTCTGATTTTCAGAAGAGACAGTCCAAACATAACATCTGAAGGACCCAGCAAGCATTTCCGAATGCCTGGCTTCACAGGACATGTGCCAGAGGAGTGTCAGGTTCACACTGTGCACCAGACTACACACAATATTCTTCATCCTTGAAATAAGAGCTTTTGCAAGCAACCACAACAAGTGTGATAGAAGCCAGTACATGTCTTAGCATTTTGGTTTGTAATTACTTATGCAGGACATATTTCCTACCTATAAATCATGCTCTATTTTCTCCAGAGGAGGCAATATACCTCTAGTATACACGGTGACCTATTTTACACTCTTATTATGATAATCTTATTAGGATCTGAGAACATTTCTTCCTTGAGGAATTAAATCAAAATACAGTTCCAATTCTTCAGGAGAAAGCAAGATTTGGAGTGTTTTTCTCAAGAAAAAATGTGAAGGTAAGTTGCTGAAATGTATTATAGAGATGCAGAGAGAAAAGACTGCCAGTGACTTGGCCACTAGCCCAGGATATGGGAGCAATTTCCACTTCTATTATGGGATCAAGAGCAAGCTTGAAAATTTCCCTGTGCCTTGGATAATCATGTGAACTGTCAAGTGGCTGTGGCACTTGGATGTCCAGGTGATGGGGACAAGGCAAGTACCTCAGGGACCTACAGAAAGCATGTCCACAGTCAGTGAAGACATCTGAAAAACCACCTTGAATTTGGAAGTAATGGAGCCAAATTCAGACGGTCTTTCCGAGGTCCAAGGGGCAATGTCCTTGGGGAGTGGTGCTGGTGGGTTTGGCAGACTGGCCTAACACTAACATTATTAACAGTTTTCATTAAATACCAGGACACTATGTCCTCTCCATCCCTTATGATATTGGCTCTGCAAGGAGGATGGCAGATCAGAGACGAGATGTCAGATCAGATCCTGTCTTAGGGAATTTTGTTGAGATGTGGCTGTGACATAATTTCTGCCCCTTTGGTTACTTGCATCATCAGCAACATTTTGGCCAGGGGCTGTGGCTGACCTTGAACTTCCTACCCTGAGCAGAGGTGCCCACTGCCCTGGGAAGCCTGGCAGCTGGTGGCTGGGGAAGAGATGCCCAGGGTGCCCATTTCCTCTCTGCTTGTCTCATGCCTGGATGATGCCTCCACACCTTCTCCAGTGCAGAGACTGAGGACTGTCACCCACCTCTCTGAAACCACCACACACTTCATTTTGTCAGATACAAGCTCTGTAGCTCTGCTGTGCTGTGGTGCAACCGACCCACAGCCTCTCCCACCAGTGGTGCAAGGTGAGAGAGGTTATGGAACAGCAGTTTTTGGCAGTCATTTTTAATTGGAAAATAATGAAAGTGAGGAAAACTCCTTTATTCCTGCCAGCCCTGCTGTCACACTTGGCTCCTCATTCCTTGGTGGACACCAGTGGGTGGCTTGTGCAGTACCTCCATCCTGCACCCACCGTGCTGCACTTTCCTTGTGCCACACTGGGCAGTGGGATGGCAGGAGCCTCCTTCTCCTTGGTCTGCCCATAACATCACGGCTATGCAAGGCCCTGATGAGATGTTTCCCAAGGCAGAAGGACCAGGAAAGAGCGGCAGAGGCATGTGCAGGGGACAAAACCTTGGCAGGGAGGACACAGATAAGGTGTACTGGTATTGTCAAAGAGCTGTGAGATGTGTAAAGGTGTTGTTAAAGAGGTATGCCTAAATATTTGACTCCTCTGTTTCATTTCTGCTCTGTTTTATCACTGGTGAGTGACTGGGGTTCATTCATACCAACATCTCAACATTATGTTAAAGACAGAAACTACTCAGGGAGTACTGGGCGAGGGCGTTGGGGGAGAGGCAGGAAGGGACTCATGGAGATGTGGCTTGTATGCACAAATGTACAGAAGGTTTCTGCAGAGAAAAAGGAGGGGCAGAGGCAAAGAGAGCTTGACTCTGCAGCAGAGCCTATGAATTGGGTGAGGCTGAAGAGAAAAGACATTGTACAGGGGAAGGTGGGGAGGGAGAGGAAACACTGGGTGAGGCCAGAGAGGAAGATGCCAGCAGGAGCAGAGAGGAGATACCAGACTCAAACAGTACTTCATCCTGGCATGGTGTGACTCCTGGTCACCTGGGTTGGTCCTGCATGAGTAAGGGTGTCCCCTCACCACAGAGTGGTGCTGGGCAGAGATGGAGCCTGGCCCCTGGAGACGCATGGCCCAGCATGGTCCTCACTGGGTTAGCAAACCTCCTGGTGCTGCTGTGTCCCAAAGGAAGGAAAGGGGTTTAGGGGCAGGAGGGTCACAGAAAGTTCTCCCATTGCATGCCTTTGACTTGCAAATGAATTGGGAAGGCCTTCACAACAAGCAGGAGATGCTGGTGGGCAGGTGGTGCAGCAGGTCTGGGAGAAGACTGAGAGGCAGTTCGGAGTCCAGAGAAGGGCTTTAGGGAAGGAGGAAAAGTGAGGCAGCTAAACAGGGAGAAAAAGTGCCTTAGGGAGGAAAAGACAAACTTCCAACAGGAGGAAGCTGCATAAAATATGCACTGAATAAGAATCCAGTGGCATGCACTTTAAAAGATAGCATACACTGTGAAAATATTAAATAAACAATATAATAATAATAAAAAATAAATATAAATAATATAATAAAAATATTTCTAGGGATAATGTTCATGGAAGCACACTAATTTTTACTTAAACTGGGAGAGTTACAAAGTTGTGAGCTGTAGACAAGTCCCTAAAAACTGAGGAAAATTAATCACAAAATGTATTTTATCTTGGCATTTGGCAAGCTCTTGTCTGCTTGTAATTATGTTGGGTCATGTGTCCTTCTGATTAGTAGTTTTAAAGATGGTGTAGAAAGGTCACTTCTTGCTATTGCAGGTGGTTAAATCATTGAAAAGAAATGGGGATAGAGAGATATTTTCTGTATTCACATCACAAAGTCTGAGAAATAGTGTGATTCAGAGCTGCTCTACCATCTTATTTTTGAGTGATACAGAAAATTCAATGACAATGCCAGTATTACTTGAACATAGATCAGTTGTAGAATTCAAAATATCCTGAGGCAGAAGACACATAGGCACCCTTTAAGTTTTGTGCTTCCTTGTTCTTTCCCTGGCCATGAACACTGGCAAAAGAAAAAAAGAAAAAATAAAGAAACATATGCCTATTGATTATTCACAGCAAAGTCCTGTCACCTGAGGTCCTGGCACTGTGCTTGAGGTTGCAAAACTGAAATTCCCCTTATGTGGCAGAAATTGCATCCAGTGGGTGTGCATTTGTTGGGTTTCGTGTTGTACAGGTCAAAAGGAAGGGTTGGAGGGAGCAGAAGGACATGACTGAGGTCCGTCCTGCCAGATGAGGAGGCAGGCACGGGGCCAGGGCTCAGCTAAGGGAGAAGGAGAAACGGATGAAGGGAAGGGGAGCACTGCATGGGGTGACGCAGAACCTGCTGAAAGTTCAATGTCTGCTCCAGTCTTTGAAGACAAGTTGACTTGTGAGCAGATGTGCAGCACAGTGCAGATCAGGGAAGGGCATGTTAAGGAACATGTAGATAAGCTGGAGGTATTTAAATCAACTTGGGCCAATGGCACTTCCCTTGAAGCACCACAAGTACCAGCTGATACAGTCTCCAAGCCATGGAGGTGCCATTAGCAGGTACCTCTGAGGACTCCTCACAGACAGGAGATATCCCTGATATCCCTGAGAGAGCGTGAATGCAAACACAGAACTTCATTTTAAGCAGAGATGAAGATAAGGATGTTGGAGTTTTGACGTTTGGAAAGAAACTGGGACAAATTCATGATCTGTTTGTATGTCCCCCCAGGGATAACGAGATTATAAAGATCACTCAATGTGAATCTTTACAATAATTGACGTCAAACCAGTCTAATGTCCTTCTGACAGCGTAACTGGCCGCTTTAGGGTAAGTAAGAGGAAAAGTAGATTTGAGTGAGGTTTTTAAACTTCAGTGCTACACTAGAGAAATACGGTTTAGAAGAAACTGTGACTTTGAACATGGTTTAAAGACCATGGGTAGAGCAGCTGACATTACTTTGCTGTCAAGCTGGGGAGACATATTAAATGACATCTGACAGATTTCATCCTGGGCACTACTAGTCAATATTTTCAATAATAATGCAGGTGACAGAACTAAAAAACTTGTGCACGACAGCATACTTGGAAGGGATACAGACACTTTGGGGTCTATGAACGCAATTCAACATTGGAGGAATAGTCCAGTATCAATAAGATGAATTTCAGTAAAAGAGAATATAAAGAACTGCGGAATACAGAAATCTAATTGTACAAATGCAGACCGGGGAGTAACTAGCTAATTAGCAGTACTACGTATGTCTTAATTCCATACTTACAGCAGTGAAATAATTCTGTCTTTATAAGGGCAATACAAAACATCAGCAGTTAAAGGATTTGTTTGCACTACAAAATAAATACCAATTGTAACGATTCCATTGTTAGGACAATGTTAAGAAACATTCATATTTGCACAGAACCAGAGACAGATTTAAAATAAATGGACTGCAGAATAAGAAGGCACCAGGCTTTCACCCAGAAGAAAGCCAAGTAAGAAAGTGCTGAATTAGCATTTAAGTTGTCCTTGGTGTCACAGGAGAGAAAAGTGACAACACTTCTTTGGAAAAAGACCTCCAAGTGGAATCTGAGAAGCTACGGACTTCTCCACTGGGCAGATTACCTACAACTATAGTAAACAACACCAATAGTAGACACCCGGTAGATACGATATATATTGAAGAAGAACAAGGGGCAGTTTTATTTTTCTTGAAGGCTGTTACACCCTTTTTAGAGAGTTCTCTAAAAAGTTTATGATCTTGCAGATAAAGGCGATGAAGATGACACAGTACACCCTAGTTTCCAAAAAGCTGTTGACAGGTCCTTCCCAGAGGGTGGTAAAGACACTGGCCAGTCAGGAAGAGGGAATGACTGATGTGAATGACAACAAAACAAGAAACAGAAGGAATAATGCAGAGTTTTCACTATGAAGAAAGGTTGTCAGCTCCTGGGAGTCTATGATAGGATCTGTGTTATTCAATAATTTTATAAATGATTTGGGAGAAAAGAATAAGTACTGGATAACAATATTTACTGAGGATATGTAACAGTTTAAGGTAGTCAAAATCAGAACTGAGGGTGGAGAATTACAGTGGGATCTCGTGATGCCGAGCAACTTCAGATAAAATGGCAGCAGAAATGCAGTAATAGTATATGCAGAGCACTGTAGATTGTTTTGTACTTTGTACTTTTGCATTTTTTCAATGTACTTTCAGAAACAGTGTTAAGATACTGGTGGCCTCCAAATCAGCTGTTATTGCTTAGGAAGGAGGTCTCAGTGTCATCGTGTCTGTTTCTTTTCATCACCTCTATGATCCAGTGTGCTCAAAATAAATAAATAAAATAAATAAATAAATAAATAAATAAGGAGGTTAGGCATTACTGGTTAGGCCTTACTGGGAATGGAGCAGCAAACCAAACAGGGAGCATTTCAATGTTATTAGAAATACCAAGGCACACATCTCACATACCCAATGCCTGTAGCTGGAAAAACCAGAGCAGAGGAAGTGGAGGGAGACCAGACAGCTCAGAGGTGGGGAGGGCTTCCAGACAGGCTGAACAGGGCTCTCCAGATGGGAAGGGAGACAACAGACAAGCAATAGGGTATAATCATATAAAATCAGGCGTGGAACAGTGAAGGTGAGCAGGAATTTGTTGCTCAAGGCTTCTCAGAACACATAACAAGAAGAAATTTGAAAGGCAGTACACAAACACAACATGTCACTGTGAAATTCACACTCACTGGAAGCTGAGAGTGCTAAAAACACAAGTGAGTTTGAAAAGTGATTGGGCAGTTCATAGAAGAAAGACCAGAAGGATCATTTCAAATGTGAATCCAACCCCAGAATCGGAAAATCAAACAATTTATATGTACTCGAGAGGGAGGAGACTGCCTTGCAGTATCTCCGGGTTGGTTTGTTGTTGTTTTTTTGTTTCTTTTTTATGCTGGGCTGCAGATAGGTTTTTAGAACCTGTTATGTCTCCTCACATGAGCTCATGAAACACATTGGAGTAATGGCAGGCTAGAAGTCAATATGAAGTTGCTGATCCTGAGCAAGTTACATGGTGGCAACGTTGACTGGAGATTTTATCATCAGTCACTCAGTAAAGAGGCACAGTACATGGGTGTATGAATGTAGCTACAGAAATATGAGTAAAGACAATTTTCTGACACAAATCACCTGAATAGAGATAGGAAGCTATGTGAAGTGTAGACCCAAATAAGTACTAGAAAGCATGAAAGGAGGCTGGTGATGATGATGAAAGCAGAAAATATCATTTTCATAGAAGCATTGTTTGCAATGATAAAGCAGAGAGAAGACACTTTCAGCTAGGTTTTGAGAAAAATACACAAGATTTCCAAGAAAATTGTCATGCAGGCTTGCAGCTACTTGAAAGAGAAACAGTAGTGGGAAGGAAAAATGAGAGAAATAGTAAAGAAATAATGAGGAAAAAGATAATGCATATTAGAATAAAGAAAATGAGTGCTGTTGGACAGAAGAAAAGAATTTCTGGCAAGTGGAAGAAGAGGACAGTCAGGCAGCAGCGGTAGCTGCTGAAGGAAAGAAGGACCTAAAAGAATAATACTGGATCAAAGCAGCAGGAGAAAGCCTGGCAGAGCTGTGTGACAGGGGAAACAGATATGCCTTGGGACAAATAGATGAGGCAGGTGAAGAGGAGGGCAGAGGAAGTCAGGGACAAAAAGAAGAAAGAGCAAGTTGGAGAAGAGGAGGAAGATTGCATGATGGAAGGAAAAGGAGTAAAGGAGATGGAGGTGAAAGAAGGAAAGGGAAAGGCAAGTTACCAGCAGGGGAGAGGGAGAGACCCCCGTTGCACTGGCCTGAAGCCCGCACCAGGCCTCCTGTTGCTCTCAAGGCATTGCCGGTGCCTGTGGTGTCAGGGCACAGCACGAACTGCCGACCCTAAAACACAGTGTCTTGGGAGCTGCGGGCGCTCAGCACTCCGCTGGGCCTGGCTCACTGCTGACAAAGTGCTCACATAGTGCTTTCGTGGGGCGTTTCACAGGCTTATCATGCACTCTGAAGATCTGATCTAAAGACAGCTTGCCTTAGTAAGCTTTGTTCGTGCAAATAGTTTCAGGATCAATTGTGAAGATAAGATACAAAGGCAAAACTCTAAGACAAGAGAGCAGCTTAAGGATTGCTGGGAGGTAGAGGAAGAAATCCTGTTAGGGCTCATGGATGAGTCTATGAGGCCAGAGAAAGCCTCTGGAGGCCATGGAGGTGAGAGCTGCCCTAGGTGTAGGAGGCAGCCTCAGTGAGGGTACCAGGATAGCCACATGTGATTTACATCATACAGACAGCTTGCACACAGCATGATCAGGGTATGGAGGAGCTGGTAGCACAGAAATCCTATCCAAGTTTAAAAAAAGCAAGGCAATGTAATGTTGCGAATGTTCAGCAGGATGCTGAGCCTTTGAGAAAGGACTGGGAAGGAGCCATGGCTATAATGACACAGAGTGGCTCCTATCACTTAGGAAGAGTGCCACTAATGGTAATAACATCTGAAAATGTCATAAAGAAGATCCTTGGCCGTGAGAGGGGTCCTGTGACAACAAGCAGAGGGCTTATTGTAGAGGATGTCAATCAACTGCTGTGAACGATAGTTCTTACTGGCAGAAACGTGAACAGGGAGATCTAGAGGAGTGAAAAATGAGTTGCTATTTGGAGACCAGAGTGAGGCAAAATGATTATAACACAGCCAGGGAATGGTAGGGACATGACTGAAAACATGAAGCAAGTCTCTCAGCTAAGATTAAACAAACACAAGCTGTAAATATTGCACAGTGAAATCCCTTCTGCTGAGAGTTACTTGTCTGAAAGGTGGTTATAAGGCTGTCCAGGGAGATTTTAGTGTTAAAAGAGATTTTTTTTTTCCCGTGAATTAGCTCTGTCAGAGCAACCTGGGCTCAGCTCCAGGCCAGTTCTTTTCCTTTTGCTCATCCTCTCTAGCAGATTCTGCAAGTCTAATTAGCAATGCAGACTTTGGCCATTTTGTTGGCATAATGATTCTGTGGCCTTTGGACTATCCTTGCAGTGACCCCCCACAGCCTGGTGGCTCTCCAAGAGCCTGAGCAGTTGGGAAAGCAGCAGACAGCCCTCATGCTGGCACTCAGGGTTGCGGCTTGGACCTGTAGGAGTTTTGGCACTGTGAATCTTGCAGGACTGAATTTAGCTTTGCAAACTCTGCAGGGTTTGCACATGGCTGACTGCAAACTGTGAGCAGGTCTTCAAGGTGCAAAAGGTTTTATTTTCATATTGCTACTCTTTAAAGTGAAATTCCTTTGAGGTAATTTGTCTTGGAGATAAGCAAAAATCAGTAGTTGAGTCTGACTAGCACACAGACATCTTTACAATGAATTACGTCAGAAGGCTCTGTAGTAAGTCACATGCAGTAAAGCTCTCTACATTGCTGCTTTCACTATGTATGCATACTTTAACCTATGCTTATTTGCCATATTCTTGTCACACTCTGCATTGTGTCCTAAAGCCTCATCAGCTTTATTTAAAGAATTATTTTGGACCTTTTGCAAAATTCCTGTCATGCAAACCCAGTCCCCAAAGGACATGATGCATGCATGAACTCTCATAGGAAAACCATGCCTCTCTCCTCCCCCTTCTTCAAGGCTGTCCTGCCTCATGCTAAAATGCCTGCTTTGGGGTACCTGCAGTGCCAAAAATTGTGACAGAGATGGTCTGACACTGCGGCTCCTATCCACCCCATTCACCCTATCAGCAGGAGTGCAAAGGCTGTGGGATCAATTGGATTTGGGCAGATGAAAGGACAAAGCCTGGGGCTGACAACTGCTGAGGAAATGGTGATTTTTTATTTGAAATCATAGTTCAGAGCAAGAGAGTCTCCTTGGAAGAAGCTAATGCTTGCAGAACAGCACCATCCAAAGAGACAAGCCAAAAGAGTGCATTTCCTCCATCAGCTGCACCATGAGAATCAGGAGCAAAGCTGGACATGTCTCTCAAGGACAGCAGAAAACTGACAGCACAGCCAAGGTGGCAGGTCTCTACAGCAGGTGCCCACTCTGCCTGCCAGCACTGGTGGCTGGTGCTGAGCTCTGGCAGGAGGGCAAGCGGATGGTCTCGTGCCCCCAAAAGGCTTCTGGAAGCTAGAAAGGCACGGGTGCAAACTAAGACAGCCTGAGCATTCTGTGGCCCTGTGGAGCCTGCCTTTTCCACTTTAGATAGATTTCCTCCATCAGCCTCCAGTGAGCCTCTTCAGAAGACAAAGGCTGCAGTGAAGGGATGGATTTCCATCCTGGTGCTTGTCTCAAGCCTTATGGAGCCAGAGGTAACAATGCTTGAAGAGGAGTAATGAAGTAAATTGCTGTAACTTCTTCTGCATAAGGGATATTCAGGGCTGAGACTTGAAGGGAGGGGAAGCAGAGTCAATATCTAAATGTTCAGGAGCAATCTTCACTACAGTTTTCTTCTGATGTTATATAGGATCCCCCCTCAGTCTGTTTTTCTCCCAGGCTCTAATTCTGTGATGGGAAAAGGCACTGACTTTGAAATGCAAAGGAACCATGCCTACTTCAAAACTGTCTCATTTGATCAGCATTTTAAGGTATAGGGTCCTGGATGTGATAGCAAAGATCTAGCTGTACCTCTAGACATGTGCCTGTGTCCTGCTATACCCAGATGCTCGGTCATGTTGGGTAAACGTGATCTCCCACTGTGGGGCTGCAATGGAGACCATGACCACAATACCAGGAGGTCAACAGGAGTAACAGCACCCATGCGAGCACTGTACAAATACTGCACCCAGTCCTGCTGTCAACCCTGCAAAAGTGGTGAAGGGAAAGAGTCAAGGTGGGGGAAATGTCCCACACTAAGAAATTTAAGGAGCTTGATCTGAATATATCTAAGAGGAGGTGAAGAGGGGGCTTGATCCACCTGCAGATACGTGGGTGGAGAAGAGACAAGGTAGCATAGAATAACAGCAAGCAGATGAAAACTGAAGTTAAAAAATACTGGCAATACTGTTATTGTTGTTTTATGTTTATCTGACATTGAAGATAATTATCAGAAATTAGGGGTTCACAGAGTGCAAAATACGCAGAAGGCCTTGTTGCTTGTGCCTAGAAGGAAATCCCATCACAGGGAAAGTGAGCGCTGTACTGGGGACCACGCTGATGGACAACCTCTGGCCATGCACCAGTGCTGCTTCTCTCTCCCCATCAGCCCTCCTCAGCATCAGCACTGCTCTACTGAGGCAGAAATAGGCCAGAGAGGACCTCCCAGGCCAGCGTGGGTGCGCTGGCAGGGCAGTAGGCCCGGCTTCTCAGAGCCACGGCACCTCAGAGCCGCCTGAGGGGCTTCTCCTGGCACAATGACACCATATGTACAAAGCACGGGTCAAGAGGCAGCTCCTATGTGTGCTGAATAGGTATTTCTTTTCCATTTTCACATAATTTTAGCACTTCCACTGTAATTTGTTGTGTTGCCACTTAATCGCACCAATGTTGTTAAGTGTTTGGTGCAGTGGGATTTGGCGTTGAAGATGCTGGATGAGACACGGCTGTTTGTACGCACTCCTCTCTGCGGGATGATTTTCATTTCAAGCTGTGGGACCTTGCTTCTCACCCCTTTCCTTTGCCACAGACAGCATATCACCTCTGCTGCCATTACTATGAATCCTCAATGAAAACAGAGCTTTGGTGGCTGTCCCACACACGTACTGACTCTGGCAATGCATCCCCTGGGGGCTGACCGTGGGCAGAGTGGCTGCATCCATTTTGCCAATTACACTTCTGTGAAGGTGCTGTCACCGCTAAAGCCATTCCCTGTTTTAGATGGCTTGGGGACCCCCAGGTGCCACCGTGACATTGCAATAGCTCTATAATGTAGCCCTGCCTTGCTTTCCTAAGCAGTAGGCAGGAGGGAACACTGGAAAATAAAGAAGGACCATGCTTTCCTCCCTTCCACCTTTCAATCATTTTTCCTGAAAGTTAACATGAATGGCTTGAATTCGTCAGGACTGTGACACTCCTGCATTTCCATCCCTATACACTGTACAGTGTTGATTGCCATTTGGAGTCATTAAAGAACAGAAACAGTGACTATAGCAAAGCAGAAATTACATAGGTTCAGTCTGTCACAAGCAGAAGTACACAACATTTGAACAGCGATCTAAATGTGTCAGCTATATCCTCCAAAAAAAAAAAGGGGGGTGAGGGGTCCTCCAGGTATACCTTGTGATGTGCCTGAGTATAAACATCCTCATACAAAATTCCAAATATTCTCCAAATAGAATATAAGTAATCAGAACACAATTGTAGCAAAAAAAAAACCTTCCTCAACTCAAAACTTCCTAAAATGGCTGTCTACAAGGCGGTGGGAGAAAATTATCACATATCCTTCTTGAGAGAAGGAGAGAGGGAAGGGAAGAATAGACTGAATATTTTCATTCACTTTCAATATCTTCAATATCCTGCATGCTCTTTCTGTTTTCTCTGATAACTGACCATAGCCTTGAGGTTTGCAGAGAGACTTTCATTTTTTCCCCTCAAAAGCTCTATAAACAACCAGCAAGGGAATAAGAAAATAAATTCTGAATCTTTTCAATTCACATCCCCAGTCAATCTAATCTTCACTGAATACAACAATCCTCAAGGACCTCAGTTTCCTCTCCACTCTCATGTAAATACTCTAGCACATTTTAAACACAATAAATATAATCGAATGCTTCTCTTTGCACCATTCCAAACTTTGAGACACCTCACAAACCCACTTTGGGGGAGGGAGGGGAGAGCAATGGTTTTCACTATAGAAAATACATTAAGAATTATTCATTGGGAAAAACAGCAAAAGAAAATATTTTTGACTCATAGACCACAATCTGCAAATGCAAACTAATTATATCTTGATCTGAAACATTACATTTGTCTAGATTGTAGCTATTTGAATGTAAAAAAAATGAAACTCACCTGCCTTTTTTGTACACCTCATGTATTTCTTTTCCTTGTCGGTGGACTCTGCATTCAGTGGATAAAACCCATCCCCACAACAGCAGGAAGATGCTAAAATGCATTTTATGGACAGTCAACATGTTACCTGAAGGTTCTGTATCCAGAAATAGTCCATACAAGAAGAAGAAAACCAAAACGTAGATCCTGTTTCTCTTTTTAAGACATTATCGGTCTGATCGTTATTGGAAGGATGTTTACTCATACAAAAAATCATCCTGCAGTATTTAATCTGGACAGTGGGGAAAGCAATTTCCACTAAACCTATAAATCCCTCTACGTCAGATGGCAGGGATTTTCTAGCAGTGTTGAATGCATGTATTCTCAGAGAACAATTATTTTTTGTCCAAACAGGCTATTTTATTAATTGGTTTAAATTGAACCCTTTTCAAGTGCCTAGCAGAAGTGGCATATATATATTTCTGTCTGGTTAACCAAAGTAGTGCAGCTGGTCAGACAGGTGTCATAAGTCATTTTATAATCACTGAACTTATCTGTATTGTAGTGACATTTGTTACAGGCATTCCAATAGATTAAAAAGTGTTAATAAGCATATTGGTTTGCAGCAAAAAATCTTCATTTCCTTTTAGCTCTGCAAGATATTGTTTTGATCCTCTGTGTTTTTCTAATTACTTTAATATACAGCAGTACTGTGGCTGAAGCGGTCAGTGCCTTCAAGGCTTGTGTCACATATCTCACTGCTGAGCAGAGTCTCTGGAAAGCATCCCTGGGGACACAGAGGGACAAAAGGACAGTCTGAGCACAGGGCTGTTTGGAAGGATCCTGTCAAAGCAGAGCAGCGTTACGCCGGAGCCGCAGGAGAGCCTAGGGAGCTGATGTGCTGGGTCTCACAAAACAAAATTCTAAAAAATTCTCATTCTTGCTACCAAAAATAAAATAGCATGGTCAGAAACACATGGTTGAGCCAGCCACATTGTCCATTTCTGTGGAGCTCACCCCACTTCCTGTGTAGCCCAGAGCTTCAGGTTTTCTCTCCTTCTCCTCTGTGCCTCCCTGCAAGGCTTTACAACTCTAGTCCCACTTGTGCCTTTTCACAATATTCAGATGTTGTCCTGTGTTCTGCAAACACCACCAGCCTCATCCCATCCATCTCTCTGCTGACAAGGCACTTCTTCCTCTGCCTGTTACCCATGGATTTCTATTTCAGAGCAGTTTGTCAGGTCACCCATCTCTTTTCATGAAAGCCCTTTCCAAAAACTCCAGGGAGAAGATCTCTACCTGGTCTAAGCTGCTGTGGCTTTATTGACTTCAGTGAGCATTTACGCTGCCACGAGATCCACAGAAACATGTCAAAAGCCACTGAAATTTCATTCCATCAACCAAGATTCAATTTAAAGATTTGCTTGGCTACAACTGTTCCTACACAAAGTCACCCAGGCTTCAAGAGATGGAGAATCAGTCACCAGCCATTTGTTGCAAAGATTAGTCGCTGGTGCTGTTCAAACAAGTTGTACCCATCTTATCTTTGAAAATGATCTGCTCTCAGTTTCCACTGATTCACATATCCTTCTCAATGGGGATAAAAAGTACCTTAATAACTGTTCTTTTCACCCATGATGATATTAGCTATACTCTAATCAAATATCTTCTCAGTCTTTGCAATAATCTGTACAAAGTTTTATGAAGTCTTTCATCACAAGGAACTTTTTCATCTCTTTGGAATAAAATTTTGTGACTTATGCATTTTATTAAAGTGCTAGTCCCTTGCTAATGCACCAGATTGCTTCTGGAGCAATGGGGATTCACATGCATTGGACAACCACGAATCCACTTAGCTTCCCAGGAAAAGCTGAGGTCCCTTGGTACACATAAGAGAAGGGAAACCATTCTCTGATTAACAGAGGGAATTTACTAACAGAAGATACTGAGAAGGCCAAAAAATGTGTTCAAACAAAATTTGTTTTTAAATATTATCCTTTGATTTTGTTCAACCTTGAGCTGGAGTAGATGGAGAGTTCATTTTGCCTGCTTTCTCTGTGACACTAGCAAAAAAATTAAAGATACATCACTATTTTCATTCAGTAGTTGGAAATCCTGTGAATACCGAACAAGAAAAGAATGAATAATTTGCAACAAATAGTATTTTCAGCAAATTAATCTATTTTTATAGCTTGTAGATTAGCTGTGAGCTGACTGCAGTTTCCTCGAATGACTTTAGTATTCAAGTTTATCAACTGATGTGTTTGCGGAGGAGAGTGGTTCCTAGGGATTCATAACAAAACATTGTAAATGTGAACCATTGTTTGGTTTTACTTGGTTTGATAATCCCATGCATTTTTTTCCAGTTCACCCATCAAATGACTGTTCACAAATATAAAATTAAACATATCCTCTGCATTCCAGATTCTCAATTAGTAATAGCATAAGTACTAACCATCTACTCACATCTGACAACATTCACCGGAAAATCTCAGAGCAAATTTTAAAATGTCAATTGAAAGCTGGAATACCCTTGACTTTGATTACTATAATACCAGTTCTACAGATAGGGAAGAATGTGAGATATTTGCACCAAACCCCTTGTAGACAGTCAATAGCTGATTCAGGAGCAAGTCAAGAAATGAGGGTGGGCTGTAGAGATGAAAACGAGTGAGCAATGTTGAGCTTCACAGTTGGAAAGGCCACTTATTTCCTTTTTATGGCTGAAGGCATCTTTCCTGGAATACTTTTGTGCTTGAAGTTGGATACTTCAATACTCTATCTGGGTTAGAGTAGGAGCTGAATGCAAATGCTAATCTACTAGAAAAAAAAAAAAATCTCAGGCAGCTAAAAGATATGAAATGGAACAGGTAAGGTAAAAAAAAAAAGTAGAGTTCTTGCTCAAGCAGAAATTAATATGGTTTGAATCCTCAGCATTGACTCCTACCCACCCCAGCTCCACATCGGCAGGCGCTGATGGGTGCTCACGTCCTCACACGGCTGCGCTCTGCTTCCCCTTCCCCTGCACTCGCACTCCTGCCCACGGGGCTGAGCATTGATGCAGCAGAAAATGCATCACTCCTATTCTTCGTGTTGCCTCCAGAGCATGCAGCCCTGCAAGCCTGGCCCCGACACAAGGGAAGGGGAGCTCCCATGAGCAGCCGCCCCATGTGTGCAGGCTTGGCCTCCATGGGGATGCAACCTCCACGTCCTTTGGAGCTCGGGGATCTGCTCGACACCCGCTGGCTGGCACTGCTGTCCCTGCTCAGGGGCTTTATCACTTCAGTCCCTTCGTTCCTCAAAGGAGTTCAGTGGGACCTTGGACTTTTAGATACTTACTGAGGCCACTAAATGCAGGCTTCTCAGGCTGCTTGGGACTCTAATCCTCTATTTCCTGGGTTTTCACTAACAAATGATAAGAAATGTCATAAAAGTAAATATTTTATTCTGTCTGACCCAACCACATTATTCTAGTTTGTTAAATAAACAAGTTTTGAGCCAACTAAAGATGCGCTGTTTCCATGTGGCCAAAGAAAAGTCAGATCTTTGCCTGATTCTATTTATAGCCAATCTGTCTTCAAAATGAGAGCAGTCAGACAAAAAAAAATGAGCGTCCTTTTTTTCCTTTGACTCAGCTGTATGGTGAGATCCTGACCTTGGAGTAGAAATCCAGTCTGGAGAGCAGTCATGTGAGCCACCAGCCACCATAGGAAGCCAGCAGTGTTTTCAGTGCCCAAGAGGGCAAGGCACAATACAGTGTAAGTGTCTGACACAATGACATCTCTACTCAAATCATGAACCCAGCCTTCTCTTCTTTATTTAATTACACAAAGCTTCAAATGGCACAGTAATGCACAGTGCACACAGTGTAAAATATCACTGGAGCTATAATCAGACTGCAACAGCCGCACATAAAAGACCCCATAGCATCTACATTTTCTAACCTCTTCCTAATGGGTGCTTGCCTTTATCTAAAAGCTTTTAATGCAAACATGGATGGATGTGTCATGGTATCTCCATTGTGATTCACTTTTGCAATAGCTGGTGGAGCATAAGGGTACCTGCGTGATTGATATGATGCTGTCTGACTTCCTTCTGGAGAGTTATTTACCCTGTGCAGCTCTGTTTCTTTCAGAAACGGCACTGTCTCTCCAGGGCACACTGCCAGAGTGCTCTTTGTTACTTCTTAAGTGGATTCAGTCATGAGTGTTGTCAGAGACTGTAAAAATCAGGCTTAATATGAAGTTAGTGGGGTTTCTGAAGCCATTACCTTTGCCCCTTCTTAACAAGTGTACTTCATCCTTTGGTCGCTCACAGGAGATATGTGCTCACTCAGCCTAAGTTGAAATATGTCAGCTGGATACTTCGTACTTATTAGATATAGGGCCATCTCCGAGGAGGATATTAGCACAGACACAAAACAAAATTTGGACAACTTTGGGGATGAGGCGGCCTATCCACTGAATTTCACTATGGTGGTGTCAGCAGAGCTGGTGGCTATTCATAGCACTCCTAGCTCTGCTCTTCGCACAACTTGAAATCAAACTCTCCAGAAAGCTGGGAGGACGAGAGGAGTTTGAATATATGTATGTGCATGGGGGCAACTAAAACTAAAGGAGCCTACGCAGAAAGGGAAAGAAGATAATATTTCCTTCACAGGTGCAGGAGGAAATACACCCTTCTCCAATCTGTAACTTGATGGGCTGTTTGTGGGAGCAGAGACCAGGAGCTGCTGGGAAGAGTGGGCTGGGGGGAATGTCCTAACAGCAAGATTTCACTTTTCAGTGTTAAAGATCAGTAAATGAGCCAGTATAAGTGTTCACCAGGATGGGAATTGTGGCACGTTTTATAGGAGCCAAGGATTTCACCATAAATAGCTTTTGCACTTTATTATCATATTTGTCTTTCTGCCCCTGCCTCTGGTCTCTCTTGCACCTTGCTTATAACACATCAGAGCATGCTCACATGCTCCTCGTAGCCAACACTGGGATTTCTGCAGGTAGTGGTGAGGACATTGGTGGACCTCAAGAAATCATAAACACTAATTAATATTAGATTTCAACATGACGTGAATGGCAGGGAGGAGAGAAGTGCCAATGAAGCCATGACCCCAAGCCTTCTTATCACAGAACAAAAATCAGATAGAGGCAAGGCACTGTACATGTGCCTCTAAGCCGCTATAAATCCCTAAATGGATTGTGCACTGTATAAAAGGAAAGGGAAATAGGCCAAGCCTGCAATGGGCAGAAACCTGAAAGGCTACAGCAAACAATGTGCTTGAGTGAATTGCAGTGCTTCGGGACTAATGCCTTTGGCTGCTATTCCTCACTGCTGAAACGAATAACGATGCTACAGCACCACAATGAGGCAAATCCTTAATACCACTCCGGTTTCACTAGAGCTCTGTCTTTGCTCAGGGATGTCTTTGTCCACCCAACGCTTCTTCTCCCCACACAATGCAGTATTGTGCCCGCGGAGACCTATTGGAGTTCGCAAACGTCTTTACATGGTCTTACACTCTGTCTGAGAGATTATGTGCATTGCGTGCTGAGCTGTGCCCTTTTGTTTCAGCCCGTCCTGCAATTTCCCAGAGCTGCCTTAGATGGATTAGGCAGCTTTGTGTGTGCTCGGCAGTGGGCACCAGACCTTTCACGCAGAGGTTCTGCTGCTAAAACTGGGGAAAGGTACTTTAAAAAGTAAAAGATAAATAAAAGATAAAAAATACTTTTAAAAAGATATTTTGCTCTTAGCAGTTTTAAGGAGCTGAATTAAAATATTGTAATACGCACTTTGTTGCATATTTTACACAGCCCATTGGAAAGTATTTTTTTCTGATACACTGGCAGGAGGCAGAGGTGCGATGTTATGAGTGTTAAGGATTCCCCGAAACTCCCCATACATCCTCATCCCCAGAGTGTACAACACACTCATTTACCAGGAGGTACAGTACCCTCAAAGGGTGTGAGATTTGCTCTGTTGGAAGATCCAGAACTAAAAGGGAAGAAAGTGTTCAGACTGGACTGAAGCTATGCTCTGTACACCCCGGATAGAGACTAATTTTGCTCTGACTGCTAGATTCTGGTCCTCAGCTCTCCTATGCAGCCCACGCCTTCCCCTTTTTTGCAGTAGCTACCTTTCTAGCTAAAAAGGGTTTCTCAGTTTCCTCTACTTTTCTCGCAGCCCATCTGCATCACCCCCATCCAGAATTTTATCAGTGTTATGCTCAGAGCCCCTGCCTTTCCATCAAGAAATAATTCAAAGTGCTTTTAAGTAGACAGCAACAAAACAGAAGGAAAAAGAAGGGTGAGGAGTCAGAAATCCTTCAACAAACACAGAGACTGACAGGGCTGTCTCAAGGCAAAAGCTAACACAGGTATAAATAACAGCCACGGAACCATCAACAGCAGTCAGAGAAGGCAGAAGTGCTTAATAAGAGAGTTGTTCTGCCAATATTCAGAGGGGATTAAATGAACAACCAGAGTAATTACAGCCCTCAGCCTGACACTGATCCCAAAATATTGGAATAGCTGATATGACACTCAATAAATAAAGAGTTAGAGGGCAATTTAATTAATGTCAATTAGCATGGCTTTAAAGAAAATAGATCTTTCCAAGCTAGTTCTTTTTCAATTTATTTAAAATGTGTTTGCTTGAGGAAACGAAGCTTTGCAATGTGCTTCTGCAAGGCATTTGTTGTTGCACCATATGGCATTTTGATTTAGGAACAACAATAATACAGTATCAATATTACATTATTCATAAAATAATGAAAATATCTTAAAACTGGATAAAAATACATGTTGAATATCATTGTAAATGGTAAATCTTCATCAGACAAAGCAAATATCTCCATATTTGGCTCTTTATCCTGTTCTGTTTTTGTCAATGAACAAGAATAAAACACAGACTGCTTCCTGATTAAGCCTACAGTACCAGAAAGCAGATCAGAAAAAAACGAAGGATCACTGACAAGGAGTAAGTGGAATTTCACAGGGAAAGGTCCAGAAACTAGTGGTGACATTGACTACAGCCTACTGCAAAACTATGCATCTAAAAGCCAAGAATGTGGGTTATCATTTTAGCTTAGGGAGGAGAAACTCTGAAAATTGTTGGAGAATGTGTTGGAAAACCAACTGAACAATAGCTTCCCATACACAAAAGAAGCCAAAAAGTCCCCAATTTTACCAGCTTGTGTGTTTAAGAACTGGAATATTTTAAGTGTATGAAGACTGTATTACCTCTTTGCCTTGATGGTGCAAACTGTCCAAACCCTGAAAGTGAGAGTTCTCACTTTATTTAAGCTGCTACAAGATCCAGTGTCTGGAAGACAACAGAAGACAAATTTCAAATAGAAATACTTTTTTTTTTTTTTTTTTTTTTTAACAGTAACCAACAAAGTACTAGTGTATTTTTTAACTGAAGATAGTATGCTTTTCTGAAGGACATGGGCTACTTCTCAGGCTGGGATAAATCTGGGGAAGTCCAATAGCCAATGGCACAAAGAGCAGGTTGGATGATCAAGCAGTCAATGAGCCAGGCTCAGAACCATCCATTACTGGCACAAACTAATGTGGCAAATTCTAACAATGCTTTTCAAAGACAAATTTGTTTGGATCTGACAACCTTTGCTGAATTTGGTAGTGATAATTGTCGAAAGCCTGCACAGAAATTCTCTCCATTGCTGGATCTTGTGATCTAGAGCTGGGTTCCTGAAATGTATCCAGTGTTAAAACTCTTGGATAACTCAGTGTCATTACTGAGATCCCTGGTAAACTTTGAGCACTTTGCCAGTTCCATGGGTTTCTGTTGCTTTGTGCAGAACATAACTAGGTAAATTCTCTGCAAATGCTCCATCAAGAATACACTCATGTGACCTGAAGATGGCCGTAGCAGGACACACCCTCTGCACAGTCTTTCTGCTTACAGGAATCTTGTTTGGTTTTGAGGTAATTCATTCAGTGCTGCCTGTGCCCAGGAACCCAAACTAACTCTCAGCTCTCTCCTTTTACCAAAATCCACCAGCTTTTCGCATACGTTCCTGTCTGCTTCAGTACAGTTTCGTTTCCTAAGATCTTTGCAAGTATTTTCCTTAGTCAATGTAAAGTTTCTGTCTAAACATCTGGTCTCAAGAGGACTTCCCTTGAGATCACTGTCTTCTTGGAATCACCCACTTCCATGGGTGGCCATCTGACAGACCCACCAACCAACCACAAATCTGTCTGGCCATCACTCGTAGGATTCACTCATTTCACACAGGGCTTCAGCATCGGTTTTAGCTTTTTCAGTCGAACACTAGGCATCTGCATAATGTGTCTTGTATTTATTCAGTGATGAACACATGAATGGGACAACAGCATGTAAGGTGGGGGGGTGGCTCATCTGTCCAAATTCCATATCTGCAGCAATGATAGCTACATCCAAGCCAGCCAGCAAGGGCTGAGGGGAAAGAGTTTCCAGGAAACATCACATTTTTCAGCAGGTAGCTGTCTTACATCAGCCTGGTACAGCTGGCTGGCATGCAGACACTTGCACCATGGGTTCCTCCTCATGGACTCATGAAAGCCGCTCTGAACTCAAAAACCTGCAAGCCTAAGACAGGCCTGGATATTCCAGCAGCTAGACAAAGATATTACTTGCTCTTTTTCTGAGTGGGCAATGTCTGTGGTTAATGTTAGCAAGTCCCATCCTTCTATTCTTGTTTTGTTCTGATGAAATCTCGGATGTTGAATGCCCATGGATAACGTGTCCCAGTGGCTTCCTACATGTTTCCCCTCACTGGAGTCACTGCAGCCTTTTGCTTTTGGCAAAAAGAAATCCAGCAGCTTTTGTTCTCCACTGTGAATGTGCTGCAACATTTCCAGATCTGTCGATTCTGAGATATTTCATGGTTTTGCACTAACATTGGAATATGACTGCTGATCTGGGCAGCTCTAACAGCAATATTCCTTGAATTTCTGTGCTGAAATGACATTAGTCTGACACTTGGATGTACTGAAGCTCTGTGAATTATACACAGTCATTTGGAAAATTACCAGTTGGCTCCTTCTCCTGTGCTACTGATCTTCATCACCATAACACTGATGCCTCAAAGCAGCAATTAAAAAAAAAAAAAAAATGAAAAGGTATTATAAACTGCACAGAAGCACACCAGCATGGCATAAATAGGAGAACAGCAAATAGGAACCACAAATCTATAACATGCCATTCTGATTTCTATGGCCACCTTCTAAAAGCTTCTGGATGGGTTGTCGCAGATGAAAAGACTCTAACAAATTGCACAGATGAACTCGTCTGACACAGTTTCACCACCACAGCTGGTACTGGTTACTGCCTTTTGCTCTTAAGCTACCTACAGTCCCTTTTGGTCTTCAGATCTGCGATGAAACAGAAATGCCACAGCAGGCACTCCCAGCTGTGTCTCCCTTTAGCCTGCTGCCAAGAAGCGTAACCCCACTGCAGTGCCACAGCTCTGTCCTCCAGATTTACATAGGCAAACTGGAGTTATTTTAGACCATGTTCTCAACCAATTAATTTCCTGTAAAAAGTGTTTATGCCAGATACAGCTTGGATTTGCAGTTAGATTTTTATTTATTTATTTTAACTGAAGTAATTGCCTGCTTTGTTGTCTCCCACAATCTCAATTTAGTGAAACATTCATTTGCCCAGTTTGGCTTACTGCTGTTGTTAATGTCTTTATATGACTGGTGGGCTGGGTCCTCAGTGAAACACAGTGTGTATTTCCACCAGCTTAGCTTCTGCTCCTATGTCTCCTTGTCTGCAGGTACCATATGGTGTAATATGGGAAGATAGAAGACTGTAATTAATAAAACATTAGTCTGATCATAATAATTAACTGAAATAAAATATTAATAAGAGGTCTTGTTTTGCAGCAAGAGACTGCAAGTGTGCAGAAATCAGCAGACAATTATGTAGCACAAAGATCACTGCCATTGGCAAATGAGTAAGCTTAGTGTATCTGTAGAGCTTCTGGAGTACTAGATCATTCTGCTTGTCCTTCTGCAGAATGAGGGGGTTCCTCAGGTGTCAGCACAGACTGTTCTTGGAAGTGGCTATGTCACAGAGAGACACAAAACCAAAAAAGCACCCAAAGAAACCAATTAGTTGCTTTGCCAGTCTGAACCAAGAAAAAAAATTCCTTTTGGGTTATAGAACTGGTGACCAGCCAGTCATCAGACCACTATCTGAAGACAAAACCAAAGGCTCCCTGCCCTTTCTGTCACCCAAGTGACACATGTGAAGAAAAGCAAGTGTGGCAGTGTCCCAGACTTTAAAGGTGACAAGCTCAATACTGAAGTATGTGTCTTAAATCCATGTGATCCAAACAATTTACAACCACCAGCTTCCCTTACTCCAGCCCTCCTTGCAGCATCCTTGTACAGAAACCAAGAAAATGGATGCCTAAAGCCTGCAAGCTCTTCTCCATAAACTCATCAAGCCCCATCTTGGAACACTTTAGCTTCTCTGATCTCACTCCTTGGTGGGTAATGCAGGTCTTCAACATTATGGATAGTTAGAGGCCTAGTTTCCAGTTTTGCATTATTTACGATGAGTTCTATTCATTTGAACCTCTACCAGTTTACCCTTTGATACCAATAATTCTCCTTGTCTGGTAATTATCCTTTCTGAAGTGTTCACAGACAGCAGTCATATGCCTTCACAGCTGTGATTTTGCAAGGCTCAACAAGAAAAGCTCTTTAATTCTCTCCTTGTAAGACAGCCTCTCAATTTTCCTAACCATCCTAGGAGTCCTTCCCTACACCTGTACCTGTTCACATACGTATTTCTTCAACATAACTAACCAGAATTGTACAAAATACTGGAAATGAGGTCTTACCAAATGCTCTAGATATGGTGATAATATTTTCTACTTTTACCAAGGAAGTCTCTTGGTACCTGCTGGAATATCATTAGCAATCTCTTTAGAATCTCATTTTTTTCAATGTCCTGTTAGTAAGGGAGAAGAGCACACAACCCTATTAAATATAAGGATCCTTTGATTGGCTCAGCCTCCTCTTCTCCCACTGTTACCTCCAGGGCCTCCATGGAGGCTGCTGAGGAGGTTCAACTGACCTCACAAGTCATGATTTTTAACCTTGTCATTTCTGCATGATCAGAAGCAGCTATTACCTGTCAAGTCTTAGTGGTGTCACAGAGTTGTGCATGGAACAGAACTTCTATTAATTTTGGTCTTCATATCATTTACAATTTTTTATTAGTGGAATTTTGACATTCTTTTTGCAGCACAAATTATCTTTTTTTTTTGTTGAGATTTTTTTTTTTTTTGATATGACATCAATGTCATAAAGCAATGGGGCTTTGACGTGAAAGCATCAACCTCGCAACCTGGTTTCTTGCTATTCCAAGAAACTGTTTGGGAGCCAGATATTTTGTTGATGTGACCACAGTCTAGAGCTGACGTATTTCTCCCATGCCATGGTTTTAATTTCTCCATGTGGTCCGCAAGAATATTTGAGTCTTTATACAAGTATGAACTGAGTCTTAAGATGAAGTCTTGATGTTTGCATTTCTTCTCTGATCATTACACAGCAAGCAACAGGCTTGTTTTCCTGTATGATCTACTAAAAAAGTCTTGAGGGAACTTTCTGCTATTACACGTGGGAGATCCAACTTACACCAATTTTCTCATAGCCCTCTACAGTTGAATTCAACCTCCAAGGGTGAAATTTCCACAGCCTCTGTGAGCAGCTTTTCCGTTGTATTTTGCTGGAATTTCCCTTGCTGCATCTTGTGACTGCTGCCTCTTACTGAGCATCACTGAGAACAGGTCTATCACTCACGGAAAAAAAAAAAAAAAAAACTTCTCAATGTTCTGTCATTGTTACTGCACTGGGCAAAGCAGTGATTCAGCAGGAGACAGCCAGTTCAGCAGGGCAGAGAGGCCTTGACCTGCCATGAGCAAAAGCTGCATAGGAAAAATAGAGTGCCAGATGTTGAAAAGAAAGGGGCTACAGAGCTGGGATTGTAATGTGGTAGATGAGCTGTGTTACAGAAAAAGCCAGTCCTTTTTTTTTTTTTTTTCTACCTACCCAGGTGTTTTCACCATTTTTTCTTATTTTCCCTTCCAAACCAGGTCAATGCCAGTTATATAAATCTATGCACATCCCACTAAAGCGGTCACATGCTGAAGCCATTGCAAAGAGCCACTGGAGTGTATGGGAGAGCAGTGCTGGGCACAAAAGGCCCATCAGGCAGTGTGTATCTCACATTGCTTGATTGCCACACAAAATAGAGAGAATTGGATGTATGCCCCCTCGCAAGCACACTAGCAGAGTGATGGAGTGTAAGACTTGTTAGACACACCCATAAAAGAGGAAAGCCTCAACTAACGCCTTAAAATAACGAATATGGCTTTTGTGGGTTCTCACATTCTTGCTTTCTGTACATTTGTCCTCTTCCTGCATCTGTCCTCTCTTTACCTTCACACTGCCAGCATTTCACCTTTCCAATTCAACCTCCTGCTCTCATTCCATCGCACCTTGTTGCCAATGCACACAGAAGGGACAAGCAGCAGCATCGGTAGGACAATGCAGCCCCGAGTCACTGCCTGTCCCACAGGACACGTGTCCTCATTGAGGCTGCCCTGCTCCTGCTGCCAGTGCTGGTTGCTTGCTCCCCTGTGGCTCGTGTCCTGCCTGGGACTGGTCCTGGGGATGGCTGGGGACAGGAGATGGGTCTTACACCCAGCACTGAAGCTTCTGGCTGCTCCTGCAATTGCAGTCAGGATCACCTGCAATTTTCATTTCCATTGGGGTACAAGGGCATAAAGGAGAAGGAAAAGAAAGTGGGAACTTTTATTATTGCTCGCTCTGTTTTTCTTGTGCTTCTCCATCTGGAACACCAGCTTGGTACTTTTTTCTTCGCCAGTGTTGCCAGCTCCCTGCAGCCAAGGCAGCGCTGCTTTCCAGAGGTGCAGGCAGGCGACAGCACAGGCGGTTTGTGGGTGAGCAGGCAGCGGTGCAGGCAAGCAAGCAGGTAAGTGGGCAGCGGTGCAGGCAGCAGTACAGGCAGCAGTGCAGGCAGGCTCCCACCTGCTGGAGACAGGCAGCTCTGCAACCACTTTCGCTGGCTGCCCAGCAAGAAGGTTCCCAGCAGGTGGAGAGCTGGTGGGCACCAGCTCTAATAGTCCAGGAGCAACAGAAATCTCCCCAGGAAATACAGCCCTTGGTACGTAGGAACAGGTTGGCTTAGTTTTGTGCTGAATATATAAAGCATACTGTGACTGGGGAAAAAACGTGACATTGCCAAAGGAAAAAATATTCTAAGATCAGGCTTCGGTTCTGATTTTAACAAGAAGAGAAAGTTGATTTTCCATGAGCAAAAATGTAAATATGACATGATTACTCTCTTCCCTGCATTATACACCTAGAATCACTGTAGAAAATGGAACTGTGCATTTTTTCCAAATGTACACTTTCCAAGTGTTGCCAAGAGGCCTGGGATGTGCTCTCATTGACGTGATTCTTTTAAAACCCCAAAGCCCAAGAACACACTGGCATTTCTGCAAAACGCTGTCTGTTCTTTTTTGTCTTTCTCTAGTGCTGGAACAATAAAAAATGTTTTTTATTAATTTGTACATGCTTTTTGCACATGGTCTCTGCAGCCCCTTAGAAGATCTCATCTCTCTATTCAGTATTGAAGACATCAGCCAATGTGCCAGACCCACAAAAGCCATTCTCAGCCTCCAGGCTAGCAGCCCTTTAACAGTGACATCTTTCATCGGCCAGACAAAAAGTATTAGAAGACATTCAGCATTTCTGAGGGATGATCAAGATGATCTAGTGGGGCTGCTCCATCTCTGATGTCAATACTCCAATGTTCTTCATCTCACTGCTCACTTTGTGTTAGCGTCACAACATTTTCTGATGGTTTTGAATGAAGCCTGTAATTTCCATTACATCATGCGCAGGCTCAGCCATGGGCAAAAAGGAGCTGGATTTTGCTTTGTGCTGAGAAACACGGAGCTGCTCAGGGGATGCTGTGCTCATCCAGGTCCCCTTCGTGCAAATGTATGCAAATGGCAAGAGCTTGAATGAATGGCTCAAACAGAAACGTGCAGCATTCAGCCTCGCTGTGGCTGCAGCAATTAGCTGCAGCTTTAATCACCTGCTGTGCCTGTTTGGAAGTCTCTGCTGTGACAGCATCTCCGCGCCAGCCCTTCTCGCTGTTTGAAGCCCTCGCCTGCGCAGGGCTGGTGTTGTTCTCACACTTCCTCCAGGTTTAATCTGCTCTCTGCAGCTTAGCGTCACTGCAGAAACGTGAGGAGAAAGGGAAAGAATGAAAACACCGACATCTGAGACACCCCAGCCGTACCTGTCTCTTCCCATTTCTCCTGTTCAGGAGAGACGAGTCTCATCTGTCCTCGCCTATTTATTTGGCACACCCTGAGGGGGTCCTACTTAAGGAACATTTATTTTGTTTAAGTCAAGATATAGCAAAATACAAAATGCTGAAGTAAAATGGAGTAATTTGAGATCAGAAGTAAACCAGTAGGAAGACTCCTATCAGATGATGAGTAAGATTAAATAGCAGTAAAAGCCAGCACTCACAAGTATAATTCTCTTTCCCTTTCTTGCGTGTGAATCACTTTTATTGTTTCAGCATCCTTGGGTCATGGGATAACCATAGCAACTTTTCTTCTTCGCGACCAGAGCTATTATTGACATTATTTAATGATGTTTCAGTGGAGTTGGCTTTGCTTTTCATCTCACGGCTTTGGGAGAAAGTCTCGGACCCTCATGCACCAGGGTGGCTGCATGGTCCCCTGCCAGACCCCACTAATTAAGCTGGCTGTGGCCTCCTGCTTCCCGCAGGCTGCTTCCCATGCACGTGGCTGTGGCCAGGGAGCTGGCGTCACCCTGGCGTGCCCGGGTCCCCTCCCGCCCCACTCCGCCTCCTCCACACCACCACGCTCTGGCATGGCGTATTGCGCTCTTCAGGAAACAAGTTCAGCGCTCCTGGAATTAGGATCCAAGTGATTCTGGTTGAGCCGCAACCTCTAAATATATTTTTTTTGGTCTATTTTTCCCGCGGTGGAACAAAGCCGGATTTAGAGGTCTGCAGTGGGTGGATGATTGCAACCCCTGATCCATGGCCAGAAGCATTACATTACATAAAGAGGTTTTTTCTTCATTAGGAATTAATCTGTGCTAACCAACTGTCAACTGTCGGTAACGAGGGTTTATTAACATTCCGCCCTCCCCGGACTAGGGGCATTTAGCTGACTTATTACATTAGATGTAATATGAAAATGCACTTATACGTATCCCAGACGTGCGGTGGGGGGTGGGCAGGGTTCAGCCATTCGCCCGCCGCTGTGCTGCCCGGCTGGGGACGAGGCACTTCTGCGGGGGAGTTTATTTAAGTCAGGAGAGGGGGTTATTCTGCCCTGCAATGTTTTTGCGAATGTTCAACAGCTCGTCACTTCTGGGCTGCCAGGAAATGTTAGCAGGTGTTACGGAAGAGATGGGGATGCTGTTCATGGATGAGTGATCACCTCCATGCAGTATAATGAAGCGTTTAATGAAATAGCTGAAAAACACATACATCAAAAATAAAAAAATAAAAAAAAATCAAATTCCAACCTCAGACCATTACTTCCAGCTTTGTGTAAAGAGACAGCTGTCTGTTTGAAGATGTCTTCAGCTCCGTGCAGGCAGGTGGGTGAAAGAGTAAATCCGTTCCCTCTGCAGCAGCAGGAGTTGCTTCCCCTGGAGGGTCTGGAGGAGCAGGAACTGGCCTGCTTGGGTGGGAAGGCACTGGGCTAGCTTGTCCTTCTCACCAGGCCCCCAAATCCATCCCCGGAGACGCTGCCCTGCTGCTGCTTCTGCGGAAGGAAGTAGTGCAGGCTGGCAGGGCTCATACAGCTTGACTGCAACAAGGCTTCTGTGAGGATTTGCTGTAAACAAGCTGAGGGGATCTTTGAGGAGGGTCACAGGCAGGATGGGGGTGGCTTAGTCCAAAGAAGCAAAGAAATGGGAAAACTGATAGATACCTGCGTAAACTTCAGTACATAATCTTTCCTTTATATCCACTGCAGGTAGGGCATGTTACAGCAAGAGAGGTTTAGCTTGGCTACCAGTAAACACTTTCTAATTTTAAGGCTTGTTAACCACTGCTATAAACCACCTGGGGAGTCTGTGGGATTGCAGGCTTTTATGAACCCACTGCACAAACATCTGTCAGAAAGGATTTAAGCACAGTCGATCCTGCCCTGGGGCATGGGAGCCAGCTTGCTGGCCTCTCCATGTCCCCACCAAGCCTGTTGTGCTTGACTGCTGCTCAGCAGCCCCATCCTGGCCACAGGGACATGCCCCAGGACCACCTTTCCCTGGCCAGCAAGGTGTTGATGTGGGAACAGGGCTGGGCTTTGCTGTGCTGTGCCAGAGCCCTAGTGCCCATCAAGCCTTTGCTCCATGTTCTCCTGAAGCACCCAAGGACTGAGCTCAGTGGCTTCACCCCATCCCACCTTCTCACCTCTAGAAACACATTTCAGCCTCTCTCCCCTTCCCTCTTCACTGGCTGCCATTGACCTGTCTCTGGGCAGTTCCTGCTCTCCTCTCACAGCCTCATATGGGGCAGAAAAAAGGGTCATGGCAGACACGAGGAGTTGGCTAGAGGGGCGGCTGCTTGACCCCACTGAGTTCGTTACCTGCTGTAATGAAAGCAGAAAGAGGGGAGGCTGGCCTGAAACACAGGCAAAGTGCTCACGGTGTTCAGGCACGTCCAGGTTCAGGGAGAGAGCTGAGAGCTGGCACCAAAGACAGTGCAGACACCACAGTGCTGAGCATAACTAGACAACCAGGATCTACAAGCCTGAATTTGCCCTCCAGAACATGTGGAGAGAGGATGGCGAATAAAGCTGTGTCACCACCGGGCTGTACCACAGCATCCATACACTCGAGACAGCCTGCCTCCACTTGTGCCTATGGGTTCTTCCTCCTCCCTTGCCCACACGAGTATGAGGCAACAGCAAAGCTCCCTTTTCTCCTTCTCTTCCCTTGGCTTAGTTAAACCTCTCTGTGCAAACTGGAAAAGCTCCATCATGAAGCTTGCTGTTCTCCCTGGCACCACAGAGCCTTGAGCGTGTGAGTGGTTTGTGTGTGGCTTTTGATGCTCTCAGACACTGAGACTCTTGCTGCTGAGGTACAAGGACTAAGACATCCCCATCTCCAAGTGCTTCCAGCAGCTGTGGATGTGGTGCTTTGGGACTGCAAGCTGGTCCGTCCATGCTAGGCAAGGGAGGAGGAGGCAAGTGTAGTTTGTGAAGCCTCACGTGAGGTTGTTGAAAGATGAGCGCCAGAGTGACCACAGCACTCAGCTCCAGCCAGGCTGAGCCAGCACGGGACGGAGAGGCTGAGGAATGAAATTCTGGACTTAAAGTGCCTCAGACAGAGTATTTTTTCTATTTGTACAAAGTTGTTTTACATCCTACCAATTAACCTGGTTAAACTAATTGGCTGATTGGCCTTGTGGATGAGGTTTATACTTGAAAAGCAGCCTCAATGATCTTTTCCCTTGGCAGAGCACTGGAGCTGCTAGTCACATATTTTGATGGATGGCTTTTGTCACCAGCTGTGACGTGCGAAGAATATTGACATGCTGTGGTGTTTACGTCAGCTCCCAGAGGACTAAGGGAGAGAAAGCACAAAAATTACAGCCATGATTTAAGAAAAGCTAGAGACGTGAGAAACAGCTAACAGCTTGGCAAAACACTGCGTTTGGCACAGCCACAATAATACTTTCATTTGTGTGGGGACTTTTTTTCCTCATCTTGCCTCTTTCCCTTTTCCTTTTTTTTTTTTCTTTTTTAAGGAAGCCAAGTCCTTCTAAGCCCTGCACAGCTGTGCCTGCACGAGGGTGGGCAGGAGGTGGGGACAGCCCTTCTGTGGGAGGCTGAGCGTGGCGAAGGGCAAGGCAGGGGCAGCATCACCCCCGGGCAGCATCACTCCTGGGCAGCATCACTCCTGGGCAGCATCACCGCCAGGCACCAGGCGTGGCAGTGAGGTAATGAACGACACACACCGAGCTCATGCCCCAGCCTCGTTCTGTATGAATGTTGGATGGCTCCGGGCAGCTCAGCAAGTGCCATTTCCAGCTAACAGCTTGGTTCAAAATTGAGTTACAGTTTTCACTTCCTTGGTTATTTAGGGCACAGAGTGCCTGAGAGCCCAGGGCAGACCATTTGGCCCCACGTAATCAGCAGGGCCTGCCATTTCAATCCTGTCCTTGCTTTCTGTGCCGTACACATGCCCCTCTCCAAAACAGCAAGCCTTACAAAGCAAGGGCTCCTGCTCCTCCTCTCCGGGCCATCGCTGGGAGGAAAGATGCCAAGGCTACTACCTACTGCAATGATGTGGTCTTTCTCTTGTCCAGCTCATTGGAGAGTGTCTTGTCCCCCCACCTAGCAGCTGAATAATTCTGCCTTTCCTATTTTGTGGAACACTGTAACTGAAACTGTAGATGACAAAAATGCGCATTTTTACTTGGAGGCCATTGCAATTACAGTCGGCATGAGGCACTTAAGGTCTCCTCCCAACCCTACCTGTAATATATGGTTATTATGCACCTATATAAAAAAGGTTTAAATTTTTATGGTTGAAATGAATTTGGACCGTAATAAAAATCCAGATAAAATGGAAAGAGACAGGAGGCTAGAGTTCTGTCCCATTTCCCAAATACATTTGTTCAAGTAATTCAAACTGTCATTACAATTAACTTGTTCTTTCATTTCCCTCTCTGAATTCCCTCTAAGCTAAACACACAGTTTTCTTCTATAAATCTGTGTGACAAGTAGAGCAGTAAAATCTTTATTTTTTTTCCACATTATTTATATGCATTTTCCATGGATTGGGTTCCCAGGCACATTTCCTAAGCTAATTTCTTTGGTTGCAAGAGCACATATCAACATTCAGAGCACCCTGAAGGCCTCATGGGAGAAATCTGATTTGGACAACTGGCCAAGATGTGTCTTGTGTGTTTTCTCAAAGGCAGGAACTGGTCTTCCAATCCTCTTATAAGGGCTTTCTACTTGCTCCAAGGAGCAGGCAACACACGGCTGTCCTGGTTAGGGGGTCCCCAAAGGCAGGGATGGGGGATACCCTTCACGGCATGTCAGTGTCATGTGACTGCCCCATGAAAGGCTGGCTAAGGACCAGCTGATGACATGTGTGGCCAGAACTGAACCCAAACCTTTTACCAAAACAACAACATCACCGCGCGCCACCACCCCATACCACTGCCCCGTGACTGGTGGGGATCCCACCACTTCAGGGCTGGGTCCTGCTACTGCCAGCTGAACACAGGATGCATGGCAATAATAGGTCATCAAATCTGCTTGGAAATCAGTCACCGGATGGACCCCACCACATCGTGCCCACAGCAGCTATCACAGCACGGCACAGCAGGGCTGGCAGCCCTAGCCCGCTGCTCACTAGCTGTGACCCCGCAGATGATGTACAGGGTCATGTGAAGTCTTCTTCTATGGACACAGTGCAGGTTAGCATCAAAAGCTGGTGGCATGAGGCATGATTCATTTGGAGAACATTTTGTGGACAGCCATGGCTGAGCCTGAGCATCTCCTGGGAACCAAGCACTGGGAGCCTTTCTGTGAAGGGCCTTGGGAAACTCTTGGGGTATGTACGGTCTAGGGCCTTGGTCAGCTTGTAAAGCAGAGCCTGAGCAAAGGGAGCCAGCAGAAGGACTCGTCCCAGAGAGCAGAGGACAGCTTCTTCTTGCCCAAATCAAAGTGTGCCCCATGGTGATGTGTGATGTCCAGGCACCAGCTGCCTTGGGAAAGCTGGGTCCTCCCCTTCTTGCCTGTGGTCACCCTGTATGGCCACAACAGCTGGACACAAAGAGCAGCACCTCGTCCCGCTTATGCCTAGTGTCTCTCCCCACTGTTCTCACTTCGTCTGAAATGATAATTCCTCTAACCAAGAGAATAATGACCCCGATGCATTATTTCAAATGTCATTTTTGTAAAGGAATTAATCAGCTTAGTATTAGACTGGATTACATTTTAATTTGTATAGTGCTAAAGTCTTGCTGTTTTTAAATGCATTTTTCAGTTCTTCAAATTTCAACAGGGCAGCATCTCACTTAGTTAGACCATGCCTTACTCTAATCTTTTTGATGTGAAAATCTGACAGACAATAGCCATTATTCAGTGGTCCTGGTATCAGTCTAGCCCATGCACGTTTCCTTTCAGTCGTATTGTCTGCATTAGGGATAATAGCAAAGATTGGGCAGCTGGGACCTACAGGCAGCTTTATCTTCAATTAGTAAGTGTGGAAAAAATCTTTTCAAGGCACAAAGGAGGAATTATATGACAAGCTCTCATTTATAGTCAAATTGAGATTGTGAAATCTACCTGCCCTGAAAAACATGCCCTGAAATTTAAAGTAATTATTAACATTTCTTCAGTTGTGAGCTGCAGTTTTCACAGAAGGTCTCTGTAGCTTATAGCTGTAATTAATGGTTCAGTTTTTCCAAGGAGCTTTGTGTATTTCAAAGTACTTGCAAGCTTCCACTGAATTTCCTCCACCTTTTGAGATGCTTTTTATTTAAAATCAGTTACAAATGAGGTGTTTATTCAAATCCTTTACCACTGGGCATTAACTCGTAGCTAGCAAATCTCCAAACAGAATTTAAATCACACTTTGAAGTTCACACCATGAAGTGGACTCATTTCTACCCTTTCCATTTTCTATTTTATTATCAGGTTTGATTACAGTGATCAGCACAGTGGTTTGTACCTATTGTACAACGAGTTTAGCACCAGCCTCCCTTGCAAACTTCTCAACATGTCCTTTTTCAGAAGGAAAATGTAAGAGAACCCATAATTTTTATTTACGGAATAACTTGCCAATACCTCATTTCTTGGCCCTTGGCTGGCAATAAAAGCCTTTCTGCAAATCAGCATAGTCTGTAAGTTTTGTTAGGCATAATAAATGGCAATTTACATACAATATGTTGCAATTTCACATATGTACACTATTTGACATAGGTACACACCCCAGTGTCTTCCTTTGTTATATGCTACCTATGTATACATTATACATATGTTTACATGTATGTTTGTGTATATATATATATAGAGAGAGAGGTGGTTTTTTTTTCAAAGACATGATTTGGTTAGACAGAAGTAAGTAAGAATGCCGTGCAGGCAGACGCAGAATGAGCAGAGCCGACATTTTGTCTCTTCACGGTTGGACCAGGTTACTCAGAGATGGTGTACTCGTGGGCTTTATTTGCCCAAATCCCTTATGCACTTCTGAAAATCCTGTCCTTCGGTAGGTTAATTGTCCAGATGCTCAGTGCTTCACAGAATTGGGTTGCATCCATCTGACAGTGATCAGAGCTTGGCTGCAGGCACTATTTTTCAAAACAGTGGTTGTATCTTGTGACTGTAAGTTTGACGGTGCTCATGAAGTCTCTTGTAAACCAGGAGAGATGAAAAGTGAAATACATTCTCAATATCATACTTTAATATTTGCTGTAGCTTCGTGCCTAGCCATACTCCTGCTAATAAGCAGAAAAACACAATTCATAAGCTGCCTGAAGCAAATGTCTTGGTTTATTCACATCTATAGTTTTCATCTATTGTTTTAATGAGTAATAATCATAAGTGGTGCCCAAGATAGAGATTTTTTTCCCCTTCAATGGAAAAATACCCTTCTTGATGATGTTACAGGCTGTATAATTGTGTCTGGTAGAAACAGATGTGGATGTTTCACCACTTGCCAGTCTATCAGTCACATACACAAGCATATACAATAACAGTAAGGTTCAGAAATCATAACCGTGCTCCATACACGTGCTACTTAAGCAAGCTAAGCCCCTCGGCCCCTCCTGAGGTAGGTAAACGTCATTGCTCCCCATCTTCCAGGTGGAGAAGCCGAGGCACTGGGAGGTTGAACAGCACGTGCCGTGGGTCACACGGAGAGACCAACAACTCTGGGGCTGCTGCCTGGCCCAGCACCTAGTGGTGCAGGCCTGCAGGCCTCCCGCACACACGTCCCCCACAAAGGTCCCCCGCCTGCTCTGCCTCCACACAGCGCTGGGCCCGGCGCTGTTATGTCTGGGCTTTAACCTCTCAAAAGTTGAGTGGGCTCTTTCTTTGATATTTTTTTGCCTCTTTTATGCAGTTATCTCCACGTGTTGATGCAAAAACTATCCAGGTTTCAGCTCTGAGAAGAGTGGTGTGTGGTAAATGCACGGATCTGATGGCTTAGGAGAGAAATGTCAGGCTGGGATAGAGGACAAGCCTTCCTCTCAGACACTGCCCTCTCATCACTTCTCTTCTCTCCAGTGATTTCAGGGCTGTGTTTTCTTACTTTTATGACCAGTCAGCACTCCATTAATGACAGTTATTACCATGGCTGATGAAAGGGGTACACATTTAATTTCTCTGATCAATTTTGTTTTCAGTAAATCAGTGTGACCATCGGTGTGACATAGGCAGCAATATCTGAGGCACAAGGAAAATTCTGGGTATTGTTGACAGCCTGGAGCTGACACTTCCCAGCCCACTTCTACATCCCTTGAGATTTAAGCTGTAAGATCTACTGCTACGGTAAGCAGAAAAAATCACATGCCAACAAATAGTTACAGTTTTATTACCATGATTTAGCTGAATCTTCCTGGCCCAACCCCAGTCAGATGTATAACTGAATCTTATCATTGAATTGGTTTCTAACTTCATTCCTGGATCTTTATACTTCAGGCTCTGCCCATTCTGCTGAATTTCAGCTTGGCAACCAAATGTTTTGATGAATATAATCTCCTCCACAGCCAAAAAGCCATGGTGTTTTTTTAAAAATAAAAGGCATGCAAACCTGGCCATCATTGTCTTGCTGCTGTTGTGTAGAAACATTTGGGTTTTGTTGTCAGTACTGTTAGCAAAGGAAGGAGAGATATCACAGGATAAAAAATGAAATGCCAAGCTCTGAGGCTTGTTACAATGCTTTCCAGCAGCTTCAAAGGACTTACATCGACCTTGGAGCCAGAGGCCAGACAGGGTTTCAGTGAATCCCACAGTATTATTCTTGACCACTTCAATCTCTGACATGCCTATATTTCTGCAGAAAGAGGTGGCATCTCTCCCTCTTGATCCAAAATCCCTAATCAGAAGGGCAATGATTTGGAGAGGCATATTGGGATATACAGTTTCTCTGTGGGCTGTACTTTCCTCCCATAAGTGAGGGAAAATCTTTGAAAGCTACCAGTGCTGCCCTCAACAATGTTTTCTGTTTCTGGAGAAAATGATGGTCCCAGAGATGGTACCCACTCCTGTATGATGTGCATGCTACTCACCAGCTTCCCCTCTCATTTCAGAGTGCAGGTGCTACATATCACATGCTGTGCTCAAGTTATATGGAAACACATACCTAAACCTCCCTGCTTTCATTACCTATGTACCCTGGGAGCATCTGCTATGAATTCATGGGCTTCTTTGCTCTGTTTTATCCGCCCACTCAAACATACCACCTGCACTCTGTAACCAGCCCTGTGGATCCTGGCCAGCCAACAGTCCTGCTGGTGTCGATGTAGGTCCTGTCCAGAGAGAGCACAATTTGGACCCTAAAAGGATGTCTGGTTCATGAGCCAATGGAAAGAAACACGGTGTTCATAAGCCAAAGAAAAAGAAAAGTAGTTGGTCAAAACCAGAGATTTTTGAAAGAAAGGCCTCATTCAGACCCCTTTCAGGAAATGCACTGCCCAGGCCACCCCTTGCAAGTTGCATACATCTAATCCCCCAGGACAGCCTGTGTCCTCACTGTCTCTGGTTGTCCATTGCACAGCAGGCACCTCCAGCATTGCCGGCCCCAAGCACCTTTTGGGCAAACGATGAGCACATATTTTCAAGTATAAGAAACAGCATGTATCACAAAGCAAACGGGAGCTGGGTTGTGGGTTGAAGAAAAACCGGCACAGCAGGCTTCTCCATGATGCCTGTGCATGGAGTTGCCTGCTGGAGGATGTGCCCTCCACTTTACCCAACAGAGCATCTGTAAAATGATCAGATTTATGGCTTTGCATCCCAATTGAGCTTAAAAAAAGAACCAACAAAAGAGTTTTGTAAATGTCATCTACTTCAGTCATTGCTGTGCCAGCATGCCTAGCTAAAGACAGACCAATATATCAAATTAAAAAATATATAGGTGCCTGGAAATATTAGTCTGGAGTATTTATCAATTGCATGAGTGTTCTGGATGATGCGCAAGCCCACATGGCCCTTCAGGCCTCTCTTTCTTGATGAATTAGATGCATTGCTCATGGCTAAGTGCACAACCATCTTTTCTTGTTTTTCTTCCTCTGGGACCATCTGGCTTCTTGTATACCCTGCCAGGCTGTTGGCATCAGATTCACTGTAGTTTCCATCCAGCATCATAGTTTTTGAATGAGGTATTCCACATGTACATGGAAACTAGGAACACAAACAAGAAATACAGCTGAACACTGGAAGAACACATTAGCAACAGAAATGGTGCCTTTCTTTTAACAGACAGTTTGTAAACAGTAGAGACTGAAATTTTAATTGAGATACTGTAACAAAAAAAGATTTTTTTAACAAAAAAATCATATTTTTCTTGTGTTCCAAAAGGAAATGATGCAGTTTAGCTACAGTGCTTTGACAAGCAGCTTCAGAAAAGATTAGAAAAAAGTGCTTTTGCAGATACAGAAATTAACCAAAAGTTTTTCTTAGCTAGCTTTGTTCAGCCTTGCTGTCTTGAGATTCCTTGTTATGCATTCTTTGTGCTTACAAACATTCAAGGGCAAGATACAGTTTTATCAGTGGCAATGCCTTATTCAGTACATGTTATGGAAAAAAGGACCAAGTTCTGGTTTCACAGATACACATATTTCCTATGTAAATCTGGTTTTAAATGGAGGCAAAAGCTAGTTAGAAGCCCAGTGTTAAATCCCGGCGCTGTTTAAGTCAATGTCAAAATTCACATTGATTTCAGCAGCACCAAAATGCATCCCACAGTGAATACAATTTTTGAATAGCAAATACTATATTCTCACAGTTAAAATCAGTAGGCTTTCTTTCTCAGCAATATGCATTATATATTTGTATGAAATAAAATGGACTCCAAAACCTCCTTTCTGTGAGGAGTTCCTGCCTCTGATTCCCCACAGCCTGCTTTGTCTGCTTTCCTCACCCAGTAGCACTTTGCCCCCACTTACCTCTTCTGCCAACTTTGATGGTTGGGTTATACAAGGAATTGTTTATAAAGGTAAGTTCAACTAAAATAGCAAAGGATATATACACCGAAATACAATATATTCAGGATGCTACTGGAAAACTCCAGACTCAAGACTTGTTCTTCAATTTAACCAACAACTTACATCGCTTACTGAAAGCCTGAAAATCGATTTATGAACTGTTTTCTGTATTCCAGTCATAACCAAATGACTGATGGTATGCAGAAAAAAAAAAAAAAAACATGACAGATTTGTAGCCCATTTGTTCTACACATTAGACCCATCACTCCGGTAATTTTTTGAAGCTGAACAACTGGGTTTTAAGACATACTTTATACAAAGCAGGTGTACCTACAAGTTGTGTTTTTTTTTTCTTGCATAAAGAGATAAAGAGAAACTTAGTTTTATCTCTCTCTGAAGATAAATTGTATCCATTACCTCCTCTTCTCTCTCACAAAAAAAAAATAAATAAAAAATCAGGAAATAATTACATCAGTCTCTTTATCATCAACTGATGACACGTCTGGGATATGGTGGGTGGAAGGGAAAGCAGTTAAAGGGAAAATGCTAATTGTTGCAGGACCCAATGGAGAAAGAAATTCTGCAGATGTACTTTTAGCCCCCAGTGAAGTCGCAGTTCCCTTTGCTTGATGTGCTGTGTGCTGACAGTCACCCATGTGGACAAGGCAGCCTAACCTACTGGAAGCTCACCTCCACACATTCTTAAATCACACCTGTCTTCACAAACACATACATGCAGAAGTACGCTACATAATTCCACCCAGCAGCAATTTTAGTCTCTGTCTACATTAATAAATTAAACATTGCCAAAGATTGTGCCTGGGCATGGGACCTTGACTGGCAACATTACTGAAGTGTCAGAAAGGTCTCTGGCCTCAATTTTGTCCAGGTCAACTAGCACCAAAAAATTCCCGTTTATGGTTTGAGAATTAGCATGAGCACATTAAAAATTGCAAGCATGAACTTGAATAACAGTTTGAGTATGCTTGGTATCAGGGAACTCTGCTATTACACCCACTGAATCCTATAGAAAGACCAGAACAGCTCAATAAATAAATAAATATATAAATAAAAAATAAAAGAAAGAAAGAATGAATAGCTAAACAAGATCAAAGTTTTTCTCACCTTTTCCCGGAGTTTCCTCTCCTTCCGCTCTTGCACTGTGGTCAGGTAATTCACTGCTGCGTATTCCAGCACCGAGAGGAAGACGAACACAAAACTGACCCACAGGTAAATGTCCACTGCTTTGATGTAGGAAACACGGGGCATGGAGGCATTCACCCCAGTGATGATCGTAGACATGGTCAGCACGGTGGTGATCCCTGGAAAGAACCAAGAGAAATAAATGTTATCGGTTGATACAGTCCGTAGGGCTTTTGTCTCAAGAAAAATAGAAATACGCTCTATATAATGCTCTGGCAGATATTAGATGTGAAGCATTTGGTGATAAGTACATCTCCTGCCAATGCAGAACTGCTCTACTGCCTGCACTCTGTGCGTGTGAAGGCTGAATTTCAGGCAACAAGAAGGCAGCCATCATTTTGCTGGGAACTGCATTTAACCCCCTCCAGAGTCAGGATTCCTCTTTTTGCTGAGAGAGGTGCTCAGCTTTCCTTTAGCTGAAACTTCTATTTTAACATAGCGCTTAGGGCCAAGTCTGCTGAGACCAGTAGTGACAAGGACTCCTGTTTCCTAACTGGACCAGTCTGTGCCCCAGGGACTTCCAGAAAGCAGCCTGACTTCTGGTCACAGCTAAAGAGGATTTGATTTAAATCACAGGCACTAGAAGGGATGTGCAATGAAGATAAAATTAATATGGTGCGGTAGCAAAATTTTACATGAAACAATGCAAACGAATGGCATTCTTTTTTTTACCTCTAAGAATACGTGTCTACAATTTGAATGGTGGGGATTACAAAGTTTTGAAAACAACTCTTATACTATATATATAGATGTGTGCATGTGTAGGTGTTTATATGTACATATACATGTATATACATATGTGTGTGTGTATGTGTATATAGAGATAGATAGATATAGATAAAATCACACAAAATAGCGTATACTTTGTTTGGATAGTCATGGAGACAAAAATATTTACAAGTTGTCAAGGCCACTTAAGTAGAGAAATGGAGCCCAAAAGCATTCATGGCTACTTCAGCCTTTTCAAAGTAGTGACCACTACAAACACAGATACTGTTGGGTTTTTTTTATTATTATTTTTTAAATAATATCCACTGAACACATTTCTTTCAATGGAGTAGATTCTTGGCTGCCTCTTCTCATATATTTGCTGCAGTGCACAGCTCTCTAATTGAGACAAGGTGTGGGGCTAAAATACTGTTTTATGATTTTAGTATTGGAAACCTTACATATTAACATTCAAAGATTTTTCTTTATCTGATCTTTGTGTGGAGCAATAAACAAATCTCTTTTTATGCTCAGGTGAAAGAATTTCCTCCAGCTCTGACATAGACAAACCTCCTCCTGATGGGCCAAAGAAGCAGAGTGGTGTGTGCAGGATTTTCAAACATCCCCTTCTCCTTCCTACTCTTTCAAATGAGAGACCTCCCCACTCCAGAACACCCAGACCCTCAACACAAGGCACCCTTGGTTGAGAAGACACATGCCTGGGCAGGATCCTGCTCTGGATCAAGTTCTAGGCACTCATGAAAACTGTAACAGAAGCCTTAATCTCCCTTCAGGTACCTAAACTGTAAAACATGACCCTCACCAACAGCAACACATGTCTCAGCACTGCAGGACTGGACAACATGGTAAAATATTGGTTCATTGATTCACAAATTATGAAACCTCTCTTCCCTGCCCACCTTTCTTTTTAAAACCACAGCTCTTTCTGTCCTGAGTTAAATATAGATCAGGAGGACTGCTTGGCAGTGAAGGGCTTAATACAGACTGCAAGTTTTGTGTTATATTAATCATCAGATAAAAGACATTTTCTTCCCCCAAAACTTTAACCATCAAAATGAATAGTTCCCTTTCCTGCCAAAACTTTCACATTCGAACATTTTCACACAGTTGTGACTTGTCATGATTGCTCTTACCCAAAGAGACTCTGGCAGGCACTGCTCTGCGGTCGATCCAGAAGGACACCCAGGACAACATGACCATCAGAGTGGCAGGGAAGTAGGTCTGGAGCAAGAAGAAGAAGATGTGTCGGCGTAACGTGAAGTTTATGTAGAGGCGATTGTACCAACCTTTGAGAAAGGAGGAAAGGCAGAACCAGTGAGAACAACTTAGATGGTAGGCACAGAAAGGCAAGATCTTTCTTTTGATCTTTTCTTTTGATCTTTTCTTTCTAAAGGGTAGAGAAAAGAGAAACTGATCTTTCAAAACATGTGTTGTCCAGACAGTGGAGGCTGCATTTCAGTGACATACAATCCCACAGGAGACAAGTGCAGAAGGAGTCAGACAAGAGCTCTCTCACTAGCTAGTGACAAGAGCTCTCTCACTGTACTAGTCAGTACAGTATTAGCATTATCAGAAGAGGCCAATACCTGTGCTACTGTAGAAAGCCAGTCTTGATGTAGTGTGGAATTTTTGTATCAAAAACTGAGACAAAGAAATCTTCTCATCAGTTTTCAGAGATTCATTCCCATTTTTCCAGTACAGCATCAGATCTTCATCGGTGTAAGCGTCTTAGGGAAAGAAGAAACATAATGTAGTGTGGTTTTAGCTTAGAGGGGAAAAAATGATTAATAGATCCAGAGAAAATTAACAAAGAGTCATCTTTAGCATGAAGCAATGCCACAAAAAAAGCTTGCTAACAACAGGGAGTGAAAATGATCTCACCGTATGATATACCAGAGTAACAACAACAAAAAAACAGAGCATCCTGATTCAGGGAAACACATCCTCTTTTTACTCCACATTGGTGAAACTACAGGAAAAACGGTACTTTTCTGAGCATCACATATCAAAAACCATAGACAAAGTATTGCTAACTGACGAGAATAACTCAGGAAATAGTCATGGGTAAAGTGGCTGAATTTAGAGGAAAGGGGAAATGCAGACACCTCAGGCTGTCTCGGAATGATAAGGACAAAACTGACAGGTGTGATTTGAAGCAAAAATCTGGAAATGTTTGAAGACTGTAAATGTAAAATTTAAGGAGTTATTTTGCACACTCAGTGGCAGGAATGGAGATTGAAGGGGCTGTCAAGGTGGTGAAGGGGCTGGTGCACAAGGTGTAAGAGGAGAGGCTGAGGGAGCTGGGTTTATTCAGCTGGAAGGAGAGGAGTCTGTGGTGGGGTCCAACTGCTGCCCTGCTGGGCGTCATAGAGAGAAGACAGAGTCAGGCTTTTCTCCCACTCTTCTCTGAGTTGCAGAGTGAAAGGACAAGGCACAAGGGATGCAAGCTGCAGCAAGGGATTTTTTCAAGCAAGTTAAAGAAAACTTTTTCATGATGAGGGCAGTCAAACATTTGAATACGTAGCACAGAGAGGTTGTGGAGCCCCCGTTACCTTGCAGATGTTTAAAACTCAACTAGACACAGCCCTCAGAAAGTCACCCTAAAGTTCTCCCTGCTTTGAGCAACATGTTGGACCAGCTGATGTCAATACCAACCTAAAACTCTTCTCCAACAGAAATTACCCCATAATTCTGTGATTCTGTTGTTTCTAAAGGAAATTTTCAGATAAATGGCTGAGAAGACCTCAAAACAGTTAGAAGTTAGTCTTGGCACACTCTGTTGAACACTTCTATTGATGTTTTGGGTTTGTTTGTTTGTTTGTTTGTTTTGTTTTGTTTTGTTTTGTTTTTTTTGGAAAGTGCCATCTACCAAAATTCATACAAGAATCCTTTCCTTGCAAATTCCCTTCTTGCAGCAAGTATGCCCAGGTATACAACCCAAGTCAATAGAAAGACTCCTAGTGACTTTGGTGAACTTTTTTTCGGCCTTTAAAATAGACTGTATTCTGAAATGTGTCCAATTTATGTGAGTGCAGCAGCTGTGGAGCATGTCTAGCTAGAAACACCCTGCAATACACCGTACAGCTTTCCAGCTCCAGAGAACATGTCTGAGAGTCCAGGGGGAAGTGGCTGAAGTCCATGTTGCACATTGCTGTCACTGTGATCCTAGAAGTCAAAAATGAGAAAGGTTGTTTTCTATGAGGAGCAATGAAGGGAGAACATTAACACACATAAATGATTTTACATCTTTAAGCCAGCAAAAATCCCCAAGAAAATGCCTAGAAATTCTTCACGTCCAAGTGAGATAGATTATATGCAGAAACTCCAACGGAAGCTTGTAATTTCAATACCCATCAAGGAACTAAAGTACTATCGTGGACATTACAGTAATACTAATGCCAATACAGATACTTTCACCATGTTTTATATCCAACTATTTCCCTACAAGGCAACAACAAAAGTATAACTTCACCATTTACATTTCAAGGTCCCCTTATGTCCAGTTTGCTTAAGGTTTCCTCATTTTTCCTTTGCTCATTCTCCTCCATAGTCACAACAACAATAACCCAAACCCGAGGAACTTGACCAACCTTATTGCAAGCCAAAAAAATTCCTCCAGTATAGACATTATTAAAGATAATTTCAAAGATAGTTTCTTTCAGTCCTCAGTGAAATTTTTTTAATTTGTGCAGTGTATTCCTGTGGCAGGGTGTGTAAGATTGCAGCTGTATTTCAAGGCATGAGATTTGCCCCTGTTAAATTCACATCTTAGCTAAAGAGCTGCAACAATCACAGCTCCAGTTTTTAAATCTGAGTCCATTTGTGCATAGTATTATGTAACAAGTTTTTCAGTGGGTCGATGAACTTTCTCTCGTGGACAGATTTGCAGTGGAGCTCCCGATTTAGTAGGGGCAAATCAGCTGTGAGTCATCATTTCAGAATCTGACTTATTTTGTCTGTCACCATTTTCTAGATTCATTGCAGATGTCAATAAACAACCGTTCCTCTGTTCAAGGGATTGTGATCCAAATCCTACCCTGACCTGTGCACTCATCACACCTGAAAAGCACATGCTGTTCCTTTTGACTATAAACTAGAGCAGAGTTTTGTCATATGAGCCAAACTTAAAGAAGTTTTTTGCTCCAAAATGTATATTGTTGCAATGACTTCCCACGGTAACACTTAAATATTTTGTTTAACTCAGGCTCATTGCAAGGTGCTATTTTCTTTCCTTGGGGTCACCTAAATTGTAGCACAACCTGTGGTCATTAACAATTTGTTAGTCAGGGACAGCACAGAAACTCAACTCATCAACCAGATATTTCTCAATTAAAGTGCAGTGTTCAGGTGGCCTTGGAAGCACAAGGTCCCAACAGGGAATGAAATGTCTAGTGCCAACCCCATGAAGATATCTCAGAAACTTGAGGGCATTTCGAGCACCGCTGGACATGCTTGAGCAGCCGGATCTTGTTCTGAGTGTCCTAAACACCGCCAAGCCCAAATATCATGCAGATTCTCATTATCCTTGGATTTTGTGAATCAAATGATCAGTTTAACTCTCGTGCAGTCAACTATGGTTGCTCACATCCTTTTCTCTTGTGGGGTAACATTAGAAAGTCACATCACCCCTTTCGATAGCTCAGAAAACTTTGAAAGTAAATACTCTGAATGAAAGCAAATGAGTAGAACTGAATAGAGCCAAGGTTGCTATTAAAAATACTCGTTCTTCCTTTTGGTTGTTGAACACTGCTAAGAAGTGGAGTGCTGCTGGTTTCAGTGCATGACAACTGCAGGACGTGAGCAATGGAAAGTGATATTCAGCTACACTGAGCAACATCTGTCAAGAAGATCTCTGCTCTCCTCCTGCTCCTCTCCAGTCAGTGCTGACACAAGCTTACATCAAACCTCCCTCTTTGTTGTGTGTTTTTTTTTTTCCCTCTTTCTTGTCTCATTCTGTGTGGTGCTTTTTTCCTCACTCAGTTCTAATAAAATGGACAGCATCCTTAGGTGCTTAGTTGAGGTGTGAGCAGTCAGACCTTTCATGCAATAAATGGGTTCAGAACAGGGAAAGTGTTCCTAGATGTTTGGACGAGATGGGATTTTGTAGCTCAGTAGGAATGGGCAAAATGAAGTGTCCATACAGTGCATCTCTCTTTCTTACACACACGTTTCTTTGTGTTTTTAATAATTTGTCCAGGATTTTTCAAATAAATTAGAATTGTATTTGGAATATGGATCCAGTGAACTTTAGAGCACCCTGGTTTGGTGGAATATTGTCCTACTTGGGAAAATATCATACACTATGCTTATTATTTCAAAAGAAAACAGCCCCCTGAATCAAAACTAAAAATAAACAAACAAACAAAAACTTTCCTAGCTTTTGAGAAACATTTTGCCATAACTGAAGTAAGTTCCAGAAAGGTCCTAGAAAAGAAATCCTTGTGCTATGAAACATTCAAAGGTCACTGTACATTGAGAGCAATTTTCCTGTCCTAGGGAAATGTCCTTTTGTCTGGGCTCTTGAGTTTTCCTCCTCTGGCGGTGTATTTTTCTCTGCATCTCTTTTTGCATTCATCTGAAGGAAATGCAGTCAGCTGGGCTGTGCCTCAAGATTCTTCCAGCCAACAAATCTGCTGGAAAATCAGGGACTCCAGGGTGTCTTTAATGCTGCTGTTTCAGCTTCAGTAAACTTAAACCTTTACATCAACATGCAGACTCCAA
>VXAA01006943.1:276021-307913 GCA_013399115.1 Anseranas semipalmata | reverse complement strand
TTTCCAGACAAACAGGAAGCAAAATAGGATAATTATAGAGGTCACCATCTGGTATATCAGCAGCTTCCAGTTTAATCACACACTGACCCCAGGACGAACATCCCTGCTTGACTAAGCCTTCCTCTGACCGCAAAGACTTAGGGGAATGCTTCCCTCGGGGAGATTATCCTGTTACTGCCCACAATGTGGTTTCTCATGGCTTTCTGCAAAGCGTCTGGTACTGGAGATGCTGGAAACAGGGCTCTGCACCAGCTGAGGGAGCAGCAGAGTCATCAGTAGCAGTCTTGGTGGTTGCCATAAACAAATGGGGAGCAAAACTGACAGCAAAGACCCAGGAACCATGGGGCCATGCCCTTACCTCATGCTGTAGAGGACGTGACCATCGGGGAACACTCGCAGCATGATGTTGTCCGTGGTCGTGTCATGAATGAAGGACCTTTTGGAGTGTACAAAGAAGACATCTGGGACCCAGATCTTCTTCACCAGCCTGCCATCAAAGGTCATGCTCTTGTTGGTGGTGCTGGGAAATGAGAGACGCTCATCCTTCCAGTAGTGCCTCAAGTACAGAGTCATGGTGAAGTCCTTCATGAAAAAGGAAGAGAACCAGAAAGAGGACAGTCAGTGTTGCTTTTCACATCTAAGAAACACCAGAAAGAAAACTCGATCCCACCAGGAAGATGAAATCCATCCCCTCTAGACTTCTGTTTCTTTTCTGGACCAGTGGTTGTTTTGAATACATATACCTGACAAAATAATTTCAGCCAAAACAAAACGTAAATCCACAATCAGTGTATTATAGTACCCAGTAACGCAGTCTTAAAGGAGATATAAACATGCCCCAAGAGAAGCACTGCCCTGCTGAAAGGATTCTTCAATCCCGGCAAAATTACCTTCAAGGACTATGGCATTGATAGTATGTTGAGGAGGAAAACCTTTCAAAATAAGCTTAATGGTCAGGCTAAACACTAAGTAATTTATCCCTAAAAGAACTAAACTATTGCAAACAGTGACCAAGTGGGGGAACTGTTTTACCTACCAAAAAAGCATATAAATAAAGCTCTCCTTTAAGCTCATTGAGGGGGCAGGAGCTTCAGTCACACAAAGGAAAACATCTGTTTGTTGATCCCAACCTGCAGCTGCTGCTTTTAGAGCTGCATCTTCTCCTTCATGCTGAGAGATCAAATACACTTTTTTCTTTATATTCCCAATTAAGCAAGTGGTTACGGGAGCCACAGCTGCCAATCCCGGGCAAGCAGAAACCCAGGCTCAGATCTCTTCCTAACCACTCAGAAATTGCTTTCTAAAACCGCCACCACCACCTCCTTTGGCTTTGCTGACGACAAGCCACCAATTAACCTGACTTTCCATTTCAGAGGGCTCCTCTGGCAACAGTCTCACACTGCCTATGTGTTTTTCAGGAATAGATCAAAGAAGCCTCCAGCACCCAGCCTGGGACACATTTGCAGAGCTGACAGACACCGCAGCTTCCTCTCTGAACACAGTGGAGACCCACCAGAGGGACACTTCTGCTCGCCAACCTGCATGTCCCCACCACAGCAGACTGGGATATTTGGTGGGATATTGTCTTACTTAGGAAAAATATTATCTTCCATCTCTGCTTCCCACAGGGATGCTGCCAGCTCCCATTCCCTACCAGACACTGGCCACTTTCCCCTTCCAGCCACAGCCCCAAAGAAACATTTCCAAACATCTCCAGCAACTACTGTTACCAGCAGGGCTTTGGTCACAACCTGGCTGGAGGAGCCAGCCTCAGGGGTTGGAGGAGGAAAGCTCATCAGCTTGACCAGAGCTAGGAAAAAGGACAGTGAGGAAGAGGCATGACTGATGATTTGTTAGGAGTCCGTGCCACTTACACAGGGAGGAGAAAAAGGGGTGAGAAAGAGCCTGGCCATTCAGTGTCACTGACCACCACCTCATGGCTCTGGCAGCCCCTGGCTGTGACATGGGACAGAGGGACACAATGCCTTGGGAGCCTCCAACTGATGGATGTTTTCTTGCAGCATGAGTCAAACAAAGCAGCTTGCAAACACTGGCAGCTTGTTCCTTTCTGACCAGCACACACACTAGTTACAAACTGAAACAAGGGGGTTATTTCACAGCTCATGAGCAGGAAAATCCCTTCGGAAACAAGTTTTATAGCAAACCAAGAGAACAATAAATAAACTCTCTTTGAACTTGCCAAACACTGCCATTACTTTCATGTGACCAATAATTTGAAACCCGTCACATTTCATGTGGGAGGGACTTTTTATGGCTAGGAATAATCGAGCCTTAAAAGAGGATTACGTACCATGTCAACCTCAGAAATGCTGTCCAGACTTTCAACTTGGACATCCACCCCAACAGGAATTGCAGGGCCTGTAGGAGAATGAGATTTATATATGTAAATAACTATTCTTTTATATCATCTGCATTTAATTAGCACTAAAAGGTAGTGTGCAAAACACTTCTGAGCTTATGGTGTACTTTCATGTCCACGATTCTTGAAGAGGGGGCCAGGGAGAAGAGTCAGTGAATAACAGCAGTGTGAGGCCCCTTGTGAAATGCTGAATTCTCTTCCCCTTAGTATGTGCTGCAGCACTGACACTGTGCCCAGCTTGGATGAAACATTTGCATATGTTTTTAAAAGCTGTGCCATCTCATTATAAATTTTATATCTTTAGACAAGCAAATTTAGCCCCAAGACCAGGGAACTGAAAGGAAGAAGGTACAAGCAATGAGGTCTTCTTTGTGGGTTTCTCATTTCTTATCAACAACACATGCTACCTTAATCTCTCAAGAGCCCATCTCCATTTTCATTCATATGACCCACTGATAATGTTAATGTTTTTTCACAGCTGTTTTAAAATTAGCAACCAGAGAATTCACAAAGAGTAAATGAGCAGAAAACATCCCATATTAAATGCAAAATCCTCTGCTACTAGAAACCTTGCATCAAAATTTCACTGTAGATTGCTGCTTATTAATTACCAAGACCTCCTCAAGTTCCCCACAGTATGTCCTCACACAGCTTTTTCCCTTTTCCAGTGTGGACAGTCTCTCTTCCCTCTCTTTTTTCATTCTCTGCATCTGAATATGAACTTGAAGAGATTGAATTGTGAATCAAAAATTTACCAACATTTGCACCCAAATTGCTCTGCGCCATGTCTGCAAGGTGCTGCTGTTATCAGCTTACTTTGCTTGTTAGTCAGAGAAATGTGAAGAGTTGACAAAGCTGTGTACCCCAGACGAAGAAGCTCATTGTCAGAACATACCTTGATTTCCCATGTGTTCTGTGACCTCCTGGTATCCCACCTCTCCAGCGCATGGAAGACTTCAGTGCCTATGGAAACCCACACCAAGCACAACCCACCAAGGCTGGTCGGCAGGAACTGCTGAGGAACGGCCCAGATGGACCTACTGCAACCTTCAATGCTCGACGTGTGGCGGTGGAACTGGCAGGGCTTGGACCAAAGCATGTGCCCAGAGCACACCTCCAGCCTCGGCACCCTCAGCAGGACAGACAGACCGGAGTAGCATCGCTGCAGACATGCATGGGACTCACCCAGCACAAATGAGGCATCTGAGGACTGTAGTGGCCCTCATGAAGGTTTGCAAGGATTTTCAGGACCTAAATGTTGAACCTGATGAGAAGCTACATGATATTTAAGAGGCACTACAGTCCTTTTCTGGATCTAGATCAATATTTGTACTGAACTGGCATAGCAGGGCCTGCTGCATGTGTATATTTAGCTACAGCAGCATCTTCCTCAAGACCATTTCCAAGCTGTGTATACACCATACACCAATGTCAGCTGAAGAACTGCCGTGCTGAGAACGCAGTGGACTTTTGCAAGCTGCTATCCCTTTTGCTTCCGTATCTGCAGTGGCACGCACAGGCTCCTGCGCACCTTCAGGGCTTTTGAGCAGAGCCTTACATTTGCCTCTGCTGGGGGAGAAGGGAGTGCCAGCCTGGTTTCAGGAGGGAAAGGGAAAGAGCAAAGCCCATGAGACAAGGTGATTCCTGCCCCTGGCCCTGATACAGGTTTTGCTGGGGCTTTGATAAGCCAGCCTCACCAAATTACAGCAGAGCATGTTGATGGTGACACCGTTCCCCTTCCACACACACAGCTCCCGCCCGTTGCATCTCTGCAGTCCATCAGTGGCTGTGCTGGGTACAGGAAGCCTGAAGCAAGCCCTGTGGAGCAGGACCAGGCTCCTCAGCACCACCAATTCCAATTTAAGTGACTGCTACCCCTGGCAGCAAAGCTGAAACATGGCTAACCCAGCACTTTCAGATGATTCCTAAATGCTTACAAATGCCTGCATGTCACAGTCAGGCACACTGCCGTGCACTTCATGCTTAAAAACATGCCAGGAAACATTTGTTTTCTCCTATTCATGTCTTAGTGGTGTTTCTCCAAGCAGAAGAGGGTTTGCAAGGAACATTTACTTTTCACAGTCCAAGAGTGACAATTCAGGCTAGTCAAAAATTTTCTGAGCACCTGATGGGGAGAAATTCCAGTTAATCAGCACTGGCATATTTCTCTGGAACCCAGAGACTTCTGTGGGACTTTGCACTCCAACGAGACAAGCCCATCTTGCTCCCTTTCCTGGCTCCATTTTAGCTGCTTATACACTATAAGGAATCACTGGAGGCCAAGGAAATTGTCTCTCTGTTGGTATTCAGTTCTGTTTCTCCCACTTATTCACTGAAACTGGGAAAACCCACAAAGCCCTTGCCTGCATCAGGTGCTAAAACACAGACGTGGTGTCACAACCACTTCCAACAGCAGGGCTGAGATGTGCTGGTGGTTTTTCCTCTTGTAAACAAGGCTTCACAGTCCAGGAGTGCTCATTTAACAGGTGGGAACAGGTCCCCAGATTACGCTGGGGACAGCTTTCAGCAGATGGTGAAGTTGCATGGATGAGCCGACTGAGCTTGCGGTGGGCCCTTATCTAAGACTGCTCAGCTCACCAATCCCCAGAAAGTTAATCCAGCCCAAAACAACAGCAGCAGCAAGTGGACTATTTTCTTCTGAATCAGTGACTTGAGTCAGCTCTGTGAAAGACCTGCCAGGTGCTCAAGCTGGCCACTGGGGCCAGAGGAGACAGGCATTGGGGAGGATGAGGGTCAACAAGCCTTCTGTCTTTGGTGGCACCGGCTCAGCTCCTCATGAGCCAGTCCACACCTGCTAGGCCAGGAAACGTGCCTGGTTCCTACCAATCTGGCCACAGGACATGAGGGTTCATCAGCCATTGGATTCCTTCTCAGTCCATTGTAACTGATCAAAGTGAGGCAAATCCATGTCAAAATCACAGATATCTTTTCTTTGACACCCTTGTCATGAGTCCTTCTCTTGACTTGCTCCTTGCCCTGGCAGGAGAAATTGCTTAGGTCCCCTGTAGGTGTGTCATTCCCAACTTACAATCCAGCATCCAGCAGACAATGACCAGCAAGTACATGGCCCTTCTGTCACGCCATAAATACTTCATCTCCTCATGTGGCCAGAGATAACAGTGGTTTCATTAAGTGGAAATATGGTGGCAATGGCTTAGTCCTCTTCGGCCGAGTAGTTGTGGAAGAAGATAAGGTTTAACAAACAATTAGCTCTTTGAGTGCTGTTTTTAAGGAGTCGGTTTGTTGCTTCTGGTTCTTTCAGTTGACCTAATAAGTGATGTTACATCTCACTACAAACCCTGCCTATCTTACACCTCCCAGCTTCCAGACTGCAAGAGACACTCTCCATGTACAGATGCTTAATTTAGCCTTCTTTCAGGAAATCGCCTGCCATCCAAAGTCTATTTATTGCTGCAATTTCCACGCTTGAGTGAGCACTAATCACAGACTTAAAAACAGAAAGAACACCAACAACAGAAGAACACTGCCAAGCTGGTATTTGTGCCTCTCTTCCATTTCTTCCCTATCTGCTCTTTAAGATAAAATACCATATCCATGTTCAGAAGAGATACTTCTCTTTTTTTCATGTTCCTGCACCAAATGCTCAGCTTGGCTCCCAGATAAGCAGCAATTACCTCATCGCAAGGAAAAAGTCCAGGGTTCAGCCTGAAGCTGCTGTGACACTTTATTACTTACTGTTTGGAAAAATGAAGGGCATTCAGTGCAAAGTCAGACAGTCTGGAAAGCTCTGAAAAGATGAGATCTGAGGTTGGGTTAGGTGCGTTGTACATCAGTGAAAGTGGTTTTACTTTTTTTCTTCCCTGCAGTTAATTTTGAATTTGATGGATGATAAAACAGGTAGTAGAACAGAGAGGGAAAAATAGTTTGAACTCTGCGCTCAAATGTGAAACCCTTAACTCAATACAAAGATGAGCCTGTAGAACTTACTGATCATTGGAAATGTTTGCTCTGCCTTTCTTTGGCACACTTCTACTACAAGCAGGGAAAGTGACTGCTGCTTTTCTCTTCTTCCTGCTCCTCCTTCAGCACGCAGGGACGAGGCGATGAGAATGCACGCAAATAGGAACAAGGGGATGCTGAGACACCGAGACCCCATGGAGGAGGCTGGGACAAGAGGCTGGGCTGGGCAGGGTGAAGGACCAACCAAGTCCCTGCGCTAGGTAATGGCCATAACTGTTAATGACAATTAATGCAAATGATGATTAATTCTAACTGCTGTCAGTGTTACCACAAGGGTGAGAGGAAGAAGATGCAGGTAGGTGCTCGGGAGCGAAGGTGAGCAGGCGGCACAAGCAGGCAGGGGACGCGCTGTGCAGATGGAGCGGCGTGCAGCACGAGCTAACTCATGCAGGTAGAGAGGGGTGAATGAGGGCCGACACATCAAGCAAGGACACGTGGCACACCAGGGATGTGCACGTCTCTTACTGGTACTCAGCTCCCCCCAGTTCAGCCTGCAATGGTGATGATTCATAAAGTTTGTGCTTGCTAAGGTTGTACAGCGTCATGGGACCTTAATACTTAAGGCCAGAGACATTACCCATGCCTTTACAGACTGGGAAAGTGAGGCACAGAAATGAGATGCTTTGTGAGGTCCTGGGAAGCCAAAGCAGGACTGAGAAAAGCCCCTGTGATCTGAAGCATTCTCTGCAAGCCACTGTGAGACAATGTGCCCTCCAGGAGAAGAAGAACAAAACAACCTCCAAAAGCCTTTTTCCCCCCCATTTAAGGTGATCGTCTGTGCAGGCAACGACACCAGCCATGCCCGACTCGCCCTGCTCAGCTCTCTCGGCCCCTGGGCCCTCAGCAGCCCCCTGATGTTGCCCAGCTCTCCCACCAGGTCCCAGCCATGGCCATGGCTGGAGCTCTCTGGACCGAGCAGCCAACCAGTAGCTCACTGCTCAGCACAGCGAGCAGAATGGCACGTGGCTTTCTTCCCTCTCTCTTTGCTGCTACTTCTCCCTGTTCCTGGCTTCAAAAACAAAACAAAACACTGGGGTCAATTAGACAAGGCAGGAAATTTTTCTTTTTTCTTTTTTTTTTTTTCTTTTTTTCCAAGAGATGCCACAGCAATATTTGCCAAAATCTCAAGGAACAATTATCAGCTGGGGAATCTTGTGGTGTCATCAAGCTGTGCATTGCCATTCTGAATTGTTACATAGTGTTAAGTCCTCACAGCTCTCCAAATCAGGTCCCTGTCTGGCAGCTTATGCCACATGAACTTCTCAGGCTCCAGTTCTAACCACTATTTCACAATGACTTGTATGCCAAATTTTCAAATTCTACATGTGAAACCTCTAAGGCCAAGCAAACACAGCGCTAACTGAATCTAAGAGCAAACATTTTGCATATTCACTTGGCCCATCACTCTTCAAAATTTCTGCCAAGATGCCGTTTTGCAGAGGCACTTGATGCGAGCAACATTGTAATTTCATGCAGTGTCTGAAGCAAAACACAAGCTGTGTGAAGCAATGCCCTCCTTAAACCACAGGAACAAACTTAGGTTTCCTTAAGGGTCAGCCTGGCTACAGCACATACCTTTGAATTAAACAGCTATTTATCAGACACAGAAAGATGTCAAGAGATTTTTGGTCTCACTAATCCTTGGAACCAGCCGGGAACTGTTAGACTTTTAATCCTGTCTCTCTGCAAACTAACCTGTTTGACCACTGGGGCTCCAGGTGCTTCCCCAAATTCCTCACCAAATGCCACCAGCGATGAGTAAACTGACAAAATATTTTTATTGGAGGGGAGCAGAGGATGAGGAAGGTGTGAATGGGAAGGGAAAAGAACAGCTGGGATTGCATCTAGCACCCTGAGCAGGTATACAGAGGACAAGAAACTTGGATTATAGCATTAAAAGTAAAAAAGCCCTCATCATCTAACATTTACTTGTCACACACAATATTTTGTCAATATTCATTTTTTTTTTTCTTCAGAGAGAGGAAATACAGAGAGATCAGCTTGGAGAATCACAAGCAGGAAAAGACCTGGACACTGTAATAGTGGAGGAATCTCAAAGCTCAGGCTCCTCTCTAGTACATATGTTGCTGGGCAGGAAGCTGAATGGATCCATTGCAAAAGTGGTGGATTTAGCCAAAAAGAGGAAGCAAGGCTGCTTTTCTCAAAGCCTGCAGCCCAGCAAAGTTTGCAGATCATATTTTAGGGTCTCTGAGAAGCGTCAGCCAAATCCATGGAGTTATTCAAATTAAACATGAGCTCAAGTATCTATAAATCAAAGTCTAGAGATAACTTGTATAGCCTTGACATTTCTTCCAGAAACAGCATTCAACATCAGTCATCTCCATCACTGCCCACAGCAACATATTGCATTACACAAATCCTAATTCAGCAAGACCGATACAACCAGAAAGCAAAAGAAAGGAAGAAAAAGAAAATGAAAAAACAAAAAAAAACCTTTGTAAAATTCAGATTCCTACTTAGAATACAGAAATGAACCCATCTATAAACTACTCCCCTTGCATCTGACACAGCACAATGGCAGCTTCCAAGCTGGTTTCTCGAGGTTTCGAGATATTCATGCAGTCATTAGCAAATTTGACAATATTAGCATCGAAAATTGAAAATCAATATTCATCTTTTTGAAGAAAAAAGATGAAAGAAAAATTTACATTTGCATGTTGAGAGGAGATTTAAGTGACCTGCAGTACAACCTGAGGCTGATGGGAGCACTTCGGATTTTCTTGTGATATGATAGAGCACCATTACACCCACTCACTTTACCACCTTCCGAAACTGCTTCAGTAACATCTTATTTCTCTAAATTCCTTCATGATAGTGTCTTTGCCTTAAACCAAACTTGGGAGTTAAAAAGATGGTGAGGAACTAGCCTGTCAAGGAATTTGTGGCTCTATAGGTCTTTATTTCTTTGCCAACCTCACAACCTGGTATCCTGAGGAGCAGTGGTGAAAGCGCTCTCTCATTTCTGTTCCCTCTGCAGCAAGGTGCTGAGTTTTCTGACCTACTCTTCAGCAAAAGCCATTAAACTTTCAGCTTAGGTGCTGCCTGTAGCAAAGATCCAGTACCGAAGACCTTTACAGAAGACTCACTTTACACCTGAGTTCAGTGGTCAGATGGGTAGAACAGACCAACCCAAAGCTCAGACAAAACAAGCTGCCATTTTGGGTGGGTTCTGACACCGAGACAGCTTTGCGGCTTGTTTCACCTTGCAAAAACTCCCATTTGAATGCCAAATTCTGTCCCAGGTTGCACGGGACATCCAGTCTGGGGTTAACCCCTCTGGGGAACACAGGAAGTTTCCACAAGTCCAGTTCAGGCACAACTTCAGAAGGTGCCTAACGTTAAAGCCTGTCACATTGCAGCATCTCGGCACCTAAAACCACCCACTGAGGAGCAGCAAGAAAGCTGCAAAGGGCCAGTCAGTTCCCCACATAGTAGAAGCAGGCACTGGCCACACATATGATGGTGGTTTTTCTAACACTGCAGCAGGTTTTGGAAGATAGGGGAAAACGTGCCAACCACCATCAAAATGCCTGGAGTTGGTTTTCGACTCCTGTTCTGAGACTAAAGCTTTGTGACATCTCTTTCATTTTTCTCTTTGGCAGTGATTTCAAAGGCTTGATGTTTTCCTCTGAGGTGGTCTCTCTGTCCCCTCCTCTATCTTTGAAGGACTGAGGCAGACTTAGGCCCTGAGATACAAATATCTACATGTGAAACAAGCAGGTTTGAGACTTTTTTCTGCTGTCAGATATTTTGCGCATGCCCAGAGTCTTGTAAATGCTCATAAGAGATCCCATGTCCACAGGCTGTAAAACAGTCTTCAGTGTTTCTGCGTGTGTGTATATATGTGTGTATACATAATATATATACATATACGTCTGGGACCAGCTACCACATGACTCCCTGTCATCAAGGGAGAAGAGTTTTATTCCAGCCCGTGAGACAAATGCAAAGTGAACTGACGATGCTTCATTCATCCCATCACTCGTCCATCCCGATGGAAATACTGTCCGGAAAGGGCAGCGAGGACAGGCTGCTGGTAGGCTATGAAGAAATATGATAAAAGTACAGCATGAGGCTGTTCCTAGGCAAAGAAGATACAGCTATTTTAAGTATCAACTAAAGCTGCTTATTCACAAGCTCCCTGTAAAATACGAGATGTCATAGATGAAATGCTTAAAATGGATGTTTAAGGAAGGCAGCAAACCAAACATTTACATAATCTTTAAATATTAATATTTGTAAATAATACCTGAACATCTGCCAGCTAGTACAAGGTCATTGACATGGAGATAACTCCCCAAGGGTCAAACCAAACACAGTCTATGGAGGCTACTTTGAACACCAGCAAAGCAAAAATCTTTGTCATTACCACTGTACCCAATGGCCTGTCTCTAATGGCCTAAGAGCAGGCGAGACAACTGTGCTTACTGGGCTGTGAACAACACAACTTACACAACATTTGCCTGCTCGTTTGCTGTTCACAAAAGGTATTTTTTTCTTGAAAAGCCTTTTGCCTTCCTCTGATGTAGTTCTTCTGTTTCACCTTGCACAACCCCAGCCTGCTCTGTCCAAGGGTCACAGCTGTGCTGGGCTGGCAGCTTGCTGGCTGCCCTCTGCAGACCAGCAAGAGTCACCATGGGCACGATAAAGCAGCCACAGGCTCCATCCCCTTTTTAAAGCTCAGTGATGAAGCTGTAGGCTGGTCCACCAAAAATTTTGAAGGTTAATAGCTTCCCATTATTTCATCAAGCTTCAGAACCATCACATTTATGGTATTGGAATTATTTTAATAGTCTAACATCACTCACAATTTCCTTATGGTGGTTTTTTTTTTTTTTTTTTCCAGAAATAAGTTGCTTTTTCCCACTTGGAACACAACATCACAGCCCCAGTGCAGTGCCACAGGGATGGACTCTCCACTAGACCATGGTCCCTGAGCTGCCCTCAGAGAGCAGAAATTGTCTCAGGGCAGTGACCAATTGCAGTCACACGTGTCCCACAGGCTCTTCTGCTCCGCTTCAGCACTACAAAGGCCCTTCTATCATATGCAGGTCAGACTACTTCAGTGTGACTGGCATTACTGCAGCAAAAAACAGTAAGCACTCGCAGCGCATGGCACACCACTGTGACTGCCTGATGGATAACATTTCAGAAGAAAATACAAGGATCACCTCTTACCAGGCTTTTGTTTTCTTTCCTTTATATTTCTCCATCAAGCTTACCATCTGTCACTAAAAATGCACTGCATAATTCTGTAGCTGTGCAAGAACCTGCAGCACCCAAACAATCTCCTTGTGTGTGAGTCATGCTTTCTAAGGCTGGAGTCTCATCTAAGTTGTTGCCGTGTTTTATTCCTTATCATGTGCAACTGCAACACAACTTCGCCAATACTTCATCTTTGTCCCAGGTAGCTCTGCAGAATGAGGAGGTTTTGAGCAAAAATTATGGAAATGCTGTGTTTCCTTTATAAAAAGTCACCTTCTCACTAAAGGCTCTTAGGACATTTCTCAATTTTGTAAATGTTACGCCAAGCTTTTAGGCTTTAGCAATAGCCTATTGCTTGTGGTGTGGGAGGTAGCACAGGGAACCAAGGAGAGAGGGGGTTTAAAATGTGATTACATTAGCTCTGGAAGAGTAGCTGTGGAACTGCGTATGTCTATTTGGGGTCAGCTGAGCACGAAGGTAATCCTCATGGGCTCTGTGACACTGAAAGATAGTAAAAATTTGATCTGTTTGCAGAAATACACTATGATAACACACAGAAATACACTACTCTTGTACTGGGGGGCCCAGAACTGGACGCAGCACTCCAGGTGTGGCCTCACCAATGCTGAGTAGAGCAGAAGGGCCACCTCTCTTGACCTGCTGGCAATGCTTTGCCTAATGCAGCCAAGAATACCATTAGCCTTCTTAGCAGCAAGGGCACTGCCACTGACATGTTCAAAATTGAAGGACAGGCATCACATCCCCGATACAGTCCTGACACACATCCAACCATGAAAAAGCTCACAGCAGGACCCAGCTATCTCCAACTGAGTCATACCATCATAGAAACATAGAATCATAGAATGGCTTGGGTTGGAAGGGACCTTAAAGATCATCTAGTTCCAGCCCCCCTGCCATGGACAGGGACATCTTTCACTAGACCAGGTTGCCCAAAGCCCCAATGAACCTGGCCTTGAACACTTCCAGGGATGGGGCATCCACAGCTTCTCTGGGCAAGAGAAGCCACCACTCTGCCACCAGCCCCAGAAGCCAGCAGTTTTTTTGACCAGAGCTGTGACAGTAGCACTGAGGAGTGAGCAGTGCTTCCAGCCTGCAAACATCGGGCATTCACGAGTCATCAGCCATCTCCAAAAAGTGAGGTTGGCTTACAAATTCTGAAAACCCAATATGGCATCCCAATCTTTAATTATTTGGGTTTCTAATGTCTTTGAGACACATGCTTTGAGGCTTTTCTCTACTAACTGGAAAACTAGAAAGATTCCCTCTCTATGTATTTGTTTGTTTGTTTGTTTGTTTGCCAGCTGTGCACTCAGCACCTACAACTGCATACAATACACACTAGATCTGCCTTCGGGGCTACCAGCCTGGGGTCCTGTGTGCTTCCAAATCTGAGCCTGCCTCTGCACTGTGCTTCTCCCCTCTTGCTTGCTCCAGCAGCACGACTGGAACAAGCACATTCACATCTCCACGTGACAGGGGCAAGCAGGGATGACCTTCAGCACCAGATGCACCGTATTCTCCTCTCTGAGGGAAAAGGAACAATTCTGGCGCACACACCAGCCCTGTATTAAGTAGTGAAAATGGTCAGAGAAAAGCATATGTGCAGCCAAATTATATGATAGTGGTTCCTATTCTCAAATGTATGAGAAGAATAAAGCCAAGAAAAATTTACTGCTTCAGAAGCAGCCACAGGAGCACTCCACATTGCTCTCTTTTAACACTTTGGGGAGGGAAAAGGAGAAGGACAGGGGACCTACAAGGGCAGGAGGTAAGGGAAACCCTCTGAGCTTATAGCAGGACAGGGCATACCTGGTGTTTAGGGATGTATGTACACTTAGTGAAGTCACTCAACAGAGCATGAGATCTCCTTCTCACAGTCTAGTCTTCCGTTAGGAAAGATGAAGCATACCCAATCAGAGATCCATCTTCACATGAGCTGAACCATCTGCAACCTCCTATCCCCTTTCAGAAGACAACATACAATCTAGTGACACAAATCAGAGATAAAGTACTGCTGCACTGAGCAAAGCATGTAGGATGCCACGTGATCACCAATATCTGTGATGGAGCAGTGTACCAAAGAAGCAAACCAGACCGAAAGCAGTGGGTGTCCAGCCAACCCCTCACAGACCCAGGCTTTGCAGAAACTACCTGCCCTCATGGTCAAAGGCATGAGACATGCCTGAGAAGAACAGAAGAAGCCTAAAAAGTCAGGTAAAGTAAACCAAGGCCAGTAAATAAATAAACACCAGTAATGGGAGATGGAGCCAACAAGAAGGCTGGCTGGACATTCTCAACAGTGACCATCTCCTCCTGGAGCCAAGAGGATTTAGGTCCGTTCATGAAGCCAATCTCATGGCCCTGTGGTCTTTTCATCTTTCAGAGGTCACATTCCATCCTGCTGAAAGCCCCACCTTCTAAAAGCAACCTGGCTGGAGAGGAAATACCAACAATAAGCCATGATCTCTCTTTCCCCAGCCAGCAGGTAGAACAGCAGTCAAAGAGAGACCCGCCAGTTTTGCAGCCTACTCAAAAAGGAGCAGGCATGCCCAGTGCCTCCTGAGCCAGCTCCCAGACCGCAGCCCAGAGGTGGAGTTGCATGCCTGGGCTTGTCAGATGTGCTCACACCATCCCCAGGGACATTTCCCTATATTATGCCCTGAGGACAATTTAAGGCAAACTCTTCAACTTGAGAAATAGCAGATCAAGTTTACTACTGGTTATCAAGAGCCACCTCCAATGGGCAGGCTGGAACGTAATTTGCTAGTAAACTACAGTGGGGAGAAAAAAAAAAGAAATCTGCTGATGACACATTTTGAACTCTGGAGTTTGGAGAAATAAGAATTGTGAGCATGGGGACAGCACTGTGATGTCAGACCAGCACATCGGCCTGTGGGGTGGCAAACATCTCTTCTGCTATGCCATGAACAGGCAGGTCAGAGAAGCTCTGTCCTAAGGACCAGAAGCACACTACAAAATACCTGTGGGACCCACTGGACAAGGCAACATTGTGCTTCCTTTTAGAAGGCTGGTGATAAAGGACACAGTATTAGCCATTTAGCAAAAGCTATAGAAAACTTTGTCCTTAGCTCTGGAGGGGCTTGGTTATTGTTCTAATCAGAAAAGGAGGCCAGGAAGGATTTTCTTGCTGGTGTATTGCCACATTTTTCTTTCAGGGACATCTTCTGGCACTCTCCTACATCTGCAGTAGTGAGCCGAGAAAGATCAGGTGAGCACATTCCAGCAGCTGGATACAACACAAAACAGAAGTGAAGGTGATGGAGGCCTCCCTCTTGATCTGGTGGTTACTTTAGAGTTTGAGATACAAGATTTTATCTGTACAAAAATACTTCATTTCTTCCTAGCAATGTGACCCACCTAACGAGTTCATTACTATGCAATTCAACCAAAACAACTGAGAAGCTCATTGCGACTTCACAGCTACAAGCGAACATTAAAACCTGCAGCTCAGTTGTCTTCTCAACAAAGCCCAGTACTGACCAGGAAGCTCAGTCCGGGCTCTGGGGAACTCTAGCAAAAAGGATCTGGCGTGAGCAGCAGGAAGGAGCGCGGCTGCACGGAGCGCAGAGGGCTGTAGGGTGAGGATGAGGATGCTCTGAAGCGCCTTGAAGTATCTCCCGAGACCACCCACGTCCTTTCCCTTGACACTGATGTAAGGAAGAGCCATCTGGCTTCAGGCATTATTTAAAAAAAAATAATAATAATCATGAAATTAACAGAACCACTTTATTCTCACCTCCAAAAGCTGGCCGCATGGTGAAGTCATGGTCATCAACTCTGAGAAGCTGCTCCGTCTTTCCTTTCCAAGTTTTGGTCACGTCATGGTTCTTCTTATACATGTGACTGCAAAAGATAGCAGTAGCTGATTTCTACCTGCGTGGTTTCATAGTCCCTGCTAAGGCTTACAGCAAGAGGCGCAGCTCTGCGGGAGCAGCCCCAAGGCAGGAACCAGGAGAGGCACCAGCACCGCAGCGGAGGCCAGCAGGACAGCCCCAGAGCGGCCCCTCCGTGCCCACCAGGTCGAGCCTTCCCTGGGAGCCACCCCGCAGTTTCAGCCTGGCTCCCAGGTGGACACCGTGCTGCCTCTGCCCTGACACCACGGCCCTGGAGAGGCACGAGGCCGAGAGCACAGCACCTCGTGGAGCGGCCGGGATGCAGAGCGGAAAGGAAGCGCGTTTCCCCAGTGCAGGCAATGCCAAACAAGCTGATTCGGCCCCATACATCACCCCGCTGTCACTTGGATGGGTACCAAGGGACTTTACCATGAGAAAGCAGGATTTTTTTTTTTACGGTGGTCATGCAATGTCATGTTATTCTGAGGTGATCTGCCTCGTGAGTATCAGTTGAATATCAGCTGCTTGTGTAGACACAGGGCTTTGTCTTTTGGCTTTAAACAATGACAAAATCAACTATTTCCCTCCACAGCAGCAGGAACAGAGAGTTTTTATATAAAGAAGTCAGCAAGATCTACAATATTTCACTTTTCTGAATATTTGGGGGGGGTAAAATAATAAACTTTTTATTTGAAGATCAGAAGTTATATGAGAACAGTTGAATAAAGGATGAAAGCAAGCCATTGATAAAAGGCAGCGGAGAAGAACGATCTTACTGTGTCTGCTCGACTTTGACCATCGTGGAAGGACCTAACACCAGTGAGACACTGCTCAATGCAATTTCTCTATTCAAAGAATGAAAAATAAACAATAATGATAAAGCAACAAACACTCCAATAAAACTTTGAATTGCATGCTGCGTGAAAAACCCTGACAGCATTATAATGCCATCTATTAAATTGATGGCACAGCCTCACGGAAGCACTGATCAATTCATTTAAAACCATAGAACAGCAAAGGGCACGCAGGAGCTGCTAAGAACAACTCTGCGGCCAGAGAGGCTTCAAAGGCAGGCTGGGGACACTGGGGACACTGAGAACACGGAGTTATTTGGGACCTTCCTGAGAAAGGGGCTGTATTTAACAGCCAGCATTTAATCACCAGTTCATGCCCATTCCCACAGGAAGAGCTGTGCATAACAGATGATTCAAGATTTACAGATGTAGAGAGCTGTTATTTAATTATGAATCGGTTTAATCCGTTTACAAAGATTTTTAATAGAGATATTTTTAATGACAAAAATACCAGTCTAACCAGCCTTTGAAACATATAATAGCTATTTTTGTCAGTCTCATCCAAAAGCAAAATCAAATTTATTGACAAAAGTCAATCATTTCTCATCACCCCGAGTAGCATCAGTTACATTGGCATCTTCTGATCCCCTCCTGCGGGTGCCCCACGCCACCCTGCCGGTTCGGAAGAGGCAGCATCTCCTTATCTGCAGCAAATGGGAGTACAACCGCCAGTGCCTCTGCAGGGCTGAGCAAGGCACCAAACACCCCTGCCCACCGGGCACCCCTGCTGACGACCGGCAATCCGTAAATCCAGCGCTCGCGGTCTTTAAGGCTTCTGATTATAGGTTTGCCAGGGTTTCTTTCTGCTGTCTTTGTGTGCTGTCTGCAGTTTGCAACTGTTCATTTAAAGCCACCCACCTTCCTTTCTCCTTTTTCCCATGTTTTTCATATATAATTTTATTGCTTGTTTACATTTCACTCGAGGGGGATGAGCTTACTAAAACTGCCTTTGTGAGGATATGTTCCTGATCATAGAAAAAAAAAAGGGGGGGACAGGTTTCTTATTAAGTTTCTGTAAAGGATTCTCCATCATTGCCCTAGATTTATTTACATTTTCCACTTTTGCCCAGAACTGCTCCCAGTCGCATAATGTAGATCCTTTCCATGTTGCCAAATACACCAACCAAAATTAAATTTTGATGGCATGAGAAATCACACGTAACAGCTTAGCAGGATTCAAACAAGAGCTGGGTGCCCATGCGGACATTCAGAACTTGTCAGAATAAAACAAAGAGCTTAAAAATCTGGAGACAGTGTTTGTGTTGCAGAGCATAGGCCAACTGCTTGGAGAGGCTGAAAGTAAACTTAAGCTCTGGCCCAGGTGCAGCACAAGCGCCTGCAGCCAGGGCTCGGAGGGATCTGTACCTCCCTCTGCAGATTTAGTGTTGACTTTTGCCACAACGAGATGGTAGCTCATGGTCATGGCACGTTGGGTCCTATTATTCTATTTCCTACTGGGATTGGGAAAACTATTCCATGGTTTCAGTGAAAATCTTGCAGCACTTCAGCGTACTTTCAGAAGAAAAAAATAGCTGAAGGCTGCATTTACTTAGCTACAGCAACCCAGCACCAGGAAAGGCACAACACCTCCTGTTTTTCTAACTCACATGGCATATGGCTGCTGCAAAGTCCTCCTGGAAGATAAATGGAAAAGAAAGTACAACAGAAGTTTATGACTGCCATAACAATTGACTCCCCTCTTGATTAGCATCCCAAATTTACTCTCTCTGTTATGCCACGCATCCCACATAGGTGTGCATCTTTAATATTGATGTACACAGATCACCTGGGACTAGACATGGCTGAGAATTTTCTGGCAAGCTGGGAACCTCAAGGTCCTCGGTTTTGGGGTGGTCTCCTCCCGTGGCCTGTCAGGGCCACCGCTTCCAGGGCTCCTCGAGTCCCAGCTGCCCACGAGGTGCTGGTAGCTCCGTGGCAGGCAGGTCTCTCCTGGGGTACTTGCACAGCCACAGCCGCAGGGCAGAGGCTCCGCTGTCCTGCCTTTGGCTGAAACATGCTCCACGCTGACACACCTGTGGTTTCATGCCCAAAGCAGGAGGACAAGGAAAGGAAAGTGACTTTCCTTCCCAGATTTTTAGAAAAAAAAATAAATCACACCCTGGAAAATGACGGACACAAATTCACAGCATGTGCACAATCACTGCTACTGTATACTTCGGGATTATTTCATGGGCACACACCCAACACACCTTATCAGCTGCTTAGGACCCTCCATTTTTGCTTGCTATTATGAAGAATGGTTTTTAACCATAAATAAATAATAATAATAAATCTATTCTATTGTTGTTCGTGTTTTTATTTTATTCAAGATGATTACACAATACTATCCATTTTCATTTGTTCTTCACAGCAATAAATGGAGCTTTTTTTTTTTTTTTTTATAACCAACTGTACCCAAAATCCTGCACTCCTGGCCCCTTCCTACATCCATCCAGCCCAAACCCAACATGAGCAGAGGGTGAAACAACTCACAAGGATGTTTTACGCAGAGACACACTCTCTTGCAAGGCTGAAAACGCTCAGCCTTTTATTTTCACCATCTCAGGGCAGAACTATCCAATCTGTCTGGCTCTCCCCGTGCCCCCTGCCAGTTCGGACGTCATCTTTGGCTCGTGAAACAAAAAACCACCACGTGCCTTCCTCCTTGTGAAATCAGTGCAGGTTGCACCTGCGTCAGCAGAGGCCGAAGCAAACCAGCATGTTTAATTGCACAGGTACAGCGCTGTGATAATGCTCATTTTTCCTTTCAAAAAGGCTGCTTGGGAGGGCGAGCACTGCAAAGGGCCAAACAATGCAGCTATCCCATGTCTGAGAAACCAGCGCGGAGCAGAGGGGATCAGGAGGGGCTGGGGCGGGCCACAGGCCACAGGACCTGCCTGATGCACCTGCTCCAAAGCTGGGGGAAGAAATGCAGCACCCGGAAGCAACTGAGGGAGCGTGACAGCCACCAGCTTTAGTGAAACACTCCACATCACTAACTGCTTCCCGAAATCTTGGTGGGAGGTCTTCAGCTAACGGGAGTTCGGAGCAACCCCTGTTGCAAAAGCACAGTGTTTCTGTTGGTTGAAACATGAAGAGGGGGAGCAGGAGCAAGGGAAAGGAGAACAGCTTCTCATCAGGCCAGTGTGACCCATTCAGCACGGTGAGCAAGGTTACATTCTCACAGAAAAAATAATGCATCACAGAACTTAGCGTAAAGCGAGGGAAGTGATTAAGGATGCACAGGCAACCCTTAAACCAGCATTTCTTAATAGCACATTCCCCTCCTGTGGAGGCACAGGGTCAACAGCTTCTCTGCGTGCACTTGACAGACACCTTTCCCAGAGCCTGAAGGAGCAGCGAGTCCGAGCACGCGGAGATCCTTGGTAAGAACCTCTGGAAAGTGCTCAAGCAGGGAAGTTCTGGTAGAGGAGCTCTGCGCCCATGCAACCAAGCAAGCTTCTTGAAACAATGTAAGGAGCTTCACACCAGGTTGATGCACCAGCTTAAAAGGCACAAAATATCAAACTTTTCAAATGTAGGCTCCCAAACATGGGAATAAATTTTCTTGGCTTAGTCATTTACTGTAAAATAAATTTAACATATTCCTTACGGTAAGTCAGCAAGAGAAATACTAAGCAGAAGATGTGATGCAGTTATTAAAAAAAGGACGCTGTTCTCATTTCTCTTACATGATTAGAAAACCAGCATGGGCACAGGTTGTAATTTGCTTTTACTAGAACAGGCCACTATTCATTGCTGGTTTAGACACAACTTTATTTTCTCTATGTAACTGGAAATTTAAGGTATCAGTGTCACTGCTCCATACAGTTTGTTGTTGTTGTTGTTTTGTGATATTGCAGAATTCTCTGTACGTAAAATATCATTCACATTTGCCATTTGCAAATATCTGATTTTATATACTTCTAAATAAGTACATTGTTTGCATAGGAAATGTAAGTGTTTATATATCAGGCATATAGTTCCCTAGGTTTTACCTGGCTGGAAACTGTTAATTAAAATTATTATTTCACAGGAAATGAAATAGTATCAGTCATTCTTTACAGTAAATGCATCTATATAGATAATTTTAGCTGTGCATTGAACTCCACTCTATTACAACTTTGCAAAAACAATGGCATTGTAGAAATTGTACGTTACTTTGCCATATTTAAATAAAGTAAAAAAAAAAAACTCAAATTATTAACCCAGAGAATAGCACTACTTCTGGATAAAGTCATGTTTAAAAGGATTTATACCATTTTGTTACTTCAAAGCAGATGATCTCTACTGTATGTGAATGGTTTGCAAGAAAACTCTAATCTTGAAACCCCCATATTTCACAGAAATAGACTTGGAAAATTTTTCAGAGTTAAATGAAAGATTTCATTCAATAATCAAGATTCTGTTGAAATCAGTGGCAAAACATCAGCTGGCTTTAGGATTTCCAGATCAGGCCCTAGCTGTTACAGTTTAATAACATTTATGTCACTAAAAGCATATATACTACTGTATTCTTCAAATACTAGTATAATTCTAAGAACACATAAGGGACTCCCTGCTTTCAGTTATATCACAGCATTTCTTTGTAAAGCATGCAAGTAACAACACTCCCTCTAAAATAAAAAAGTTCAGTGTAATGGAGAAAAAAAAACAACACACCAAAATAAATAAAAACATGAAGGTTTACAGGCATAGAGAAGCCATTTAATAAGGATTAACCCATTTCTATTTTTGAGCCTTTAGAACAATGAACAATCTTGTAAGATATAATTGCCGCTGGATGACATAACTACAAAAAAGGATAACATCCTTTGGACTGTCTGGCAGGTTTGGAAGATTATCTTTTCTAATGTAAACCTCTGGTCAAATCTCCACAACAATAAATCTAATAAAGTTTACTGAGACCTTTAACTCTTTCTTGTGCATTTGCTTGACTTTAAAAAATTTGTTTTAATTTCCATATAATCTTTCAAAATACATTTATAACCTCACAATCCCTGGGTAACTTCCTGTGTGTTATTAATACCACGCATGCTAAGCAACACCTCAAATTGTTAGGCAGTAACGCAGAATTTCAAGTGAATGTGAGCAGCACAGGCACCCCAACAGACAGAGTAAATAGCCTACTGTCTGAACACTGCCATTGGTCTGACACCGAAGAACACGTAGATTTGAACATCTCTACATGCGTGTCTAAGAAGTTTTGCCACAAACCATGCAGAAGTTGTCAAGCCGTCCGCAAAACCCGCCTCACAGACCGTGTCCATATACAGTTAAAAATGAATATGGCACCAAAGAGTATGTGAAAAATGTTATTTATGAAGCCGTTCCCACAATATACACAGGTACGCTGACAGGGCAGGTTTTGGGTGTATGCAATAACGCACTTTAACACTGCAGGGAGAGAAAGAAATGCACGTATTCTAGTAACCCTTACCCGGCCTTCTGCACCTCCAGCTGGCTTGTCCACCTCCTCCTCCTGTGTTTTCTGCTCTCCACCAGAAGAACCAAGCAGAAGATGAATAAAAGGAGCTTTGCGAAATAAGGCATCTTGCTGCAAACGCTCAGACACGCTGCGCTGCCGTGCCCTCCCGCGGCACCAGTCCCCCCGGCTCTGAACATCGAGTCGGCTCCAATTCCAGCGCCGCGTGGCTGCCAGAGAGCATCAGAGCAACGCTGCGCTCCCGACGCCGTATTTCACACAGGCTTTCAAGGGCTTCTCCCTCACCACCGCCTCACGATTGGCCATTACTCCCAAAGTTTGCCCCACCAAGCATCTCCACTGGGTCCTAGAGGATATTTGCTAAAGCCATTATATAAAAGCTGCAATTCGGCGCGCCGGCTTTTTGCTCAATCCCCTAATCTCAGGGCAGTGCTATCCTTCTGCCAGACTGTCTAAAACAATGCTGTCCCTTTTCATTAGGCTTTCCAGATTTTCTGTTCATTCACATGGCGTCTTTTTCAACTGGGAGCTGCCTGTGCCATCATGCTTCAGCTAAGTACATTTCACTATAGCATACACAGTGCCATGGTGTTAGAGTAGTTGAGATTTTATTTTCCAGTTTAGTCAGTCTGGCTCTTTTTGCCATTGAAGATAAAAGATGAGCTATTTGCACTGAAAATGATTTTAATTTACCGTTAGCTTTTAGAGAAAAATTAAAGCACAGAAACCCACCGAAGTATCTATACATGCAATAGACTCTTCACATGAATCAATAGCTACCATCACCATTTATTTTTTTCAAATAGATATTAGCACAATCAGGTATTTTAACTTTTTTTTTTTTTAATAAAAAGCTTGAAATAAACCTGAGAAGCTACAAAGCAGCTCTTTTATTAATCACAACGGAGATGCTGTTTTCAGAAACCATTCTAAGCGTTTCTTCTAACAGCACATCCCCAGGGCTACCTCGACAGCCTCCCTGCGAGGACTGCGCCATACAGGTGCAGGAGCCAGGGTTTGGTTGGCACAGCAGCACGGCTCGAGGAAAAGAAACGCACGCTTGGAGCAGCTCCCCGAGGAGCAGGAAGGCCAGAAACCAGCGATGCTGCCTTATGGGCCAGACCTCTTTCACAGCTCTCTCCTGCGAGCCCAGGTTCGCAATTCTTGAACAGAGCAGGTACTCGAACAACATACCAACTAGGAAGTACAGTACTTTTACTTTTAGAGACTACAGGACCTGTAATTTTTTTTTTAAAAAAACATTTCTAACAAAATAAATATATACAAATAGGAAAAATGCATCACTTAAATATAGGACACCAAACTGTTCTGCAGCGGAATGTGAACTGTTTAATAAAACAATTTTTGAACTTTGCTCCACAAACAGGACTATCAGCAATCCACAAGAAGTGCTGAAAAAAGGTGTTTCTTTTTTTTTTAATTTTAGATTTCAATAACCCCTCTTAGACACAGAATGGACTTTACTTATTTTAGAAGTTGTTATAGCTACTTTAATGTTTCAAAACACTAATACATACTACATTTAACAAAATTTAGGAGAGCTGTAGGTAGCTTAATAAATACTTGCTTAGAAGCAGGATGAAAATCAAGCTTAACTCAGCACTACTTGACAACAACAAAACAAACATTATTTAAAAGACAGTGGAATTTAGCTAAACATTCTAGAGTGCATTAAAATCAGAACAATAATACAGCTGGAAAATTATCCCACCAATTGCTTTCTTCTACTTCACTGCAATACTTAAGATTCCACAGACAAACCCTCTCAAAACCTTAACAATTTTCGGTCCATTGCCCGAATATATGATTTCACAGCATTCATGAACATCTAACAGTTATTTATTTTTAATAAACTAATAATACAGAAAGCCTCTGGGTCCAATATTGATTTCAGGTTACAAACCACTGAAACAAATAAAAAGCCCTGTGATACTTGAAACATAACCTAAGATTGGCTTAAAACAGTTTATTACTACCAAGGTTTTTTAATAAATATTTCTTTTAAGCATGTTCATACATATACGAGAGTTTAAGTATAATAATGTTTAAATTCTCTCTAGGAAATAAAACCACATATGAAACATTCAGTTTAATGCTTTATGTATATTTCTGGTATAATTAAAAGACAATAGCTCTGGGTAAATAATTATATTACATATTTATAACTATTGCAAGAATAAACATGTTTTATATAATCTTCAAATTTTAAAAAAGCAAGATATACAGTTGAGAGTATTAGAAGTGGACATTCAAATCTTGCAATAAAGATTATCCAATCTTACTTCCAAAAAAAAAAAAAACAAACCACAAAATAATGCAAATAGTTTTCTGGCCCCCTCCTACCTCCACTACTCCTTTCCCCCTTTCACACACACAAAGCAGAATCTCAACCAATTTGTATGCGTTCCCCCCAGCTAGAAATGTGTCATGGTAAATAAAAGTGGTTACAAAACTGTATCCCCTCTAAATTAAGAGCTCACTGGGGCACAAACACATCATAGTGTTTCATTTCGTAATTCCATCTCCAACGTTAAATATTATACTAACTTAGAAGGGGTCATTAACTGCATTTATGTTCTATTAAAAGAGTGAATCAACCACTTTCTTTTAGACTGTCTTTTTCTAGTTAATATATTACTGAAACTGACTCCCCTCACACATGCCTTAACCTTACTATTCCACTGCTCTGTTTCTCCAAGAACCTGGTGGGCACTAAATTAACACTTGCTGTAGTTAAACATCTGACTTTTCTTTTCTTACAAATAATGTATCTGTAGGTACATTAACATTCATAAAGACTTAAGTGTAAATACAAAAGTAATTTTTGTAAACAGTTCTTATGTCAAACCCAATACAGAATGTTCAACGAAGCATTCAAGTCACTGCTCTTATACAGAAACAACCTTATAACTCAAATATATACTCATTAGCCAAACATATTCTTCGAAATATAAGAGCTGCCAGCGCAAAAGTCAGAAGGACGATCAGAACAGTCGATCCAGTATGGTTGGCGTTGACTCTTGGTTGCTGCACCCGATTGAAGTCAGTTGAAGACGGAGCCCGCCTCTGACTCTGCTGCTGGGCACGGCGCTGCCGAGGACTCATAGACGTATTTGTGGACACCGATGGAGCACGCTCTTGACTCGATGCTGCACTGCTATTCTGAGTTTCAGACTGAAAAAGAAACGTGAAGAGTTGAGGCAAGACAGTACATAAAATTAGCAATGAATAAAATCATTAGAACTAAAATGTACTCTTCAGGTAAGTCTTAATATTTGAAAGCCTGATAAAAATGTCACTAGCAGTTTATATACATCAATTTTGTCCTTACACTATCTTGAAAAGAAGTCTATTTCAATCTCCTAATTAGCAGTTCTAAGGACATGAAAAGTCCGAAGAAAGTCTGTCAAACAATATTTGAATTCTAGATTAGTTTCAAATCAATATACTTCAAGTATCTTTGTCTAGGATTTGCTTAACTCCTTGCAGTTCAAGAAATCTTTAGTAATCCTCCAGAACGCAAAGTCTCTGAAGATTTGTAACGTCACCTATAGTGAAGGGGAAACAACATGGGGAGGACAAGAAAACAAGAAGTCCAGCGGACTGTAATTAAGCACTGCTTCCTGTGGACAGCTGCGCCCGAAATTCTGCTCTCAGCACCACCACCATCACTGGGAAAGCAAAACAGAACACAAAACAAAACCCTTGCACACAAAACGCCCAGCTGATTCCTGCACCAGTTACCGAGCTCTGTACCTGTGCCCGCACATACCTATTGCCCTCTACTGGTCACAGGTTGGGCTGTCATCACAGGCAGTGAGAAAATAAGTGGCAGTAACTGCTTTTCACTTCTCAGAACAGGGTGCAGGTACTTCCTCTAAAACCAATCTGCAACTATGTCCAGAGCTAGCTTCCCCTCCTTCTAAAATAGGGTTATTACAGCAGGCAAAAAGGGAATTCAGGACATTTCATGTTTGCTTCCAAGCAAAAGCCTTTTAATGGACACAGTGTCTATAACCTTAAGCACTGTTTTGGCATGTCAGCTGCTACATCCACAAAAGATATCCTTCCCACATCTGCCACAAAGGGAATGTCCTCAGCTGTGTATCAGGTTTGATGATCCACCAGACAGTAAGCAGGACTAAGTCCCATGACTCTTTGGCCACATATTCTGCATGTGGGGGAAAGAAATCTTCAAACCGTCACCTGGTCAATGATCTACCTAGCCCAGGGAAGAAACCTTCCTTTCCTACCTACTAATCATTAGTATTTCCCACTGTTTATCATCAGCAATAAAGTACTGACGTAACTGCTTGCCACGTTTGACAGCTTGCCTATTTACATAGGTTTCTTGCCCAAACAAGCAAGCAGCCTGGGTTGCTTCAAAGAAAAGTATTTTTAAATAATTTATTTCCACCTGGGGTTTTATTAGCAGAGACAGCCAAGAACATCACAAGCAGCTGTGGTGGTTTAATAACCTATGGGCAGCTCAGGTCCACCACATTGCTCTCTCCCTCCCATTCCTCAGAAGGACAAGGGGAGAAAATAGGATGGAAAAAAAAAGGAGAAAAGCTTGTGGGTTGAGATAAGGAACAGTTTAATTAAAGGAAAAGAAAAAAAAACAAAGGCCATGCAGAAGCAAAAGGAGAAGAGGATTATTCTCCCACTTCCTATGAGCAAGAGATGTTTAACCACATCTTGGGAAGTGGGACCTCAACACACAGCAGTTGCTCGGGAAGACAAACACTTTGATAACGAGAGGCCCCCCTCCTTGCACTTCCCCAGGTTTTATTGCTGAGCATGACCTTGGTCAGGTTGGGTCAGCTGTCCTGGCTGCGTCCCCTTCCCACCTCTTGCCCACCCCCAGCCCACCGCCTTGGTGCTGTGCCAGCACTGCTCAGCAGTAGCCAGAACACTGGTGGGACATCGGGGCTGTCGCAGCTCCACGTGCAGAGCACAGCACTGTATGGGCTGCCGTGGGGACATTGGCTCCATCCCAGCCAGACCCAGGGCAGCAGCTACCAAGGTTTCTGTTACACGGCCGAAGTCATTCAGCTTTGCACTGAACCCACCTGGAAGCTCCCAAAACAGAGATTCACACTGATCCTTGACTTGTAACGTGGCAGGCGGCCCCATGCCAAGGAAAATAAAGACTTAGGGAAGCTGAGACTTTGAAAAGCAAAGGTCACAAATTCATCTATACTCCCATCTTTCAGATAGGTAGAGGGAAAGAAGTGAATTTAAGAAGCAAGAACTGCAAATTCAGCACAGGCTGAAGGGTTATTCTTCCTAAATTTAATTTTTTAAATAAAAAAATCTAGAAATATCCCTGATCCTTCATACTTAATAACAGAAGTAACTAGCATCGGCCATCACACAGCTGGCTTTCTTCCTAAAACTGCAGACTTTGTATTCAAAACCAGAAAGACTTGAATTATACAAGGTGCCATAAATTGACATGAAATGAGGTATAATTCAAGACAAAACTCATTGACAGGCATTGACAGTTGCAAGGCAACTGCAAATGACTTTTTGTTTGAAAACTTAATAATTAAGAATCTCATAAATGGCAGATGAGCTGTATTATAAATCAAAGACCACAATCTTCTCGTCTTCGCTTATGGCAAGTTTTTCAGTTCTCCTTCAGCAAAAACATCAAGATTTTTAGAATTTCTAGCACAACATCTCACATGAGACATTTTCCATCTGATTTTAAGTCATTTTTCTGCCAAACCATACTGGAAGTGTTGTGGGCGAGGGTTTAATAGACTAAAACCACATATTTAATAAGACCTACATCGTAGCCACCTTTAGCATTTGATCCTGACACTCACTGAATATTTACTTTGCATGTTTTGTTATTTCTGAAATTGTTGAGACTGGCAGAAAACTTTGCTCCAAGGATATCTGGGCTTGATAAATAAGGCTAGATTGTAAAATGTACATCCATTAGAATTAGCAAAGAGTCCTGTCAAAAAATGCACATAAGGAAATCTACATTATGTTCTGACTACTGAAGAAGCATTCACTGCATCTTTTTTTTTTTTTTAAATCAGAATGCTGGAAGTATTAAATAGTAATTTTGGAAGGGATATTTTTAAAAGATAAAAAACTCTAGGAACTCCTAACCATATAAATCCTCTGGGTTACTGAAGCCTCTTTCAGTTATATTCATGACCTCAGAAATATACAGAAAGAAGATATAAGAATAGGTGAAATACTTGTGTATCCATGTAACTCCCAACTGAAGAACAGCTGAAGTTTGACACAGAATTACTTAAAAGCTAACAGGAAAAATGTCTTTTTTTTTTAATGAATTAGAATCAGGCATGAACCCCTGATTGCCAACAAATTTAAAATTGTTGCTGTAGTACTACAAAACTTAAGATACTGCGTAATAGTGACAAAAGAAAACAGTTTTTAACAATATATCATTTGCTACATACAATTAAAAATAAGTGCTGCTTTAAATCTCACTACCAGAACATAACCTCATTTTCTCATGGAAACCTCCCTCTCAGTAGCTCAATATTTTCCCCCTGTACTCGGCTCTGGTGAGGCCGCACCTCAAGTCCTGTGTTCAGTTTTGAGCCCCTCACTACGGGAAGGACATCGAGGGGCTGCAGCGTGTCCAGAGAAGGGCAACGAAGCTGGTGAGGGGTCTGGAGAACAAGTCTTATGAGGAGCAGCTGAGGGAGCTGGGGTTGTTTAGCCTGGAGAAGAGGAGGCTCAGGGGAGACCTTATCGCTCTCTATAGGTACCTTAAAGGAGGCTGTAGCGAGGTGGGGATTGGTCTCTTCTCCCACGTGTCCAGTGATAGGATGAGGGGAAATGATCATCTAGTCCAACCTATAACCTAACACTACCAAGTCCTCCATTAAACCATGGCCCTAAGCACCGCATCTACACGCCTTTTGAATACCTCCAGGGGTGGTGACTCAACCACTTCCCTGGGCAGCCTGTTCCAATGCCTCACAACCCTTTCAGTGAAGAAGTTTCTCCTATTATCTAACCTAAATCTCCCCTGACGCAACTTTAGCCCACTTCCTCTTGTCCTAAAATTCAGTTAAATCTATCCCACAAAAAGCATCACTGTGCTCACAGATGCCCTGCCATTAATTCACTGCAAAAACCTCTGTCCTTTCAAGTAGCTTAAAGGTAAAAATCACAGAACAGACAATTGTTGCAGAAAAGAACAAACTGACCCATGAAGCAGTCTGTAAGAGACTGGTTTTCCTAGTGTAAAACACAGCCTACTGATTATCATCTCTTTACCTACCGTTAGACCCTTTCCTTAACATGTATTTGTCGTAACTGTTCCAAGAGCAGAAGAAAGATAACACGACACAGGCTATACTCCATTCTTCCTGCATGATTATCGCAGTTTCTTTCCCTCCATGTTGTGTAGCAGCGCATAAAGTCCCGTGACTTCAGAGTCAGGCATATTACATCTACTATACCAAAAAGAATTACACAAGCTAATTCAAGGATTTAGCATTGGGTCTGCCTCCACCCTTTTTATTCTCAAAGTGCATAGATTCCAAGTTCGTAACAGCCATTTTTCTCCAATAGCTTTTAATTAAACATTCATTTGTGCAGTAAGCAGTAAGCACTTTATCCAAAAAGAGACGGAAATAATTTTGATGTTGCCCACATCTGAGACTTACAATTTAATCAGGCAGAATTAGGTCTTTACACAAGAACCACCAACCTAAATGAATTTTATACATGCAAGAAGCCCAGTTGAGTAGGAAGAACCTGAGGTTCACAAGGACGCTCTTTCACACTTATTAGCAGATCGAGGCCTCTGGCCCATGCGCACTTTGAGAAGATTTCTTTTAGCTTTAGCATGAATAATGGCTCCAGAAAATTCCTAACACCCAAAAGTTGGCAACTCAGAAACACAGGTATTTCTTCAGTCTCAGGTAAAACTCGTAAGACAGTGATGTTCTGATCCCTTAAAACATGAATCCACTTCTTGATTGTTTATAGTCTATGACATATAAACATTTTTAAATACATTCAGATGATGTTTAAAGCTTTCATTTCACATGGGACTGTTCTGCTGTAAATTAATTTAATCATCACTTATTAAGTCAGCATAATTGATTATAACTGTTCTCAGAAATGGGAGTAATCAAAATCAATCTTTTCTGAAGTCTCTCTTTTTTTCCCCTCAAGAAAATGCTACCAATGCCTTGGTATTTTGGCTAGTTCTACTACATTAGCCAGGATTTGTATTGAGAAGAATAAAACAAAATGGTTTATTAAATCCTGAACAATCTGGAAAAATCCTTCTTGTGGAAAAAACGTATGCTATTGGCATGTTTATATTTCTACATAGCTTGAAAATATGTTGCAAACATGCAACAGATGGTCTGACATTATTTGACGTGTTTTAGTTTTTTTTAACCAATCTGCAGCCCCATCCTCTCTAAAAAACACAGCTTAGCTGGGATTTGTCTGCAATTTATCAGTGAATTTAGATTGCATTTGCCACAGTCGTTAACAGCAGCTGCCCTGGCCCACTACCAGGCCTCGGTCACTTCCGAATCTATTATGTAAGCCCTACACCTAGCAGTATTAAGATTCTAATGTCATATCATTTACTTCAAACAGTAAGAATATTTTAGTCAAATTTACTTAGATCATAAAAGCAGGAAGATATTAATAGTTAAAAGCTATGAATTATCACTGCAACATTTTTTGCCTTTGGCTAAGAATTCTATTGAAAAAAATCTGTGATCTATTATGCAGAGGGTAAGTAGTACCTAAGACACGACAATACTTTAATGAAGTGTTACCCCATACATTAAAGGAACTACTGGGAATAAAAATTGCTAAAAGAAAGTTATCTAAAGTTTGTTTTTATAACAAGGAAGTGAAAATATTTTCAAAAGTCATCCAGCATGCTATTTGCTAAAGTTTACACAGAGATACAGAAATTCTACAAGAAATGTATGGACTACATACTGGTAATGAAGCCTCCTATCAGCCTAATTGTACAAATTTCGTGTTCAGACTATGCACATACTTGTATCGATAAAGCTCAAACAAGGACCATACCATTGCACTTGCTGGATCCTGGAATGCTTGAGCTGCGCCATCCTGCTTGGGCTCAGGCGAAGCGGCAGAGTGCTTCAATACTGCTGAGTTTGAAGGTTCAGCATCTGACTTCCTGGATGAATTGACTTCTGCCTACAAGGAATACAAAAATACACTTCAGAGGAGAGATCAAAATTACTCCAAAAATATTTGGCTTTTCTTGGAATGTCCATTCTAGCGTATGCTGAATATGAGATTTACTGAAATGATCAAGTATGCCAACCGCATTTCAACACATCACCAGGTTTAACAAAATCTAACTCTTAAGAAATAAGACTACAGATGAGCAAACATCAATCTAGACAACATCCCAGCAGATTCTGGATTTTTTGTTCCATTTGTTTGCGTATAATAATGGGTATAACAATTAAAAAAAAAAACACAGATGAATGGAGCTAAGAAGAAAATTCTTCAGAAGATCCGGGAGAAAATTGTGCCAGAAATAACACTATCTTTTTAAAACTTCAGTTTCTCATGATCCTTAAGTAAGTGCTGACTAACGCTGTCACATGTGAGCTAATATAGCCTGTTTCTCAGCAGGGCTAATTAGCCTCAGGTAAGTGCTATATTAATGTAGCTATAGTAGTGCTAGTACCAAAATCACCTCACAGCCAGAAATTGGTGTATGTGCGTGGCACGAATACGTGTCAGGCAGGCATAACTCAGTTTTCAGTACTTAAATTTCCAGCACAAAAGCTAAAGTAAAAATACAAATCTTAATAATAGTGTATTATATAATTTAGAAAACGTCTAATAAGCACCAATTCCCAAAATTTAGGTCTCATGCTTCTGGAAATTTGAGACATTGATAGATCTGTAGTGACATGTAGAGGATCATTAATAACACTTGCTAAAACAGTATACATGTTTGCAATAATCCCTTGCGAATGGCAAAAGACATCACATCACAGTCCTGAACTAAAAACTTTACAACATATACATATCCAAATTTAAATTTAAAAAAAAAGGGGGGTCAGGACCAG
>VXAA01006943.1:258682-275993 GCA_013399115.1 Anseranas semipalmata | reverse complement strand
TTTTAAAATCAGCAAGCTAGTCTTTCTCCCTGAAGAGTAGTGTTAAACCTCCCAAATCATGTATCTGGATCTCAACTTATTACAAACATTACAATTCCAAATCTAAGAACTAGTACCTGTCTTCAAATACCGATATAAGTAATGGTAGTAAGAAATACAAAGAGTATATTAGAAACCAACCAGTTACATAGATAACAAGCTAATAAGATCACAGGATAATATTCTTCCACGTTACTACTTTGTGTGGGGAAATTAAATTCCCAGTTTCTTGATAAGTAATTTCTGATCTTCCTGAAATACTATGTCACTGAAATGATCTGAAGATGATTTAAAGATTTAAAAATACTTATAATCTGACAATACTGCTTTCCTTTTGCACTTGACTGCTATGGACACTAATATTAGGATAGCACAATTTATGACTCAAATGTGGGCCAGGAGCATATCAACACAGAATCATGGAATAATTTAGGCTAGAAGGGACCTCCAGACATCACCTGGTCCAATTCCATCCTCAAAGTAGGGTTGCGCCCACTCAAGTTTTGAGGATCTCCAAAGCTGGAGGTATGACAGCATCTCTGGGCAGTGTGCTCCAGCATTTGACAACCCACATGGTGAATTTTCTTTTCCCATGTCCAGTTGGTACTTCCTTTCCTCAAACTTGTGACCATTGTTTTTAATACTTCTGCTTTTTCCATGAAAAGTTCATTTAATCTTTTCTGTTAATCTCTATAAAGCACGTCCACTGCAGCATGCATTTGAATTATTTCACTTTATGAAAGTATTAAGTCTAGTATGCTAGACTGAAGTCACACTAAAATTAAAAGAAAAAAAAGAAAGTACTCCAAAGTTTCCCAAATTGATTTTTTTTTTTTCCAACCTAGTCTCTCTTTTCTCCAGCCTCTGCTGGAGCCTTTTACCTCTGCTCCTGGAAAAACTAGAGAGAACACAGACCTCAAGGAAAGACTGACATATTTAAATGCAATAATCAGGGTGGGTGCAAAACTAATTCTACTATAGAGTATGCCTTGTGATGGCAACATGTAGATACACCATATTGTTTTACAGAAATACATATGCTTAGTCATATCTTTTATTTTTTCTTTAAGTGGACTGGAATTTATGGTATATAGCATCTAAAATGCAAAAAATAATTTGCAAGTCAATGCAATTCTGATAAAAATTGTAATTCTCTATTAAAACAGATAGAGAAACAAACATGGAAGCTCGAAGAAGCAGAAAAACTAATTGTTTTTTTTTTCTTTCCTGAATTTCACATTCCTTTCCCGATACCAAACATGAGCATTTTAAAAAAGTTATCATTTTGCTTAAGGCTGGTATGAAAGAATTTCTTATAATCCCAGGATCATCTAGAAAAAGTTAGGGAACCTCTTCTGTAAGGATGAAGATAATGCAGATACTGCTAATACGTTTGCTTGTAGAGAGGCTCACCCAATTTATACACCCAATTGGAAATTTGATGTGAAAATCTGATCCCGTAAGTTGACGTGGAGTATGTCCAAATTATTAAAAACTTTTGTACTCCCTGCTAGTTATTCATACTACTATTTTGCTACAAACACATTGTTGTATATTTCAGTTTAACACCACATAAATGTTAAACATCACAAAACATCACAAAGCCAAGCAAAGCAGAGAAGTAGGAAGCTTAAAAAAATTGATTCACGAAAGGGAGGGAAAGAACACTCAGAGAAGAGGACTGATTTACCTTGTATTAAAACAAAACAGAATGAAAGATTGTAGAAACCAGAATTTTTGTTCATTTTTCCCTTGTTGACTGCTTTTCCTTAGGAGATGGAGTTAAATATGTGGATACATGGAATGCACCAATATTCTTTAGACTGATATCCTTAAGCTTTTAATTTTAAAACTGAAAAAGGTATGAAGTGTGAGTTCTTTCTTAAAAAAGAAATTATACTCAGATATTTCCAATATTTCTGTGATAAAGATTAGCAGTGCTTAAGCAAAAACCAATCCTATGCTTTTTAACCCTGATATATTGTAAAGAAGCCAAGAGCAGTTAAGTTCAAACTGTTTTTCTGGGTAGCTCAGCTTTAAAACTCTGTGTCTGTAGTTCCTCATCCTTGTAAAAATATTTTGAGATGTTTTTATCATAAGCAGTATTACACACAGACTGAACCACGTCAACATGTGTAGATACAAGATCACAAAGGAATACACAGCTCCCGCAAAACTGGCACTGATGCTCAGTAGCAGGCAATCTTCACTCTCATGGCACACAAAGAACAGTTTTTAGAACAGTGTTAGGAAAACATTGGCAATAAAAGGGGACATACTACCACTCCTGCCTTGAGTGAGGATGCATTCTGCACCAATGCCACACTCATATTATATTTCAGTGTAGATCCCTGCCTTCATGCATAGCACCCTTCCTTAGTGGAAGAAGGATGAGTTTAGTGGAAAACCCAATGAAAAAACAACACTGTGCATGCAAAACATGCAATTTTCTACAGCACATATTTGGCTAAACAAACCCTACTTTCACTGAAACACAAGCTAGAGAACACATTTTTGGGTAAGAGCAACTTTCATACCAGAGTTCAACTTTCAGTATCTTCAGCTGCAGAGTAGTTCAAAAGAATTTGCAACCATTTTTCAGTAGGAATATGTTTTATTCCTTCCATAAGCCAAAAGAAAAAAAAAATCACAAAGGAAAAAGAATTTAGGTTAGCTTTGCCCAAACTTTCCTAACACATTTATGATAAAACTAAGTCTGGAGAATTTAAGCATGTTATTAGTGACTGAAAACATAGAACTAAAACCAACGTATGTAGTTCTTATCATAGTGGTCACCACTGAAATTATAACTAGTCAATCAGTGCTTGAGATGCACAGTTTATTCATTGTCACATTCCCAGAGATCTACTCCCATTCTTCTCTTTCAGTCTGTCCTAAAAAACAAGTTTCCATGTAGTGATTTATGAAGGTTTATGAAATATTGTATTTTTCTGCAATTTACAAGTTTTCCTCCACAATTTTTTTCTCCAAAAAAAGTTTAAACAGTTACTACACCTTGAAGCTAATTTGTCTTGCAAGTTCTTTAGCCTCCTTGTCCGCCTGGCTTGACCCACTTCCTGATGTTAGTGGTAAGAGGGCTGTCTTCATAGATGTGCCACACATTTCACAACAGAAGTCTTGTGACCTGGCCACAAAATGACATAGCTCAGAATGAGATGTTCTCGTAATGTTCTTGTGTATTTGTTTAAGCAAACTATTTGCAAAACAATCCGTAGAAAGACAAGTGGTTTCAAGACCAGTGGCTTAAAAGTACCTTTCCACCCAGATTGCATTACCTTGAAAAATTGTGCTGACAATAATCTATACTACAAATACATACCCTCTCTGCTATTTAGGAAGATATTAGCTTATCTACATATTAGTGTTATCTATTACTATATTAATAATGTGTAACTATGTTAAAACTTGTTTTATATCTGAAGCAAACTGAAAGTGTAAATTATAAACAGTTAAATATTTATTACAAATATTAAACGGGACTCAGGAGTTTGCACCTCAAATCCAGGAGTTTCAGCTTCTGCTAGAGCATTACCTTTACTCTTGCACACAAATTTGTCTATAGGGCATACTGAAGACAGCTCTTCAAGCTGACCAGAAATACACTTGTTAATACACTATCCAGACCAACCCAATGAACCCTACAGATTTATAAACCCTACAGCAGGGCTTATTAGCTTTGACACATTGCCATGCTGCAGCTTCTGATTAGCTCAGAGTACAGGCAGAATAAGCTCACATCTGCAAAATAAGGTACTAGACCTCTGGTGATCATTTAGTTCAGCTTCCTTGCTCAAAACAAGTAGAAAAGTAGTTTCTTGCATTCAGACTGAATTTCATGGCTCTCCATTTCTGCCCACCGCCTCTTGTGCTGTCACTGGGCACCACTGAAAAGAGCCTGGCTATGCCTTCTTTACACCCTCTCTTCAGATATTTGTACACATTGCTAAGATCCTCCTGAGCCTTCTCCAGGCTGAACAGTCCCAGCTCTCTCAGTCTCTCTTTGTATGAAACATATTCCAGCCCCCTAGTCATCTTCACAGCCCACCACTGAACTCACTCCAGTAATTCCATATTTACCATGTATCCTGACCGGGACACAGCCCCAGCCTGGACCCAGCATTCCAGATGTGTCTCACCAATGCTGAGTAAAGAGGAAGGATCACCCCCCTCGACCTGCTGGCAGTGCTCTTCCTAATTCGACCCAGAAGGCTGCTGGCCTTCTTTGCTGCAAGGGAACTTTGCTGTCTCATGGTCAACCTGGTGTCCACCATGACCCCCAATTCTTTTTGTGCCAAGGTGCTTCCCAGTCAGTTGGCCCCCAGCCTATACTAGCACATGGGGTTATTCCTCCCCAGGAGCAGGACTTCACATTTCTGTTTGTTGAACTTCATGAGATTCCTTTCAGCCCATTCCTCCTGCCTGTCCAGGTCCCTCTGGACAGCAACACAGCGCTCTGGCCTATCAGGCACTTCTCCCAGTTTTCTATCGCCTGCAAACTTGCTGAGGGTACACTCTGGCCCATCATACAGGTCCTTAATGATGTTGAATAGCACTGGTCCCAGTATCAACCCCTGGGGTACACCAGTAATGACTGGTCTCCAGCTCGACTTTATACCCCTGATCACAGTCCTTTGAGCCATGCAGCTCAGTCTGTTCTCAGCCCACCTTGCTGTGCGCTTATCTGGGCTGTGCTTCATGATTTTTCTCTATAACATTGTTAAGGAAGATAGCACCAAAAGCCTTGCTATAGCCAAGATAAACATCTGCTGCTCTTCCCTTGTCCACCAAGCTAATCATTTCATTGTAATCACAAATCTAATTTTAAGTTAATTTCCTAAAATTATTCAGAAGTCATTACTTCAGATTTTTTTGTCGTTGCTGTTTCATTATGTACTTGAGGGAAATGAAGTCTCACTGTTACATTTGTTTTCTCCGTCACTCACACTATCAACTCCATCACATTCATTTTCCTTCCACAGTACAGTTACCACTGTATCATAATATCAATTATATCTCTAAAGAATGAATTAGAGATGAACCTCTAATTTGACCACGCAATGTTGGCAGGAACACAGCTCTCTCAAAGTATTTTGTTTGACCGTAAGTTCTGAGCTTGCACAATATTCAGGAAAAAAATACAAAGATACAAGGCATAAAGCTTTAAAGCTTGTTTTTTTTTTCTTTTAATTTAAAATAAATGTAAGAGAACAGTCTGGAAGTGACTTTTACTATTTACCCTAAAAGAGAGTACATATGTATGTACCCACAGTAACAAAGTTAGTGCTTACTTCTTTGCAAGAGTTCTTCTTTCTTCTGGTGTATAATCTAGAGATCCTATTGCTCCTTCACCTTTGGTTGGCATAAATCCAATAATGGCTAGTAAAGCTGTTCTTACTAAAATAGGAAAACAGATACAGATAGGTTGCAAAAACAATCGTTACTTCATCTTACTCTACACTTCAGTAAGAAACAGTTGCAGTTCTGCCCACAAAACTTCATTTTGTCCAAAAGAGTAGTCTGAATTTCATACAAGCAGCACTGTTGGTTTTTTTGTTTGTTTGTTTGTTTTATACAGAACAAGACTTCTCATTTTTTGAACTTCAAATTTTAAATGAAAGTTAAGGTCTTATTCTCCCATCAGCCAACACAGAGAAGGAAAGCTAACTTGTCACAAAAATGTTGCATCAATATAGAGTTCCAAACTTCAAAAATGGGCTTCAAAGAAAAATGGTAAGGCAGAATCAGTATTTAAGTATGCATGTTTGCATGGGGTGGAGCACCAGCAATAGAAATTGCATCTCATATTCTTACTCAAAGCTAGGGTGGTAATCTTTCCGTTCTCCTTAACATTTGCAGTGTCAATGTGGCTTCATTTATTCTTCTAATACCATAATAATAAAAAAAATCCTGACAATAACATCACTAGCTTGTAATTCAGTTGGGCTTTGTCAAATAAATCAATGCAAATAAATCAGTTAATGCATGCAAAACCTTGAAAGTGCTATTTCTGCTCGCTCCTCAGTGAAGATCAGAGGTACAGTAATTGCAGGGATTCTTAGAATTCAGGGAAGCACATGAGAGGAGTTCTGCTATATATCACTAAGAATTAGTCCATGCATCAAGAAAACTATCAGTGAAGTAGTACTGTAGCATACTTTGTAAGATTTTTCAGTTTAAAGATGTAGTTGCTCGGTGGGAGTAACATTTTCCAAATCATTTGTTACTTACTACTCCATGAAGGCCGCCATGTTTCAGGATGATGCCCTGAGATGCTCAAACAAATTTTCTTCCCCACTTCAAACCTCCCATTGGCCTTTAAAGAAAGAAGAAGTATATAATAAATGTGCTTGAAGTTAATTCTTGGGGTGTTTTTTGTTGTTGTTGTTTTTTAAGTACAAGTTAGAAAAATGATCATCAGTCTATATGCAAACAATACTTGATAATTGTATTACTGCCAACCTCACAAAAATGGCATTTGGCTTTCTGAACAAAGAATTTTTCCATCTGCCTCTATTCATGCATGAAGAGACCCTTAATTGATACCTCATGTGTCCCAGCGCGACATAATGGCTTGCCTGTTGCTCCTCTAATCGACACATGTGAAGAGCCTGCAAAGCTATAGCTCTGTGAAACTATACAGAAATACCATAGGTCTGCCTTACACATGCCACCAGAGACCAAGAAGGCCCAAGGAGGCAGCAGAAAGTTTAGACATCCACATCAGCAATTAGTATTAGTCTCAGGGAAGACTAGGTGCAAAGTTTCATATAACTACAGAACACCAAAGTCACCTTGAAAGACTTCTTGTATTAAATTAGCAGCATGAACTGTACTATGCCACCTTTCTTACAAAAATAATGTTACCTTAAGTGCCAGGTAAAACTGATCGTGTAATAAGGAAAAACTAGTAAATATTCTTACCGTCAGCAAAATAATGCTTGGTGGTTTCATGGGATATTCAGGTGGTAGTACTATTCGCCCATGATAAATTCCTCCATCGAAGTCTGAATCTGGAGGGCCTCTAACAGTAAAGTGCCATTCAAAAAGGTTATCCTAAAATGCCCACAGCAGAGAAAAAAGAAAAGTGTCGAAGAAGTAGACATCTAATCACCATTTTCTTGCAACAAGGATAGGCTAAACAAACAGCAAACAGCAAGTTTTAAGAAGACAAAATCAAAAGGAGAGTAAGACAACCAACATTATACTAAGATTTTGCCTAAAAGGATAAACGGTAGCTTCCTGGTAGTTTTCTTACAAAAGGGCTTTGTTGGTAAATTCAAACTCATCATTCAAGGTCTTCACACTAGTTGCACCAATTATGACAAGACTTTTATTCCCTGACAGATGGAATATTCAGAGTCAAGTAAGGGTAAACTTGGCCTTTGCCCCATTGAATAATAGTTTTCAGAGAACTGAGAAGAGGCCCACCCCAAGCAAGAACATTAGTGACAGCCTCCCCTGTCAAGGTCCCTTCTGTGCCCAAGGCAACTCAGGTCCCAGAGAATTTCCATCCTCTTGTTTCTCCACAAAGACTTTTGAAACAGCTACCTTGCCTTACTGCAGCAGGTAGTTTGAAGTTTGGAACACTTTCATTGGACACGTAAATAACTTCTCCTTAAGTATTATTTCTTTGGGGTTGCATGTTTGGCTTTGTGCGTCAGATCTTGGGATACTCACAACTCCCTGAATATTTTCAAACAGAACAACTCTTACTGTTACCACAGGAGTCCAACGAAGCTGCTGTTCGTGAATGAGATCTTGTAACTAATGCTGAACATTGGTATCACATGGCTGTGACTGCCCATCTAGCTGTAATGTTTTCAAGGATGGAAGGGAACTGGCAACATTTCCAGCATTTCCTTCCATTTGTCACTGTTCTCTTCCCAGTGAGTCACTGTTCCAACCCCAAAATAAGACTTTCATTTAAATTACAAGTAATAGCACGAACTAAACCTTACACTTCACCTCAGAAAGGGGAAAACAAGGTACAGTCCAAAACTAGTCGATAATAACGTGCATTTTATAGCACCTAGAAACATGCCACCAGCTCCAAGCATGTATCTAAACATGCAAGTTTTAAATACATATGCATACAGAGAACTTATAGCATACATTACACAGCCTCATTACAAGCTCCTGTAAACACATGGAGAAACAAACCTCCAAAGGCTGTGCATGATAATGATCTGTAGGATCCTTCAGTTCTGCAGCCTCCTTCATCAAACGTTTGACAGCTGATAAAGAGAAAGCACAGGACATGAAAATAAAGAAAAGAATTAACTCATACCGCACACAAAAATGTGTAAACATTTCTTGAAGAGCTCCTTTCAGCTAACTAATCTTTTTCAACACACCACAGCTTCTTCACTGGAGTTAATAATCCAAGACACAATATAAATTACTCACATTGAACAAATCTTTTAAATGAGTCATACAGTAGAGTTACGAAAAATATGTTGCACGGTCTCAAAGTTTCTCAAAAGAAACCCTTAACACTGTGACTAATGTAGCACTGGATTATTAACTGCACCAAAGATAAGAGGAAAATCAAATATCATTAACTGAGTTTCAGTATTTAAATACAAGGTGTACAAGACTACTAATCCTAATATTTTATCATAAGAGGCATCATATGCATCTTTAAACAACCGCTGAAAAGCTTTATTCTGACACCTCTCATGACTATTACATGACTAGTCCCTTAATTAATCCAAAGAAGGTGACAAGATTTAAGATAAACCAGCAAATCAGTAGCACGAAGAGATGTGGTTTTATACTACATTTGAAAATACATATGCTCAGCCAGAAAAACTGACTTGGGTCTTTGTGATTTGAACCTGAGCTTGGACACTAAGATATTTTTCTATCCTAAATTCGGAGTAGTCTTTAGTTACCCTCTCCAACCTCCTGCTTCAGAACCACCAGCACCATCTGTATTTTCTGCATCCCCTTTTTCCTTCCCCTTCAGTAAGTTTTGTTTCATCACTTGTCCAGCCAGGTGCTCTCATGAGCATCACGCATTAACACCCAAGAAACATAGCCAAACCGAAAAGCAGACTAAACACAGCAATCACAGACAAGAAATTAAAGGATGCCACCTCATGAATGAGGTTAGGTAGAATGTCCTTACTGCCTCCTACTTACTGGGAAAACTGAAAATACTCGTCACCTCTTTAAGAAGCTACAATGGGAACAGGACCCCTTAATTCATCATCTGCATTCAGCTCAAACCATGGATGCCCCTCTCACTCACATAATAAAGAAGGAGAAATACTGCCCAAATTCCCTTTTACCTTAGCTTTTGGTAACACTGCAAGTGAACCATAACTCCTCGATTTATAAAGCCAACTCCATGGCTTTACCCAGTTTCACGACGCTACAAGGAAAGCTACTCTAACCTTCCCAGAGCGTAATTTTATTTTCAATTTACTGTGGAAAGTCCTTTTCTTTCTTTGTACCACCTGACGGCTATAAACAGCAGCACAAGGTTTGAGAATTTCACTTCTTACAGCCCGAAAAGCAAACAGACTATGCGGGAACTTGCTGCTGCCAGCTGTCCCCGTCCTGCTGCTGCCGTCGGGAGGTGTCGACAAAGCCCTGCAGAACCCACGAGGTCACGCCACAGGCAGCAGTGTCTGGGATCCAGCGAGAACAATTTGGCTCTTTCATCTGTAATAAGGTTTGCCAGGTCATTAGTGAGGAACAACAACAAAAGCAGCCTGGACCACAAAAGGTCCGCCTGGATACTTCACAAATTAAAAAAATAAAAAAAGTGGAAGATATCAGCATGAGCTGATATGGGAGCAAATCCCACGGAGCAAAACCATGAAAAGACTGAAAAACATATATATAATGAAGCCAAACAACCTAGCACGTCTTCAGAAAAAGCAGCGCATGTATTTCCACATGGCTGAAAAATGTCAACTGACAGGTTGCAGAGACCCGGCTTAATCAACAAAGATTCAGCCTGAGAATGTGTGATTTCATGTGTTTCAAAAGCACTAAATTCGTTAAATACAGCTGCAGGATTCATGAACAAAGTCCTTCCTTTGGCTACTGGAAACTGCAATGGAAAAAATGAAAATAATTTCCAAAGTCTGCCTGCAACAAGTACGTGACACTCATCCAAACTTCATTAAAAAGAATTTTGATGCAAAATATGGTATTTCAACCCACTCGAAATCACACTGAGTCATCTGAGTAAAAGTTTGGCAATGGCAATTCTGAAAAAGGAGAACATTTTGGACCCATTCAAAATAAAAATTGCAAATTGTCATTAAGTCAAAAAGTATCGCTAACTTTTGTGGGGGAATAGCACAGGTAACAAGCAAAATTTGTGCAACGTACACAGCATGACCTGTAGATTTATTTCTGTCAAAAAACGAGTCCTGGTCAAATCCTACTTCTTATCATGTCTAAGCCATCCTGCAGCTTCTCTTCCACACAATGGCTTCTCTTGGACCTGGCTTGAAGTCACGTTCAAGTACTCCTGCCATTATGCCCACTTAGAATAGTCGGCACCCGGTAGCCCAGGCAAACACTCTGTAGACAGAAAATGCAAATGGTCAGCCTTCCTAAATATAACTATTATTGCTTAAAGAGATTATGGGGTTTGACCATCCATGGCGTTCATCTTAGATTTTTAAAAAGTGTAATATTTTACTGTTATTGTGAAAATGAAAATAGCCTTAAATAAAGCAATTATATTTAGCCTTACAGAGCTTTGTTTTGTTAGTAGCCTGCTGTATTTAACAAGGTGGAATTTTAGTTCATTTTCACATTATCAATGAAGACTATGCAAGGCAATCAAATGAGCTGACCAAGATCACCGTGTAGCATTAACGCAAATAACGCGTAACAGCGCAAAAAGATTTATTTTCATATAATGAAGTTGGCATACTTGTCTTCACTGGAAGTCCAGAAAATCTGATACAAGTAATTCAGTTCCGACCACCTGGACCACTCAGAAAACAAAAACCCGGTGTCATTACGAGCTTCCCAAACACCTGCCACACGTCTACAAAAAGCAACAGCGCTCAGGCCCACGAACTCCATGGGAGAAGCGGAGCCGGGCGAGGGCAGAGGCAGAGGCGAGGCGGGCGATGCCCCGCTCAAACCCGCGGCACGAAGCGCACGCTGGTGAAGCCTCCGCTCAGCAAGGCTCAGCCCTTGGTAGTTCTCCACGTAAAGAGAAATCTTTTGTGCACAGAAAGGTGATCACAGGATCATCAGTGAAGCAAATCCATGTTTAAGCGATCAGGCTTGTGTGAGACAGTATCTTCCTCAAATGGATAGCCACCATTTCATTCTACCCATTTTTGGTTCTTCTGTTTGGGGAAGAAAAAAAAAGTACATAGACAAATAAATTAAGGAACCAAAAATAGCTGGCACAAAACTAGAGATCTCTTAATCTTTCAGGTTGACTTATCTGATCTGGAAAAGAAGAAATAAAACAATCTGATAGCTTTTACTGCTTCAGCAAATGCTTTCTACTTTTTCTGTTTTGTTTTTGTCTTATGGCAGCTATACGTATTTTTTCCATTTTAAATGAGATTCAGAGGTCTACTCAGGAGAAATACAGAAAAAGCAATCTTTTTTTTTCAATGGCTCTGCTGATCAAGACAGCACAGGCAAGATGTAATTTACTTATCAAATCCAAGTTTTCCAATTAATTTCAATAATAAAACTCCTGTAAAATTTCCCTGGGATGAAAGGTTTTAGAACTACGTAGAGCCCACTTAATCTATTAGTAAAATGCAGGTCATTTTCATTGCCCGTTTGTCTATGAACAACACCACTATCTACAATTAAAAAATCAGTATCAGGAAATAATAAAAGAAAATAACATTAGCAGAACAAAAGAGCGTGTCTCATCAAAACTGCTCCATGAATTTTAGACAGATGGCATTTTGGGAAAGTCCTTTTAAATCCAGGTGCCTTTTTTCCCATGTCCCAAGGCCAGTGCCATCACTGAGGGACTTTGGAGCCCAAAGCAAACAGTGCCACCTACTGTGTGGCCACCCCCAATTCCCACAGCCACCTGATGCACCTTTGAGCCCCTGTACTCAAACACGCTGTATTTGCAGGGAAAAAGAGAATCCAAGTTGCTACAGGCAAGTTAAATTTCAGCCAAAGTGAAAAATATCAGCGAGGTCAGTTGGTGGTTCCACTGCACAAAGACTAATCCTGGTTTATTTTTTATTGCATGATCCAAAATTCGTGTGTTAAGTACACAAGATTTCTTGTAAGACAACAACACTCAATGAGCTTTCACATTTTAAGTAAAAAAAAAAAAAAAATCACTAAGTGATGCAGTCACTAAAGCATCAATAAAGTACTTAAAGCAGAGTCATAACAGGCTGGATAGTTATGAAATATTTTTATTATAGCTGTTTAATGTGGAGATTTGTACTTTTTAAAGTAGTTTTGTCCTCTCTAGAGACTGGTTTATTAAAACTACACATATGGAGACACTAACAGGTTCACAGCGACCCGCAGAGTGTCACCACATAACTCTGTGCCACCTGCTCCATTACAGATGTCATTTCCTGGACAGCTTAAAATATGTGAATGATATGTGATCACAGTGAACTAAAATACAACAAAAGGGGAAAAAGGAACATGAGACAGAAAGTACCCTGAAATAAAAATTATAATCCTTTTGCAGAACAGTGTCAAAACCAGACTTTCAAGTGAGCTGCACATTACTAATGCTTTTGTCCTCCACTTATACATTCTTTGTCTCTATTCATTTTCACCCCACTTTTCTTATCCCTTCTGAGTTCACGTCTGTCTTCCAATAGGTTTTTGAGTTCCTGTATATATTTTTGTATGTCATTTCACAAAAACATCACTTAACATGTACGATTTGCATAGTAGTTTATATAGTCACTTAATTCTGAACAGAGACCACATTTAAAGTTTCCTTAGGAAAGAGATACCTGGTGGTAATTTGTCAGAAAAGCTCACATGTCCCAGCTGCATCCATCCAAAAATCAAATCCCAGGAAAAGAACTGGCCAAGTCCATAAACCACTGATGAGGAGAATATACTACATATTCTGTTTCTTTAATGCTCTTTTCCAAAGCATTCCCTGCTGCCTCTGTCCATGATGGGACAGTGGACTATAAATCTTTACTCTGAAAACTCAGCAACAGAAGTATGAAAAAAAAAAAAAGCATACTTGCATCAGACCAAAGCTCATTTACATGCAAGGATTTCTAGATTTTCAGTCTTCTGGAACTAGAAAGCCAACAGCAGAAGCAACCCATAACGCTAACAACCCTTCCCATACCACCAGTGACCACCTTATCAAACCTACGTCCTCCAGCGCTAGAGGAATGAGCAAAATGAAGAAGAAATTAAAAAGTCGGTCTCAAGCAAACAGCATCACCATTTTAAAGTTATCTCTAACTGAACTCTACTACAGTTTCAACATTACTTCAACATTACTCTAAACATCTTAATCTACGGAAAACAATTTCTCTAACACTATATTAGAGAAATCACGCTTCTCTGTCCAAATAAAAGCAAACGGAGACAGTCAGGTCACTCATCATGTGCTGCTTCTGCTCTGTTCTCTGCTAGAGAAGTTCCCATTTTATGCTGATGTTTTGAGACAAGACAAAAAAAAAAAAACTTAGAAAACTGAAAGGTGCAATTGCAGAACTGTAACAGTTGTCTGGAGCAGCCATGCGTTCCAAAATTGCTTTTATTTTAAAATCCAGTTTGACAGCTGCTTTAACTTTTGCTACAATAACCAATGGAAGCACCATTTGCCAAGAGGCCAGCAGCTGCTTTACGTCTTCAGGGCCTCCGATACATCCTTCCCAAGGCCCACAAGCCTCCTGAATAGCTGCTTTACCTCTTCACAGCCTCACACATCCTTGTACAACACCCATAATGTACTCAGCATTGAGAACTAGGAGAGGGGAAAAAAAAAAGGAATACTTTTAACTAGACTATTTTCTCTTTGCTCTCACCCTCAGTAACAACAGACCTTTATTCTTTGTCTCCCTCAGAACAGCACGTAGTACGGCACTCTTTCTGGAGCTACATTTCAAAACAACTGTTCAGTCAACTCAACACAAAGCAGGATAAAGTTTATCAAATTTAAGGTGCTTGCTGAACACTAAGATCAAACAATGTTTTCAGCTTTAATCAATTGTTCACGTCCATTGAACCTTTTATTTAAAAAAGAAGAATTCAATCTATGTCATTCATGGAAGATACTTAGCAGCACAGCACCTACTGGCTATTTGCTATCGACTGGTTGTTATGAAAAAAGAACTGATGCATGCGTGGTGGCAGGGCATACTCCTTACTTGTAAAAAGGATAAAATGGAGAGAAAAGTATAGTTTGTAGGAAAAGCGTTTATTTACCCTGCAGTAAGTATATTAAAGATGATGGCTAAGAGGATCACAACCTAGGCACATTATGTTCCCATGCATCCAGGATCCAGAGGTACTGTCCCTGGGCAAGCAAATGCAGGATGTACGCACCATTTGCTCTCCCCAGCCCCTCAGTGCCCTCACCATAAGGAAGTCTGCTAAAAACAAACAAGCCACCCAAAATTAAAAACAAAAACAAACAAAAAAACCACCACTGTAGTTTGGAGGCCCTGTGTGAATAGCTGTTTGTAATTCTTTGTACGTACCCGTGCTAATACCTGCTCAGAAGACTGGTAACATCCCACATGAAAGAGGAGGCCAAGGAATCCTGTCTCTACAAAAGAGCGACTACAAGATTTGGTGTCTGATCTCACAGCAGCCTAAGGGTCACAGCATTTGAAAAAAGTGCTTATTCCAAGTAGCTGGCTTATAAATTTCAGAAATAGGGATATTCCTGAAGCATGAAGAGGATGAAGTCTGTGCTTTAGTCAGCTCAGCTTTAATATCGATGGGAGAGGTTTATCGGCCATACAGTAGCAGGCTGATACACACTGACTAATCCATTCTGAAATCCTAAAAGAGAAAACAGCTTGCCCTTTTAGAAGCACCAAGAATAGAAATAAAAATATGAAGCAAAAGCTTAAAAGGCTTTGCCTTGTTGGGGCAATACAAGTAAGACTGAAGTACAGAGCGTGAAGTTTTTTCTCTTCCAAAAACTAAAGGTGTGAGGAGACAGCTTCGGGTGAATGTCCCCATACCCCTCGCCCTTACAGGGGGCGACCGGCAGAAGCCAGCAGCACCTTCACATGCCAGCCTCCCCAGCCCAGACCCACAGCGGTCACCGAGCACGACTCCGGATAACGGGGACCTGCCAGAGCACCCGTGCCAGCGCTGCGGGTTGATGAGCTAACATCAGCTGGAGAAACTGGTAAGGAAGGAGATGAATACGTGGACTAGCAGCAGCTCACAGCAAGACAAAGCTGTGTAGCAGTTGGTGCTCTTTACGTGGTCTGCTTGCAAGCATGTTCACTCACGAGTCCAGCCTAGCACACCTACTCAGAAGTGGTGCCCACGTAGCCACGTACAACCAGTGAAGAACTTCACCTCATGTCCCACCTTTACAGCAGAATTTGGCTTAAAAAGATCAATAAAAGCACAGGTTTCTTCTACCAAAATTTTCCTATTTAAAATGTTTTTCTCCATTTGCACTCAATTTTTGAAAAGGCCTACTATAATTGTTAAAGTAACTTACACCGAATACTGTCAGTAGTATTTGCTCTCTTTAAAACTACTGAGCAGACAGAAGTCAGCATCTGGAATCAGTTTCCTCAAGTCCAAAAGTAGATATCAACAGGTGAAGCCTCTCATGCAGGTACAGAGCAGTTATTTTCTTTCACTATTTGAAACAGTAAACACGGTGGATTTATTAAGTATTTCAGTATGTTTACATTAATTAAAGCCACCTTAAAATTACAGCATTCTACATTTCTATCTTCAGCCTTCAGTTGAATGGCAAGTGTAAAAATCATTATTAAGCTGCACATTTAACCATAACAAATTTGTAAAACATAGAAATATTAAATACTTGCATATGCATATCTACCTGTTTAGTAAAAAGAAGTGGTAGACTAAGTGTAATAGCTATGCATAACTAATCAATTCATTTTAAAGGCTAACAACAGTTGAAGAAACAATATTTAAATTTATTTCTGGTATTTAATACCTTTTACCTATATTTTTAATGAAAGATTTCAGCGTATTAAGTGAATATTAAAATGAGCGATTTAAATCAAAGCAAACTTCCCATAGACTTTCACTGTCCATATGCTACAGAGCATGTTTGATTTGGGGATGCAATACTGACCCACTGTATGAGTCATTTGCTTTTCCCAAATGAGGTTTGTTTTGCAATAGAACTGCGCAGGTGGCGAAAATCAATTTCAATAAAGAGAATTTTCACTTGAAAACAAGAGGAGCTAGTAACAACGGGGGGGGGAAACACTGCTAAATTAAACCACAGATATTGGCCCTCTCCATCCAGATGCCGTGGGCACACTGTACAGAACATCGCCACTATTTCCAGTGACGTGGCAAATCATAACTAGTGAGCATGTTTGTGTTGCCTTGTAAGTTCACATATGCAACATAAGCAGCATATCGGAGGGAAGAAAACAAAATCTGCCTTCCTGGTACTATTTTAAAATATAATGAGTTCACCATTTGCTTTGTGCTCCTTATCATTCAGTTATGCAACTTGGGTGTGAGGAGGAGGGAGGGAACAGGAGACATAATACAGCAACAGGTACATCATGCAGAAGAAATGTTTTGTAAATAAGCCTGTCATTTACATTTGTAAAGTACAAGTCATCACCAGGCTGAGCTCCTCCCCACCTCCCATGCCGGTAATAGGGCAACATGGCTAAAGGATAAAGCCACTGTTCATTAGAATAACATGAAACCGATAGCACCTGCTTCCCAAACGCGGGCTGGGGAAGCAGGGGCAGGGCACCGGGCCCTCTCGCTGCCTGGCAGAAGCTCCGCTCCGCAAGGGACGGAGCCGCTGCCGGCCGGGCGGTCGAGCCGGGCACGGCCAGGGAGAGGCCGCGGCTCCAACAGGGCCCTGCGGCCTGGCCTGCGGGCCCCTTCCTGGGGAGGGAAACGCTCCCTGCCCCCGCGAGGCACCACCGGAGACGCCGCTCTCGCTCCGAGGATTCAGGACACCGTCTGGAAGAGGCAACGCCGAACCCCACGGCCGCGCAGGTAAGCGCAGCGCGCAGCGGCAGCCCGGCCCCCTCCCTCCCACCGCGGCCTCGGCGCTGCACCTGCTCCCGCCGCGCCCGGGCCCGCCCTGCTCCCGGCC
>VXAA01006943.1:242468-258222 GCA_013399115.1 Anseranas semipalmata | reverse complement strand
GGCCGTGCCCGCAGGGAGCAGCGGCGCTTTGCGGCGCCGGCGGGGTTTCGCCGTTGTTTTTCCTCCGGGAGAGAAGGTTTCCAGTAACGGTGGATGAAACGCAGGAGCAGGGCTTGAAGCACAGTTCCCAATGTACGTGGTGCTAAAATGACACTGAAGTCACTAGGCCCGGGGCCAGGCTGCTCTCAGTTCCCTCTGCGCATCTTTCCCTCGTCTTCCATACCAGGTGCTGGAGAAGAGCTGAGGTGCCCCAGGGCAGTAACCTGGGGACCTGCGCGTGCCTGAGGAGCGAAGGAGGTTGTGCCGAGGCAAGGAGTCCCACTGCTGGTGGTGGGGAGATTGGGCAAGTTCTCCACAGCCCCATCTTGCCGCTCGGCCTTGAGCGGCTGAGGTCACGGGGCGAGGAGTCTGAGGACCTCATAGCAAGAGCAGAGTGGTTTGAAAACCGGCGGCTTCCAGAACCCATGGGTCCCACCGACGCCTCATCCAAAAGATTTAGCGACGCTGTAAGACTTAGTAGCATCGTGTTTGTGTGCTTTCAGGTTCACACAAGACTGAAATAGGGTCACGCACCAATGATTATTAGTTTAGGCAAGAATTACCAGCGAAAGCCTGACTCGATGGGAGATGATCCCCTTTTCCATGTCACAATGCCAGAGGAATTTTTGTTTGCATCCATAATTTTGGTTTCTTTGCTGCCTGGTAACACTCACAATACACTTGGGATAGCACTTGCAACAATTTATAGCTAAGGAAATGCATACCAAATTAAAGAGTTCATGTTCTCAGCAGAAACACCTGAGCTTTTACATGCTTGTCTTCAACAACGTAAGTTTGACACTCTTATTTCTAGTTCACAAATTCTCCTTAATTTTGTCTAGGTTACTTTTATATCCCTTTCTTCCTAATCATGCCCATTAAACAAATTTTTGGTGTGTTTGATGTCTTAGTTCTCTCTTCCTATTCGCTTCTTTGATTGAACAGCAATGAAAAACAGTTGTAAACAAAAAAATGTTGTGTACAGACAATTTTTTCACCTCCTCATGTTCTCAGCATTACAAAATGAGGCGTTACGCTTCCTTTTCCTGTTCTATAGTGCAGTAATGTTGTGGTAACAGCAACAAATAAATAAACCAACTTTCCTCCATCTTACCCAGTAACTGCATTTTCAAAATGACAATGTGATCTTCCTTTTTATAGGGCAGAACTCTACAAATAACGGGTAAATAACATATATAGTAGAAGGGAAGGAATGGCCTGGGGCTTCCCTCGTACTCCAAAAGCACCCCATGGGATACTTAATGGCCAACAAGTCTCCATGACATCTCAACTTTTGTTATTAACAATGGCTGATCCAGCCACTTGAGATGGTGAGCTGAATGCATGGGGTGTCATGTTTATGAACCATTTTGGTCATTTTTAGCAGGTGCGTCCTATCTTTCCTTACTTGCCCGAACCCCCTTGCTATGCAGTGGGAGAATGGCTCTGGGACTCTCTGGGACTAAATCTTGCCCTGCCCCAGAGCAGCAGTAGTACGTTGCATTCAGAAATCTGGAATTCTATGTAAAAAGAATCTGGGATCTACTTTGATAGAAGGTATTTCAAATAATTATATGATAACGTGAATAATGGCATGAATCGAGAAGAGAGATATTTGTTATGAACTAGAGCAATATAGAGTTCAGCTTTCTCTTCTGGGCTCTGGTTTTGAACCTGGCAGCAATGTAATTTTATATACTTCAAAGAGGAAGCACCTGTAGCTAACATGAAACAGAGGTTTTTAGCTAAAAATATAAATACACAGTCACTGTAACTACATAGCAGCTAAACACTATTGCAAATGAGCTGAATAGACATAAATGTTAAGTAACAGAAATTCACTGACAGGATGTATACATTTTTTCCATTTATTTAAGCGACATCGTGGCCTGTTCCGGTGCTGGGGCAATCACGTGAAATTGCGCAGAGCCAGCAGTAGGAGACTGCTTTTATTTTCAGACGTATTACCCAGCTAGCAGTCGGAGCTACAGACGATGAATGCTGCCACGTGACGCAGTTTTGAAACCACTGATACCTGCAAGGTAGCGTTGTAACTCAGTGCATGGACAGAAACCTGGGGCTTAATCCCCCAGCACTGCTTGTCACCAGCTGCTTGTGACAGACTAGGAGCAAGCACTGCACAGCTCTGGCATAGTCAGTGTTGCCAAAATAGTCAGCTTCCTTCCTCTTCCTTCATGTGACCACAAATGCCCTATCTCCATTTGGATTTGTGTTTTCATCTCCCTTTTGTTTAGACTTTTGCATGGAGGGGCCATTTTGTTCTAGATATTTTTTTTCTTAAAACAAAATGCCAAATATAGTAGCAAAATTGCCGTCAAATCCCACATGTTAACAGCACTTCACATACGACAGCTTGTATATCCTGTCATATGATCTAACTTGGTGAAAAATTAAACATGCTCAGCTGAAGCATATAGAAACTGAAAGTTTGCCTGAACACTGCTACAACAAATATTTCGTTATTTAATATGCACTAAATCCTTGCTGACAGATGATTTTGCTCAAGTTTCCAAGTACTTTTCTACAGTTGTGGTGTACTGAAATTTTTTTCTTTTGGATGAAAATGGAAATTCTGATACCGCCACCTAGCTTCAGAGCAAATGAGCATACAGGCCTTTCTATTGCAAAAATAAATTACAAAATTAATGACAATCGTAACATCTGATGAACTGCAGCCATTCCTACTCTGAAAGAAAGAGCAGACGTGGGCAGAATTCCCCTGGATAATTGCAGACCATGGATAAACATTTCCAAGATTACCAGAGGCTCACTGTATAGCTAGTGGAGAGAACCAGGAACTTGGATAGCACAGTTCATCTGACCCGAAATAGATGTCAGACGTAGATCCAGTGAGTAACACTTTAAAAGATAATGGAACCAGGGTTGTACAAAGGGGGCTTAGGCTGACTAAGTCATCAATGTTATAGATAATCAGGTATTTTCAAATGTATGTATAATTATATCTGATATATATAGCTTCCTATATCTGATACAAATGTGTCGTATATTTTCCCTCAGCTTAAAATAATTCCAAACGTTTAAGTTGAAAGACAGAGCCTCTTATTTTTAACAGTAGGACTCTTGCTGAACTGATGTTAAAGGGCCAAGAAGAGAGTTCAGCAGCCTGGGATGGAGATCATAAAGTTCAGCATGCAGAACTGGGGGAGGATGGACTCCGAGAAGCGGGAGTTACTCCTGAAATCTCTCCTTTCTCTTGCAGGGAGGATACCTAGGCCCCGTCTTGGATTGCGGTGACTCCGTTGCCTGCAGCACAACAGCTGTCGGGGCAGCCAGTGACACCCTCCTGAGGTGGCCTGGCCTTGGAGGGGCTGTCCACGCAGCTGCACGGGGCCACGGCCCCTCTCATCCTGCAGGGGCCCAGACCCGCGCAGAAGGGGCCATGCCCACCATGCTCTCAGCTGGGTGCCCGCTCCAGGCCAGGAGCAAGACCCGCTGATGGTGAGGAGAGGGGGGCTCTTTCCCTGGGAGGAGGTGTGCCCCAAAATCCACTCCAGGGTTTCCGTGGGTGGCTTCCTTGGAGCCAGGCACTTAAACAGAGCCCAGGTTGCCCTGCCCTGTGGTCTTTTGGATTAAGCCCATTACTCCTGATGTGGGTAAAAGAGAACATAAAGACTAATTCAGCTTTTGCACCTGGATTTGATGCTTTACTGTACATTCTTGTAGATCTTAGGGAAATAAACCAGGAATTACAACATTATTATTTATTTCTCTGTGCAGGCCATATAACTGAGGTAAGGTACATTTCAAAGGTGTATACTATACATTAAGTGATTACTTAAAGCCAGCTCATAGTGTTTTTTGTCTGCTTTGTATGCTATCTTATAAATTCAGCTACAAATCATTTCTTCTAAAGAAAGTTTGAGATCACAGAATACAATAGTTCTTTGTACAAAGCATTCATACCCTGCTTTCACAAATTCTCAAAATGTAGACTAGTTTCCTTCATTTATAATGTTATCCCTTCAATAGAGACAGTTGGCTGCAGAATTAAGTTCTAATGGAATTAAGGAATATAATATTAATATGTCTGTATTAACAGTGGGAACCGGTTTGACTCATTTGGAGGAGAAATCGTTATTGTGCTCATTGATGACTAATATAGTCTTGGCTTTTAAATCCTTTATGTGAATTCAGACCTGGTAAATCTGGATACAAGTGCACCTCCTCCTCGCTGATAAAACAAGCATAGCGTTGTGTAACAAAATGCCCTGTAATAATTGCACAGATGCATTGAACTTCTCAGGAAAGCAATTACTGTCTTTTCATCAAGCTTAGTTCCAAAACAACTATCTCACAAAACTGGTGGCTTTGCCAACTGATTTTTAATTAGTGTTATTTCAGAAACGGAACAATGAGAATGAGGGAAGAATTTACCAGATCGCTATAACCGCTCAAGCAAGCAAATGCCTGATGGGCATCATCAGTGATGAGTTTGTGGAGTATCTTGCAGTAGCCCGCATTCTGAGACATCGAAATAAAGATACACTGATTGCGTGTCACCTTTTTGTTCCCCTGAAGAATAAGAAGAATCAGGCCAGTCACTTCACTCTCCCCCACTGGCACCATAGTTGTAATAGTTCAGATGGTTTCCTGGTTCAGAGTGAACCTGCAAAGGCGTATGTCAAAGCCAAAGCTGCTGAGTGACAGCTGTGCACGACTCCTGGCTTATCTAGCTATTGTATCTTTAGCAACTACAGATAATGGCAGAAAATTTCTCTGGTGCATATGCTTTACCCTGCAAATTGCAGAGAGAGCTGGGTAGTTGGAGAGTGTTTATGAACTACTCCAATCTAAAAGTATTTTGCTCCTATGCCACTATTTATGGAGAAAATGCCAGGCATAGCCCTTGACTCTTTCCACACAGCCAGTTTTTCATGATCCTCACTCTTCAGGCCCAAGCTTAAGCAGGGAGTTACTTTTCCGTTTTCCCACTTTTTCATTATGTGAATTGCTCCCCATGCCCCTACAATGTAACTTACTCCCAAAAGCTTCCTTCTGGGAAGGGAACATCTGTCTTTACAATTACAAAACAGCCAGAAGGAAAACAGTCAGGATTACTTCTGTTGGACTTCCATCAAGCAGTCTTTCTATCCCATCCATTCCAGAAACATTCCTTGGGACTCTAATGTGAACTTCTTGTATGTACCTGCTTGCACCCAGCTACTTGCATACAGCCACCACTGACTCAGCAATGCCAATAAAGGATTTATAAGCAGGCTCTTAATTAAAAGCTCCGCAAAAGGTGTTTTACAATCAATGTTAAGGATGATTAAAGCTTACTATGTCATTAACCAAGATATATTTAGTTATCAGTTGTCTCTGCCAACCCAATGTAGGTATCTGGGACACCCAGGAGTTTCTTAGATGGTTAATGGAAATCTAGGGCTCGATTCCTTTGCACACACATATGCATCTGATGTCACGTGAGGAATCCTAAAGTATGCAAGACATCCATATGGAGCAGAAAGGTATGACATGGGAGACTTACAGGATACTGGTGCCGTCCTGAAGGAGGCAGCAGCTGAAGGCCAGGTGAAGTGCCTAGAGCACCTTAAATAGCATGAGGGACCTGTATGGGCAACTGGACTAAATCCCTAATCACCGAGGTCAAGAGCCTAGAGGGAGACTCTGCCGACCAAACGTGCCTACCCCCGGCAAACCGAACTGCCCTCTGGGCTCCAGCCAGCTGAATTAACCCGCCTGTACTAACTCTGCTGCCTGCTCACAAGTCACCTCCCGCTGCAGTTCCAGCTGTTGGGCTCCTCAGCCCTGCCCGGCTGCGTGCCCTTGGTTCGTCCTGCTCAGGAAATGGCTGCACCGTGAAAGAGCTGTGAGAAAAGTCTGTACAGCAGAGCCAGGCAAGATAAGAAAGGGAGAATCACAGGTAAGGTTGTTGTGCTGAGGTTCAAGAAGATAACACCCATGAAAAGTTATAAACCAACAGATGGAAAAAAACAGTCAGATGTTAGTTTGGCAACACTGGCCGTCAAGGTCTCATATGGTCTCTTGCAGGGGGAGGTGAGCATGTTAATGCTTTGTCTAGTAGCTTGCTACTCCTAGCTATCCGCATTAACTAATAAATGATTACACTTTTAAATCGTGTATACACACTTGCAGAGGTGGGGGTTTTTTTGCACGTCTAGCAATGTGAATTGGGGAAATGCAGACTGGCAGAGGATGCAGGCTGCAGAGGAATTTTGTTATTCTGAAAGCAGAATAACAAAAGCTGAAAACAATTGTGCAGTCTGGTGTTGTCATAACTTTTGAAATTTGAGATTTATAGCTTGGATTTTATGGGGACTATTAATGGTAGCAATATGAAGGGGAGGGGGAGAAGGGAATGAATTCTCCCGTCCTGAGGAACTTTTAAGGATGCACTCAGTTCATAGCAGTGGGAAGTTTTTATGGGAGGGGGTGCACTGAGAAAAGCAGGAAAGGCATTTATAAGCTGTCAAGAGAATACTAAATTTAAATTTAATACTCAAGTTTCTGCATTATGGGCTTCATGAAGAACTGCAGAACTTGGAACGATGCCTGCTGGTCTACCGGTACAAAAACGTGGAATTGAAATATGGAATGAAATTACTGAAGGAACAGGACTGGAAACAGTGCTGAGCAAGAGGAACAGGACTGGAGGGGCTGAGCTGACTAGTGTGGCCCTGCTGCAGAGCTTGCATTCAGCACTTGGGATGTGAGAGACGAGTGTGATGAATGGCATAGTGGCAGCCCGAAGAAGTTCAAGCAGCTGCGAAGGGAGTATTGGAAAAGATGAAATTTGTGGATCAGACCACTTGGCTCACCAGAGGATTGATTCGATCCTTGGAAAGGGCACTGCAGCAAAGCAGAGTATGGTTGCACCCCTCTGTGCAGGATTTAGAGATGATGTTGGCCCCTGGGACTGGGTAACAGCCTTCTGATTTGGCTCTACTGGATCACTCTGAAGGCCCTGTTCTGTTCATTCCCGTTCTCTCCATACACTGTTTTGCAAAAGGAGTTGGAACAGATGATGTTTCCCACACTCAGATGCCCCTGGTTATTATCAAAGTAGTCCCCAAAACTGATGTGGATGGGCAAGAGCAACACCAGGAAATTAAAGTAACAACTGATTCAACCCCAGAACAAGGAGGAATTTTATCACAAGTCCCAGGGTTCCTGAGCCATACCACTGCACAGTGGGGCTTCTAGAAAGCCTAGGAATTTCTGGTGAAAAATTTTAATGTATAAATGCTCGGACATCCACAACTCCAACCAATCATTACTTTCTGAAAGCATAAACAACCATGCAACAGTCTGTGGGCAATCTGGAATAACAGAAAGCTGAGGAAGGACTAGAGCAGCATTTACCAAGGAACGAGGAAGTGAGTGGGAACTACAGCACTCCCCGATGTTTGCGCTCTCAGGGAATTGACGTGATCCCCACAACTTACAGCCTTTTTCATCGATGAGCTGAGGTCCCTCTTGGGAGTAGTTAGGTTGTTTGCTCTCCCCACGTTGAGCAGAGGCTCCAGAACATCACAGCTCTCTGGATTTGGAAATGGATTTCCAATCTCAATGTGCTCATACCCGATTTATACTCACTCATATTTGTGCCTACACTACCTGTTAGCTCAGCAGAGTCCAGAATGGATTTTAGTCCACACTGAGTGGAGAAAACCTACACAAAGGATAAATCCCGCCATAATAATGAAGGCAGCTCTGATACTGCCCCCTTACTTACTTTTGGGACACAGCTATGTGGACCTTTGAGGACCATATGGTGCAACTCAGCTCACCCAGCCCACTTCCGCTTAGTTCAATGTACATCCTGTTGGGATAAGCCCGTGGTCTTTTCTTGGCCAGCATTTTGTGAAAGAAGGCATACTGGAATACACTATGAAGTAGTGGCTTATATACTTCAGCTAGGCCAGTCTTTTTTTTTTTTTTTTTTGTTTTTGTTTCTCATGTTTGCACCCATCTGTAAGGTGCCTATGAGGGGTAATCCCAACCCTTCTCAATTTAGGCTAGAGCTTGTTTAGTTTGGAGCTAAAAAAAAAAAAAGGAGGGGGTAGGAATCAGTGTTTTTTCTTTACCTTCTGGTACTCAGCAATTCTGCGACAAATAATCCTTCTGGTAGCAGCTCCCGGTATCAACATTAATAAGGAAAATATTCAGCAGAGTATTTCATCTGACTAGTCTCAAGAAAACCTATTACGTTATCAAAGATATGTTAATTTTGTCCAAGACACATTAGAGTATTTTTTCCTTAGACATCTTTATCTATATGAATCTTTTCTGTTAAAAGATGTTCTGGAGCCAATTGAGAAATGCTTAAAATGTGACTGCCAGGATAAACTATAATTTAAATATGAACATGTTATTTGTATGGTGTACAAACACATCAAGATTTCATAAACATATGTTTTAGGGGTGTTAGTAGCATTTCATGGATTGTATGCAACTTAGATTTTTTGTACTCAATATTTTTTCAGTAGATTTTTGCTCAAGACGTAGCCTGTAGCTCCTAGTGCTTATAAACCAAAGAGAATAGGCTATCAGGGACCAAGGAGACTGGCTATCTGACCTGTCTACAATAAACCTCAACACAGAGATAGCAAAATCAGAAAAGATAGTGCAGAAACTATCAGGGAGAGAACAAATGAAAAGAAACGAGTTTTTTTTTTTTTCTGTCCCCTACCATTTCCAAAAAGAACCCAGAAACAGAAGTATTGAAATCAACCATGTGAGGATGACATGACCTAATATGCAAGTACTAATACAGTGGGAAACCAAGTGGGATGTCAACCAGATGTCACCATAAAGAATCAGAGGAGCCTGAAAGAATTTCCCAACCAAAGCTGGCTTATTTCTCATTTCCAAAACAGCTGAAATGGGCAAAGTTGATGTGTTTGTCTGTAATTGAGTAAATTCACATCACTATCAAGAAATATTTAGAATCCAAACAAGAAATTTCGATGTCAACAATCTGATTTCCTTAAAGTACAGGATATATATAAAGCTGCAGCATCAAAAATCACTATGTAATAATGTCATGCATATCATTCAGTAGGCAAATGGAAAAACCCCAACATTTAATTTAAGACAAAAATATTCTGCAATGACTACTGCAAATGAAAGGGACAGTAAATGTGTCATTAAAGTAAACACTTGCCACTGTGTGTCATGACCTGTTTAGGCTTATTTGCTTTAATTCTTCAACTGAAACTGATGACGCGTAAAATTGGAGGGGGGTTACAGGTCAGTAATTTTGGAAATATACTATTTGAACAATTTCTTCAAAGAAAAAAATCGCTGCAGTGCTTTGACAGAATGAACTAAGACTTCATCACTGTACTGCAGTTTCACATGCAAGAAAACACAGGATTTTAGTTTCAATGAGGAAAAAAAAATGTTCCATTGCAAAACATGAGATCTCAAATGATGCACTTGAATTATGCTTTATCAGAATAGTTTTCTCCTGTTGATTACACTTCCATGCCAATGCACAGTATGTTTATACCCACAGAATTTTAAAAAGATGCTCCAGTACTGCAGCATTTTAAATAACTTTCCAGCACATGTTCAGGGATGCATTTTAACTCTTCAGAGAATCCATGTCATTAAGTACTCTGGTCTGCTGCCTATTGAATTACTTAGAGATTTCCTCAACTACAGGTTGTTGGAATCAATGCTTTAAAGGTATTCAGCTCCTGACTTCAAAGGGTCTATGAGATACTAAATTGGTTTGGGTTAATTCTAAAAAAGTGTTTCAAAGAAACATGGCTAGTTCAATAACAGCCCCTCCCATGTTTAGGCAACTCTGATGATACATAAACGTGGCGACTCACAGCTCATGTATTTTGGAGGTTTCACACTACTCAGGAACTGTTTACTTTTTGCATGAATTCTAATTTAAAAAAAAAAAAAAAAAAGGTATTTCTACATTGCTTTGTCAGAATTAGCTCTTATACCATATTGGGTACTTCATCCCTTTAAAATAAAAAACTAGAACCTCAATAAAAATTAAAAAGAAAGAGGAAGAGACTACAAAAAAAAGTTCTTAAAAAAAAACACACACAAACCCTTGCATGCCTCAGTGCTCAATCACTTCAGTTAGTACATGAAAATCTGAGATACTAAATAGAAAATGACTACTCAAAAGTGAAACACACAAGTCATTGCCTAAACTGAGAAACACCAAAATTAGAGTAAAATTAATACATTTTAACATTCTTTCAATTTTAAAGTTAAACATGTTTGAAACATAATAAATCTAATGAAAATTCTGCCTACTTTGATAATATCCAATTAGAAGATTTGTATTAGCTAAAGTCACCTTCATTTTATTATGCAACGTAGTCAATGTCAAATTCTTGAGAGAACTTAACGGTAAATGAAAGGCTTAATTAAGTTGATAGTCTCTCTAAATACAAAGGTATGCATGACTATATAGATCTCAGGCCAAACATAGGGAAACTGCATTCTTTAGCTAGTATTCATACCATAGCCAGTATGATAAGACACTTTTTTTTTTAATGTCTTATCCAACAAATGATGCAGGCTGGTAGGTGTTCTTCGTCTCACATAAGCCTGAAAAGGAGGGAAGGGAGAAAGATGGAGATTGGGTCACAATGGTGGGTCTCAACAAAATGAGTGTGGTCAAAAATTATGGCTGTCCTTCAAGAGAAGTCCTGTGGACTGGAGAGTTGTGAAAAGGCATCTCTTACCCACCATTTCTGTGGTGAACTCTGAAAAGAGCTTTACTTTAACTGAGGGGAACGGTCAGAGAAGCCACCGTCACCACAACAGAAGCCACAACAGGTGGTGACAGGACCAAAACTGAACTCTCTGTACTTTTGAAGCATTCTGCATTCATTACAGCTACAGTCATTATTCTTCACGCTGCCACCAGAACCAATACTTCTGGCTATTCTCAACATTTCTCATCTTCCTCGGCACCCAGAATTGCATTCCTGATCAAGAGAGACTTGATGGAGCCTAGGTGTTAGTCAATTTAAATAGATCTGTTTCTAAGAACTCCACATATATTCAATAGAATCATGCCACAATGGCACACTTGTTCCAAAAAGATAAGTAAGTCATGTGCATCAGGCAGCAGTAAAGGGCTTGGAAACTACTGGTTTCTCTTTTGGCAGATGTTTGTGAAGAGAGCCTTTGCATTCAATGCCAAACAGCTCTCCTAGCTCCTGTATTCAGTGTGGTATCAGAGCCTCAAGATCTGTCCATGTGCCATATATAGCATATCTAGCATACAGAAACTTTGCATTTGCATTCAAAGCACCACTGAATTTAGACTTGTTTACCACAGGTTAAACCCTTCCTTTTTCAACAAAAGCCAGCAAACACTGGGAGCTATTAACTCACTAGACATGCAGCACTATGCCTTGCCTTAGCTAAGACAAAACTTTCAAATTCCATCTCCCTTTCTATCTCCAGAGCTATCTCAGCTAGGGGCAGATTACTTTGTGACTGAGTAAAGAATAGCTCCCCTTACCCATTTCGTGTGTACTGCAAGCTGCCTTCCATTCAAGTCAGGCTCTTCCTGCTCCTAAGAGCAACAGCTCTGGAGCGTGTATGCAATTGGTTTGCAGTGGGACTGGGAAAAAAAAGAGTTGTTCTTCTGACTAGGAACGATAGTATCTGAATGGCAGGGTGGAAATACACACAGATTTTTCACTGCACCAACTGTAGATGTGCAGGCCCTCAAAACAGATTTAGTAATGTAAATTCAACCTTTCAGATATACCACCCTCCTCCAAAGCCTTATAAAAATACCAGTGCAACATAGAGCCATTTTACAAAACAATTGTCTTTATAGAAAGGTATTTAACTGGTATATGCTGAGGTAAATAATAAAAATAGACCCAGAGGGCATTACCAGTGTTATGGAGAACTCCGGATGGAATTTGGCCAAAAGCCTGTTTTATAAAAGCTAATATTTACCTACCAGTTATGATCCCTGGTAAGGTACTTATTGCTGCAATACTTCAAAATTATTCTTCAGATTACAAATCAAAAAATATACGAAAGTAGATCTGTATGAATGTTAGGTATTAGCTGTCACAAATTTTAAAAGGCATTGTACCAAGTTTTCTTAATCGTTTACTAACCAATTTGATTGTAGCAGGTAAATAAACTACAGCATACATTTTACCTGACACCATGCATCAAAATCACCATAAAAACTAAGTTTATCAAAGTCCAACTCCACAAGGAAAACATGAAAAAGTGCAAATTATGTACCCAGTATTTCTGTCACAGCTGTTTTTTCTTAATATGGCATGAAAAAGGTTTACAGCATATATTAAGAAAATTCTTACAAGTGTTCACCTCAATGCTTATATATACAACATTTTGCTCAAAGTGCTCACTATATTAAAAAAACTGATTGGATAAAAATATTTAAACAGTGCTTTCTGAACATTCAGGGAAAATTCATATAATACATCAGTCCCACTGGTTTTCCTCTTCACTCAGTGCAATGAGATGCAGAAGTCACATCAACTTCATGAAAACTTTGCTCGCCACAGTGCTACAAAACCTCAGTTACAGTGGCATTCTTGGTGTCCCATTGGGAGTGGGTCTCTTATTTTTTTGCATGTGGCTTTGATGTTTTCGAGATCTTACTACTTTCATTCTTACTTCAAATACTTCTTGTATGGCTTTCCGAAAACAATGGAAATTGTAGTCTATTAATCCTAAAGAGACAGAAATGTTTTCCATATTAATAGACATTTACACAAGTAACATTTGTTTATATTCTACGTTTACTGAAATACCACACTCTCTCGCTAGAAGTGATAATCAGTGAACTCTCTAGGCAATTTTTTCTATGCTAACCAAAAGTACATTCAATAAATACAAGTAATTCAGTGAGCATTACAGTTTCATACTGTGCCCTGTATTAAATACACATATTAGTCTTAAGAGAAGACACACAGAAGAAGTACCTTGGCAGATAACAAACCTTTAACTTAATTATGAGCTTTGGAGAAGCGCTCAGTATACTACAATAAAAAATAAATTATTTCCCAAATTACGGTGTCGTTTTGTAACTTTGCTTTAGAGAGGAACTGTGATAAAAATAAGTAGCATCTAGTAGTCAAAGAATTTTTGTTTTTTGATAATGCATAGGCTTTGAAATGGATACTTGATAGCTATATTACCAAATATCAGCCAGTTATACTTCATTTTACACTGTAATTGAAAAATAGCACAATAATCATGTTGTTAGATTAAATACATACATAATAGGCAGTTAATATTACCATGTGAGTGGATCAAATGTGATCCCATAAAAAAAGCTGTAAAGCCGTATTGGTAGTCATTCAGAAGACTTAAAGGGTGCTACAAACTGTGTAATACTGCAATACAGTTTCAGAATTTTGATACTGCACTTATAACCTCATACAAGGTTAATTGCCATAAGCTTTCTTAACTCAAATACTGTAGGGTTTTCCACCTTTATTTCCTTAACAGGAGATGATGCATATTTGAAATGGCTTAAATCCACCATGTCACGCTGATTTTTTTTTTCCAGGAATTGTTTTCCCTCTCCCCCAAGTTCAGACAAAATATTATGTGGAAGTTTCCAGACACCAAAGTTAATCTGCGTTATAATACCATAACTGTACTGTTAAAGAGTACTGACTACAGTATGAAGCATCCCAAACTATGTAGACACAACAATCTGAGGCAACTGTGGACAAAGCCTAGCAAGAGTTTACTCTACAAGGTGTCTTTCCTGAAACAGTCTTGTTAGTGGGTATGTTAAAGTAACATTTCTTAGTGCTTACAGCAAAAACAAAAGTGAGAGCATCTAACTTTCATAGACAGTAATAGTGGTAGAGGTATGAGAGAGAAATTTGACTGGGTGAGGTTCTATAAAATAAAAGCTAAACAGCCTGTGAAATGGCTCAGCAGAGACAACAAGAGTACTGCATTCACAAGCACACCATCACAACTGGTGAATTAATCTCAAAAGGTGGGGGGGGGGCATAAGCCAAAATGACGGCTTAGTTCAGTTTCGGTCTCAGGACATTTGACAAAGACCAGTAACTCCACAGTGAACACCACAACAGTCAGCATAGTGATAATGAATCAGTACTGACCTTGACCGGGGTCAGAGCAAGATAACCAAGAAATGTTACACACTTTAACTGCAAAATATGAAAGCTACCCACTTCCCAAATATGCTGATTTTAAAAGCCTCCTTTCAAAAACAAGAAAAGCAAGAACATATTTCTATCAGCCAGTTTCGATAAATTTTCCTTGATTATGGCACTCAAGCTGTTCCAAATGCATATGCTGGTACCAATAGGTACAAAGCAATGTTAGCCAAGATAAATTGACATATTCTACTGTTGCAGATGGAAGCTTTATTGCACTGGATGTAAACTGTATGCTTTCATATCAGAAAGCTGTCAAATATGTTTATGATTTCCTCTCATCTTAACGCCAGCACAAATACCTCATGCCTTTAAACATGTTATGTAAGCTCTATCAAGTTGTACTTACCTTTAATATTTATGATACAGCTAGAGACTGTATCAGCTAATGACAAGCACAGTTATTCATTAACTCATTAATATAAGGTAAACGTAATACAATATTAGGAAAGGGAAAAATACCTTTTCTCTCAAAGCTTTCTTCTCTGACAAAGCAAACAAGAGCAAGGAATTTTGTCACCTCTTTTAAATAAAGGACAGTTGTATTGTTCAGTTTTATGATTGCCATTGATTCTTTGTCATAAGGAGTTCCAGTGCCATCATCTTTAAGCCTAAAGGGCAATATTCAAACAAACAAACAAACAAGATAAGGCACCAGATGAGTTAACAAAAGTATTTCCATATTGGTTCTTTCACCTGATAATCTCAAACTTTATGAAATTTTCACTTTAATTTTTCAGGGAAACTCTACTTCAAGCCACACACTACATAAACTAAGTAGACACAGAGATTAAATCATTTATCCAAATACACACTAAATCTTAAATCTGGGGCTAGAAATCAGATTACTTGACTGCCAAGTATCTGAACTAGAGCCCTATTTTTTGCAAACCATTTACCACAAGGTTGTCTGTTTTCTTTTAATCAATGCACTGTATTATGACTTTATCTAAAACACGTGAACCAGTAAGTCTGTACTGATAATTCCAAATCCAATAACCTTGCTTGAGCAGCGGCAGCTGACTTGACAGTTTAAGCCATCACGAGACCTTCCTCATGAGATGTTGGCTTTTGCAGCATCATATCATGAAGAGATTTCTCTTTCACAGATGATGCCTCATGATGATCACTGTATTATATTAGCTTTGGATCTTGTAAGTTTACCCTCATTCTTGAATGCACACACAGATCTTGTTTAAATGGGTAGTTATCATCAATCTCCCAGAATAATTAGCATCAATAATATATTAAGGTAGCAAGTTCCACAGATGCTCCAGGAACAAAGGACAAGAAATGAATTCCAATGTCATGCCTTTAGCCTATACCTAAAAAACATGACAAACGGATTTCTGGTGACAAATGCTAAATGATCACACAAAGACAGTGGCAGAGTGACATTTTGTGACCAGAATGCCCCCCAGGTGGTGTTGTACAGATAATAATTAAATGCAATCTTTTGAGCTGCACAGCTCTATCTTTGTCTGTACCAAAAAAAAAAAAAAAAAAAA
>VXAA01006943.1:228691-242457 GCA_013399115.1 Anseranas semipalmata | reverse complement strand
AAAAAGCTACAGAATCAGAATCCCTTATTGCACACCTCTGTAAAACACAAGTTCTTGTACAGTTACTGAAGTGACCAAATCCAATATCTGACAGATACAGTAGAATACACAACTTAAGAAATTTTACAGAGGTATCAGCAATTTGTTGTTCTTTTGGAGTTCTAATGGTTATTGTGCACCTGCACCAGCATTCTCCCTCGTACCTTCTCTAAGACTGCAAGAGGTCTGTAAACTGGTAAGAATTCCAGGCTACCAAAGACTACCACACTCGCATAAGGATACTGTGGCTTAGCCTCCAAGTAATGCACTAATCCTTAATGTGCCCCCGCCTTTCTCAGGAGTAGCTGGCATTGCATTGGGCCAAGCCATGTGAAACACCAACCTAACTTGCAATGAGAGGAACAAGCTACTCCAGGAGTTCTCCGGTTGCTAAAGGATAAAGAGGGAAAGCTGAAAAACACAAATGTCATGCAGGGAAAAGAGGACGAACAGAGAACTGAAGGAAGAGTGAAGCAGCTCTCTGACGCCAGTAGAGGCCACTGGCTATTAAAGTAAACAAAACTAAATATGGCCCCAGATTTATTTATTTATTTTAAATGGGAGGCATCCTTCTGTTGAATTTGGCCCTGGGGAACAAAAAGATAATGTTAATATTTCCTTTTATTTTAGGTTGGCTACTTCCCACAAATAAAACACATAGAAAGAGGAAGGTCCTCACAAAACAGGCGGGGCAGGGAACAGTGCTTGTTGCTGGCAGCTGATCGGCACCTCAGAGGCCTGCCATTTCCTCCTTCTCCCCTGTCCTGATAACATACTCTGGCAAATTACTCATTCTCATTATTGTTTACACCCACATCATTCTAATTTTGAGATCATTCAGATTCTAGGTACACAGCTCTATGAAAAAAATATTAACAAGCTACTTACCCATATATACAAGAAATGTCAATCACAACATCTATCATATCACAGCAGAGCTCGTAAGTTTGCATATCCACCGGAGTACTGTCCGTTGCAATATAGATCTTACTGACTACATCAAATAAAAATGCTTTTTCAATCCCAGAATTCTATTAAAAAGAAAAAAAAAATACAACAGAAAAACAAAATGGAAGCCATGTCTTCAAATTACTACCAAGCAGTTTTTGTTCCCCTACTTGCCTATTATACAAAAAGTTAGTCTGAGAAAGTGGGAGTTAATTTGCAATCAAGCTCATTTTCAAAGAACTATAGAGCACTGAAGTATTGGTAGCAAACTGTAATGGCTACAGATTTTCCAATGTTTCTGCCTCTGAGCCAAGTTAGATTCCCTAACTTCCTCTCTGGAAAACATCTGGATAAATTGCATCTATTTTCAGTGTAAAACTCAAGAAAAAAAAAACAAACAGTATCAAGCTTTTGGGGTCTTGTTTCTGATTGTGACAATGGACATAAAAAGAGAACTGTATTCTAGCTGGACATGTAGGATGGTGGAAACAATAAAAAGTTGATGGGCAAAGAAGGCAGTAGGAATCAGGAACTATTCTCAAGGGAACTGAGAAATTGTCTCATCAGGGTCTGTAGCTGTTCTACTGCCTTAGAACATCTAAGATGTTCCTTAGAACATCTTTTAGGATCATAGGACAAAGACCAGTATTTTGATGGCACTCTTTCATTTTTCATATAGAATTGGTGGTTAAAGCCATGTTTATAATGCCAAGCCTTCCTAATACGATGACATCTATGCTCCTGTCATCCTGCCAAGTTGATTAAGACTCTCTCCATACTGAAGTTGTATCATATTTGCAGCTCTCAGAGGCAAGGCAGGAATGCTAGCTCAGTCTCAGCTCACACTCTTTGTGTAGATAAGGTAAACTATCATAAGCCTGTTTCCTGCAGGGGAAAAAAAAGGGGGGGGAGAGATGTGTACTGTTTAACTGGAAACTGTAGCTTTGCTTGCTGATATCAAGGTTTTGCACCTGGGTATCTGTCCCAAGATGAACACAAAGGACAATTTCCCAGTACTGCTGAAGCTCAAGCTGACAAACATGCTTCAGAATCCAAATACACAGGAATAGAAGTAACTTTCTCCCATCAAACCGTATTTTTTCCATATATGGGCTTCCCTTTTGGTATTTTAGTATCCCTTTTAGTTTGGGACTGTTGCCATGGCAGTTTTGTAACTGTCAAAAACACTCTGAAAACCCATAACAAGTTTTAGTAGTTTCAGCTTCCTTTGTAGTTACAGAAATTTTCCTTTTTTCTTGTTCTTTCTTTTGTAAGTGAACCACTCAACACAATTAAAAGACTTCAAAGTGACCCTTACACTTTCCAAATTCCCTGAAATAGGCAGAAAGAGTTCAACCCTTGGTATGCTATTGTACATTGGTCAGCAATATTTTGGATATTTTCATTTTAAAGAGGTTTAATTCTTCCATCACTGGACACACAACTAAGTTTGGAAACACCCATCAATAATGATAACAGAGATTAATTTCTTGCATTTCATTATGGAAAAGGACTCCATGTATGGCCCATTTCTGTAATTCATTAATAAAACAAAAATTATTCAAGACAAAGTATACACTCTAGATACCTTATGTACAGGGGCTGAAGCACACAATGTACAAGAAGACTCTCAGAGAACTGGATTTATTCAGCCTGAGGAAGAGAAGGCTCATTGCTGTCTACAAACACCCAACGGGAGGGTGCGCAGAAGACAGCCAAACTCTTCTCAGAGCTACAGAGTTGAAGAACAAGAGGCAAAAGAGCTGGAATTCTGACTTGATACAAGAAAAAAAAAACAAACTGTTTTTTGGCATGAGAGTGATCAAGCACTGGGAGCATGTCGGCCTGAGACATTGTAGAGTTTCCATCCTTGGACACACACAAAGCTGAACTGGACCTAGCCATAAGCAACCTGCTCTAAGTGGCTTGGCTGTCAGCAGGAGCTGACCCCTAAAGGGTCCTCTCAGTTTACGTGGCTCTGTGAATCTACGTTCTTTGAGCACAAAGAACAAAAATATATGTATATTTATTTCGGTAATTCCGGCCTCATGTGATATCTGTGCAATTTCAATTTTTAAATAATATAAAAAATTCTGACAGCACTTCACATACTTCTACAGATGCTGTCAAATAAGATTAATCACAAGATTTACCTGTAAATATCATATGAATATACAACTGTAATTCATTGCCAAAATACATATTTATAAAGAAAAGTAAATTTTAGACAAAAGAGGTTGGAACTTGAGCCCTGCAGCATCATTCACGAGGAGTCAAATATAAAATTTTGTATTATGGAAAGAGAAACATAGTAATAATTTCAACTGTACAGGTAAGATGTACCTTAAAATATTAAGTTGTCAGTGACAATGCTGTGGCATTTAACAGTGAGACGTGATACACCCATCGCAGAACCCTAGGAGCTGCAGCCTGTCTGTTCTTGCAGTGACAGTTTAAAAGGTTTCCATCTTGAGACGTCTGCCATGCCAGCAGTTACACGTGCTGGTACGGCAAAACTTGGTGTCTTAACTTAAACCATCATCGCCTTTAGTTGAAACTAATACATTATGGTAGGATCTGCTGAGAAACTGGCACACATTTGCTTCTGTTGAACTTTGCATGGTGACAGAAAACCTCTGTGAAAGGGTAGGATAGGCTGCCAGTATTAGCGACCACTAAATTGTACCCACATGACTTCACTGACTTCATTTGCCAGAGTTTTTACTATGCCTTTAACTACAAAAGCAAAGGACTTGCCAGAATGTCTGTGAGGAAATTTCTCAAGAAAAAATACCAGTACAAACAATAATTATGAAGTCATAAGAAGTCAGGAAACACTGGATAAAAAATACTATTCAAAGAGACATTACATCATTAACACTTGGTTAGGGAAAACGACAGTAAGAAAGCAACTGTTAGGCTAAGTTAATGGGCTTATCGTTTTCCTTCTTTGGCCCTAAAATGTAGTTTTTAAATGAACTTCGAGTATCTCGCTAGTCATTTATAGTTAGGAATGAATTCTGGACAGTCAAACAGGTCTTGTGGGCAACAAAAGATTTAGAGTACTATACTTGAATTTACAGATTATGAAATTTAAATCGTTAAATAAACAAAAATGTACTTAATTTTATTTTCACCACGATGATTTGTTGTTTTTAACATCACTTAAAAAAAAAAAAAAGGAAAATCCACAATTTGATTACTTGGTAAGGCTGTAGTAATCAAACAACAACAACAACAAAAAGAAACCAGACATCCCTCTACATGAAGCTGGTAGAGTGTTAGTCAGCCAAGATTTACATGGGTTTTGAATGCCAAACCAACTATTACCTTATGCTTTACAGGCAGTTAAGACTAAAGAATGTAGAAGCAGTATTATCATGCTGATGGTTGCTCAAACGTACAAGCTGTACAAGCTAACACACTGTGGCACTATAAAAGTTAGGCAAAAACCTGAGGTGAACTCAAGGGTGATCACAGATCTATTTTTGTAATCACCAGCTTTTGTGTTGCAAGTCTTCATGGCATAAATGAAAGCACATCCTCATGAATATTGCTGCAACTCAAACAAGAACACCAACACACCCACACTTTGATATCCAACACACTGGCTTCCTGAGGCAAGGCATGACCAAAATCTATGTCAAGATTCCTAACCTGATTTGTTGTCACTAAGTTGCTAAAATAAAGATGCGCCCACTAATTCTACGCTTGAGAATGATGTCTAGTCTTCCTATAGTTGCAAATAAAAGCCATTCTGAGTCTCCTGTCTACAGATAGAGGATGCTGTTAAAAACAGAAAGCAAGCATGCTGAGGACACAGTGATGCAGCTACCCCTTGCTCTATGCCACCAACAAACTGGATTATGCTCTTCTGGAGCATACAGAAACAGTCAGACTCTTGCCGGGAACACTTCTCTGAACTTCCCATTCATTTGAAATAGTTGTTCTTCCTTACCAATTACATCTGATATTCAAAATATTATGGGACCTTCCTTCTGGGTGTCCCAGACAAAGAAGCAACTGTCATCATTCAGGAAACAGCTCATGCTTGATTCATGCAGTGGTTTGGTACAAACTCTTCACCAACCCCAAACAGTGAGGAGACCCCATACTGAGATCAGACTCACAGTATGAGTGACTGGGGTCGCTCTGGCACCAGGAGGGTTACCATTCAGACAGCCTCCTCATTAATACCGTGTAGTATATTCAGAATAATATCAAATTGCTCCAGAACTATAATCATCATCCTTTCATGATCCTTCTGCCCTAAGTGGAGTTCAGGGCTGGATGATAACTGGCATACAGTCCAACTATTTCGGTGGAAACAGATCTTTGTAATGAAACATTCGTTATGAAATGTCATCATCGGTTGCCTAATAGTAAGAGAATGAGCTTTGGAAAGACATTCCTCTAATCCTACCTCCCCCTTTCAGCAACACATCCAACCTCCCTCTCCCTCATTTTTCACACCCCACACTGAGAAACTGTGAAGTCTAATTTTATCTTACAGGCTGTTGAATGATATTAAATAATTTTCATTACTTCAGAATCACAAAAAGGCATAACAAAATGCCTTACTTGGAAATTTAAGTTTGACAAATTAATGCCAGATGCAAGGTGCAAAATTATAATACTGTGAGAAGAAAGGGTGCAGTTTCAGGAGCCACTAGGACCTGAATTAACGACCACCAAAAGGGGGAGTTCCCCTCTTTCACAAACTACTCACTGTGTTCCCCTTAGCTCATGGCCACACGTTCCCATTTCTTTTCTTGTGCCAAAACAAGAGCATGTTGGACTCCTCCATGAACTGCTTTTGATTAAATTAAACCAGCAGAAGATTTGGATGGTCTTCTGCTACATTAGGATGTGTCATAGTCACTCCACGAGGGAATAGTCAGGTGTCACAACCAGTGTGCAGGAGGTGAAGGGACCACACATACAGGAGCAGTAGAACAAGTGATTACTTCCACAATGATAAAAAGCCATTAGATACACAAAGCTCCCTAACTGGCCTTGGGAGTAACTATGGAAGCTGTGAAAGCTGTGATGGCCTCTACCTCTAAAAACGTTAAGACAAGAAGATTTTCTTAGGAGAGGTAAACTTCAATACAAGGTAGAATTAATTCCAGGAGGTACTGTAGACAGCTCTACATAAGAGGTCAGACTAGACGATGTTCCTTTAAGAATTTATCTGCACAAATTTCAAGTACTACTTAAACAAATGCATGCAGCACAGACCTTTGCAACATTCAAATGAACATGCTAGCAGAAAAGTGATGACTGCTAACCCCCTCTGTCATTTTCACTTAGGAAATACCGTATCTCAGCAGCTCAGCAACACTGTTAAGCAAATAGGGAGGTGAGGCCTAGCTGCATGTGGGTGCCCTTCAAGTAAGCTTTGATAATTTCCCTGGAAGTTCATGTTGTTCACAATCTCTCAGAAGGCAGTGAACAGAGTATCTGAACATGCAATGTTGGACATAGCTAGATCTACAGACAAAGTATGTAACAAGTACTTACTGAAATAAAGATGTTAAGCAGATTTTCCAGTGTTGGGAGCTGTGGAATCAGTTTCTGTACCACTTTGCTAAATGCTTCAAATATAGAATGATCATATATGCTTGTCAGATAAAAGCTGGAAAAAAACGTCACCACATTTTCCTTTTAGCCACATACTGTGAACATGATGTACCTTTCATACCATGCGTGAAATGAAATATTGTCAAACAGCAAGTGCCTACAGTTATGCAATTACCCCTTGTGATCAAAAGTCACATGTTATGATTGAAGCACAAGATTTCATACAGAAACTAAATTCTCAGGATTATACTTGGCATGGCACTACATATCTCTATACAAAAAAAACTAGACACTGCAAATTAGCACTTGATGTAGAACGTCATGATGCAACTCCCACCTTGGTAATCTAAGGAAAATATTTTTCAAATTGCAGGAGAGGAATATTACCGAATATGTCTGTTGTGACTTACTTTTTGAAAGCTGTGGACCAATTTAACAACGCAACGATGCAGTCAAGTTTTTAAGAGCTCTAAAGAGTTGTTCATGTCCATGAAACAGGTCTCTCTGTTTATATGTATATTTTTACTTGGTTTTAAAAGCTAAGGATGACATGAAAACTTTGTGTCACCTAGTATCCCAGTCTGCAGAAGTCCATTATTTTTAACTACTTGCTACAATAATCTGCTTTATCATCAGACATAAGGCAAAGAGAGCACCTGTCTTCTTCCCAAATGGCTCTGAGAAGGCCGTGGCAGTGAGGACTAGTGGTTGGGAGGGGGCTGTGAGGCAGAGGAGGGGGTTCTAAGAAGACAAAAGAGATACAGATGGCATATACACTCTACCAGCTGGTGCCACTGCCCATGCTTCTTACTTCAAGACAGCAGCTGCAGCAAAAACTGGTAGGACTTTGGCATATTTGTTGCCTGTTTTTAAGCACCTCCCCTCCGTATCTTGCCCTCCAAGACAGCACTCAGAAATAAGATACTTTGCTTGGCTCAGGTCAAATACAGCATCTGTGACTAACCTTTTCCTTATTACGTCAAAATTTTGTTGCCTGCTACTTCAAGAGAACGGAAAATAATAACTTGTTAAATAAACTGCTCTCCTTTGACTTAAGATTCTTTGTACAGCAGCTTTTCTCACCTGAGGTGAATTTTCTCCAATCCAGCATCTGCAAGGTCATCATTTGCCCTCTGGTGAATATCTCTTTGTGTTTCAATCTTGTGATCATCAGATAAACCATCCACTTTATGGATAAAAATTTCAAAGTTGATGTCTGGATTCACTTTATAGGCTCTGGTCACAGTAAGATGCAGCCGAGCTAATGCTTCCATATAATCATCCTAATAAAGGAAAAAATAACAACTGTAGGAGTTTTTTAAATATCTAAAATTTTACAATAATTACTTTCAGATAATGCTACAGCTCAACAATAAGTTTTTTATTTCTTATGATAGAAGACAGCCTATATCTAGCAAATGTACCAGTCTCATGCTATCAGCATCTGGGAGTCTGAACAAGAACCTTCGAACGCTAAAGCAAACTAGTTAACTGTTTCAAACATCCTGCGAAGGGAGATTTAAAAATAGCCAAGCAGCTTTTCAAGTTTTAATGACTCTCTTAATGTGTGTTTGTAACTGTAAGTTATTTATTTGCTTTGAAAAAAATCTATGCATTCCAGTCTATATACCTGTTGCTGAAGGAAGAAAAGACAAAGGTAGCTTAAATGCACCCCCCTTTCATTTATTTGTTTTTTTTTTTACCTGAGAGTCAATAACAAATATCAGTGCTCCAGTGCCTCTGAAAATCATTTCATAGTCAAATGTAGGGTCAAAGAAGTCAATTTGCCCAGGAAAATCCCATATCTGGAAGTTGACAAAGGAGCTGTTGGACACATCTTCTCTGCAGATCTTGTTTGTGCTCTCCAGGAAGAGGGTCTCATTCGGTGACATTTTGTGAAACACAACTTTCTGAATGGAAGACTTCCCACTTCTTCTCAATCCCATGAGCAGGATTCTTGGCTTAACTTCAGTACTGAAGGGATCATTGAAATCCAGAACTGAATAAAATCATACAAGAAGAAAAGTAACATACTATAGCAACATAATTGTGACTGCCAGATAATATGTATTTGACATTTATTTTCATAACATTTTACTCGGATTTATGCAAATATTATCAATTTTTAAACTTAGGGAGTGGTCCTACAGGCATTTTAACTTGGATTCTTTGCCCCTTAGTCTACACTACCAGGAAACCTACTTCTCACATGTAACACAGAGACTGCAGAAGGTATGATAGCTCAGTTTGTATGTGAAAAATGTGTTATTACACACTGCCATTCTAAGATACCTAATTTTACTGTAATGCTATCCCACAAACATTCTAATTCAACTTTAAAAGAACGTCATCTGGTGACAAATACCCTTGCCAACTGACAGCTAGATCATGAAAACAAGGAACGAGTTTGTGTTAGTCACGTTTGTGTGGCTTCTTAAAACTACATGAAGGCTTCCTTCCTTTAAAGAAAGAAATCACGCATCCCAGGAGCTACAGGAAGAGGACAATTCAGCAGGCATACACTTTCTCTGTGTTGGGACTTAAAACAGCACTGATCTCATTTCTAAGGCAGTCAAGATTTCACCCACTGTTGAATAATTTGTGTTATGATCTGTACAATGCTGTTATCCAGTAAATAAGATTACAGCAGATCCCTTGCCTATCTGCAAAACAAAGCCCTGGGAACACTGTGGTTCAATTGTATTACCTACCCTAATTTGAAACTGGTGCAACTAAAACAGAACATTTCCTAGTACTGATGCGGTTATATTAGCATAAAGGGACTTAAGGGAATAAACTATATTGTTATATCTATAAGGACACGAATATATAGCTATTCACACTGGGATCATACCTGTTTCAGGTATCTCTAAAATAGCTACGACAGTCTAAATTGCTACTAAAACTTAGTAGGCCTGTAACTTTGAAATGTCCTTTGGTGCCGAGTTGAACACAGCACTGCACATAGATGTAAAAAGCTTTCAAATAATTCTGCGATATCCTGTCTGCAGGACCAAGCACAAGCAGCGCAAAGTACTGAGCTGTCAATGCTAAACCTGCAGAACAAGGCTCACAGCACGCAGCGGTCAGGTTTAAAACACGGATCAGACAAAGGACTAAACACACTAGCTGTAGGGCAGGCCTTCTCTCCCACCTACTGCACAACAGACTGTTTGGTATAGTTCAGGGCACACAAAATTGCATTTTTTTCCTCTTTTCTGCTAGGGTGAATTTTGAATTGCAGGAAAGCAACCCACATTTGTTCACACACGTGTCCTTCCTGCATATGCCCTGCATACTTTGAAGTGATGATCTTTACTCCAAAAGTACCAAAATCCAGAAGAAGAAACCTCAGAACCTGCAATTTGAAGCCGTCGATTTATCACATAGCCCTATGGGCTGAAAAACACAGAAAGCTTGAAGGAATCCTTTGCCTAGGAGAACATTTTACACCCGCACATAGTTATCAAATCTGTTCTCACGTGTTGTTCAAGCCTCACTCACAACTTTGGGAAACACAAGCGCAGGATGTGCCCATCAGGAATGTACGGAATCTTGTTTGTGTCCATTTGTGCCTCCTGAGCGTTCCTTATCCAAGACCTGAGGCTCCACAACCGACTGCCTCGCAGTGTCAGTGTACAACATCCCCTTGGCACCATCTACTGGCTCGGGAGTGGTCATGCCACTCAGTGTGAGCCCTGGTACCACAGTGACTCATATTCTGTACTAATTATATGGAAAATCCTGTCCATTTTAAATCCATTTGAAAGACCTTGACAGGTATCATCACTGACTGTGCTCTTGTCTGTTATCACCTGTAAAACACTGCCAGGCTGGAGCAGTGCACAGATGAAACCCTTCAAGCGAAATAGCAGCAGATGTCGGTAACACCGTACGAAGCTGCAGCAATGGACAACTGCTGCTGATCCACAGGCAACAATATTTAGGAAGTAATAAACTGCAGTCAACACACTGCTCTACTCTCCCTGTCAACCTGAACAATAACAATATCTTTCTGTGACTGCAAGAAGCATGTGCCTACAATACTTCACGCTTACCGAGGAATAATAAACCTCTGCTCCAGGACAATGTGACAGTATTTTATGTTCTGCAGGGCACAGGCTTGTCAAGGAAGCAAACCAAAGGTGCAGAATTTAACAGTTTCTTTCACCCCACTCTCTTCTTTAACACACAAATTCTCTACAGATGCCAAAAATATAGCCAATATTTCATTAATGTTCATATATCCTGCAATTTGGATCTTGACCATCGGAAGGGAAAATAACTTAAAGCTTTTCAAGAACTAGTTTGAATAAAATACATTCTAAGGGCATATAAAAAACAGTCTTTGGGTTGATGCTTTATTGCATGTTTCAAAGAATGAAAAAACTCCAATTTGCTCTGTACACAACAGAACTTACGAAGTCTAGCTTGCCATGGATCTGTACTTTGTTTCCCTTTCCTCTCCCCACCACAGTAACACCAACTTCCCCCTGTATGTCTTATGACATATCCTCCAAGTAACAGACACGACGTGCTGTGGCTGATGTGCAGCTGAACACACGCCGGTTGGCCAGACAGTACACACGTGCACCGGTTAGCCGAGCGCTGCCACAGAGAACGTGTCGATCTGCTTGCCCGTCTCTCTGGGGACATTTTAACTGGGGTCTCTCCTCTCTTCCGAGAGCCAGTTTTCATCAAACTTGCATGAACTTAACCATCTTTGAGACTTCTTTCCTTCAAATTCTGGTGAAGGCGGTCAGCAAAGTTCCCGACAGGTCATGAGACAACTGGAAGACAAGCTAGCTACATCATTCTCTTTTCTTTAAGAAATAAGCTAAAAACTCGCATGTATCTAAAATACATATATATTTTAAGTAACTTGGGGTTTTTCACTGTTGCTGTATTAAATTTTTTCCAGGCAGATACATTTTTATGGACCACAATACTTACTAGAAGGGAACTGCTTTATATTAAAACCATTTAAAACAAAAAACAAAAAACAGAGCTGCAAGTGCAAACAGAGTTACTAGCAAGTAGAAGGAACGCCATCTCTTCTGCTAGTAAGACGGTTATTTAGCTTTTGAAATTCTGCCAGTTCAAGACAGGGAAATGTAAATTAATATTATCCAAACCTGACTAGATAGCAATGCTGCTGTAGCACTTTCCTTGGAGAGAGAGTTAAGAGATTACCTTATATGTAAAGGAATTGGATGATACACTGCCTGCCCACATTCCTTTCCATAGTACATGACAACTCCTTCTTTAATTTGCCACAGAAATGCCAGTAAATGTATCCTTGCAACTTCCCAGACTAGGTTACTGAGTGAGATTATAATATACACAAGAGAAACACTAAATTATTCTCTATTCCATAATGGGTAAGATAATTTTCCATGTCATTAGATGAAACACATTTCCTGCTTCATTCACTTTTGCATAGAGTAAATGTCATAAACTGCCAGTTTCTAACACATACCAGCAGTCCTTCACATTGCAACTTTTCTAAGCAGCCATAAAGAACAGAAGTCATGCTGGTTGGAGGCCACAGCCTTTGCAGTATTCACAAATGAATTTTAACAAGCCCAAAGCACTTTCCCAACACAGAATCGCTCAATTCCTGACAAAATTTCCGTAACTGCAGTTACGTCCTTGCTTATGGAGTGTAATTCGTGTGCGCTGCAACATGCAGAAGAGCCTGGCTCTGAAGAGCTGAGAACTGCACGTAGCAGTCCTGGCCTGTTTCACCAGGATGCATGGAGTATAAACACTCTAGTATCTCCTCCACATTATTCAAGATATTCATCGATAGCTAGCAATTTTTGAAACCCGTCCTGAATTCCACACCAACTGCAATTATTTTTCAGAAGCCTCTGACTATCAGTGCTTCTTCACAGGCATGGTGAGGGGGATGCCCTGTTGGAAGGGGTACTTTGAGATCTCATCAGTATCCAGGCTCTAGCTCTGAAACACACAAAGCGCAGCAGTTCATCTGCTCAAGCTATGCCAAACCAAAAGAAAAGTTTTTGCTCGTTTTACCATGCAAAAGGTCACAAGCCTCTGAGTCTAGTTTTAACTAATAGTTTTATGATAATGATTCATAACCATAATAGTTTTTTTCCCACGAATGCAATCATGTTTTTCTTTTCTTAATTTTTAACCTTTTCCATATAGAGAATTACCAATCCCATACTTTCCACTTATGTACCTACAAGCCCATTCATCTCATGGCATTTCCAGTGCTACTGCCTGTGACTGTGATGCTTGCAGCACTTTAGAGTGCTATCAAGACAGTAGCCTTACAAAACACATACACTGACCATCTTCAACACCGAAGATGGCCTGAGCCTACAGAGTTACCAGAAAAAGCATATAGGCAATCAAGAAAGTTGTACAGCTACTGTGAGCTTATGGACACTGCAGAAATGCCTGGTGGAAGGAAATTCTTGGGGTCAAAGATAAAGCTCAGGACCACAAGACCTGGCTCTATGCTGCCACAAGTGCGGCACTCTGCGAGGATATGACTTCAAGCTACTTCCTCAGACGCTCTGCAAAGGTTTCCTTGCTTGTAAATATGCGCTAATTGCGTTTGTCAAAAAGATGAATGGGCTTTATGTGAACCAAGTGCTTTAAGGTCTTTGAATATGGCACCATGCGTAAAGTCAAAAGATGCAGCAGTCATTTCAGCTTGGGTCGGAGACAAGAAACCAGCGCAAGGTGACCAACAAGAAGTTTTGAAATATCCTGCGTGCCTACCAGCACCAATTACGTTTTTACGTTCAAGCCTGGCTTCTGCCTTCACTTTCAACAGCCACGCATGGAAGCTGTCCTCCTTACGCTGCCCTTTCCATTCATTCTGTGTAGAAAGCGGAGGCTGTGACACTGAATTTTGGACTGTTTACTGTACAGAACCAGGAAGAGATAGGATAGAAACTGGGAGAAGGAAAGCCCCTTGCTAAAGACACAAAACACAGATCCAGATCCCAACCCACCCTTTCACCCCTCTTCCTCCAGAGACCTCAGAACTAAACAGAAAGCCAGGGGATCTGACGTGTTAAAATAAGCCTTCGTCTTAATCCTGGATGAGAACAGGCTCTGCACGGACTGTCTTCTCCTGCTGTTCTTTAGATGGGGTTCCAGCACGGTAACCACCCAGGCAGCCTTACAGCATGCGGCCTTTTATTACGCTCTGACTA
>VXAA01006943.1:161046-225126 GCA_013399115.1 Anseranas semipalmata | reverse complement strand
GTGGAGGGGAGCCCGGCTCCTGCGCCGGGACCCCCGGAGCTCCCCGGGGTGGGCGGGGGTGCGGGTCCACGCCGGGTTTGGGGCGCGAACGAGGAGCCCCAACGCTCTCCTCCCAACTTGAAGGCAGCGTCGGATGAGAAATGGCAACCTGGCTGGGAGTCATCCTTCCCGTTGTTGACATCGCCCGAAAACTCCGCTGGGAACATCTCCGCGGGGCTGCTGCGGCCGGGGGCTTTCCCCGGGGACAGGACGCCCGGTGAGCAGGTGAGCGGGCTGGCCCTGGCCCCGGGGTCTTGTTTTCCTGAAACAGCACAACCTGCGTGCTCCTGTTCTTACAGTTATTTGTGTTTATTCGGGTTTGTTGGGTGTTTGTAGGATGCGTGTGGCCAAAAGGACGTGTTGGCTGCTGCCAAATACCTTTCATGCTTGAGGAGAACTCTGAGGGGTATGGAAAGTGGCAGCTGGATCGGTGATCTTCCCCCCATGAGTTGCCTATATTAACTTAAAATGACCCACCAATGTTAGAGCAGGAATCTGCCGGGGTGAACAGTAAATCCATCTCTGTTCAAAGACGTAAAAATGTATCAAAGGCTAAAGGCTTATGCAGCATTAGTTAGGCATGGTCCAGATCCTCTAGTAGGACTGTTCGAGTGCATGGCTTGTTTTGGGGAGAATGTTGTTTACTTAACTTGCTTGCTTTCAGTGTGATACGTCCAGGTGTGCAGCTAGTTTTATAACAACTTATTTTGGCAGGCTCAAGTTCCAAGTATTTTGTAATCTTCGTTCTCTAGATACTTGGAAAACATGCTGTTTCTGGAGATGTATGATTACATTTCAGATCTTCAGTTGCAGTGCAGGCGGGAAGACATAGCAAAATGACGTTAATTCAGAACTTAGTAACAATGAAAAAAATGATTAAAAAAGCAGAAAATGCCAGTTACATCCACTGAGTGTACCAAAAGTACCATTTGCTAGCTGCATAATGTATCAGGCACCTGCCTTTAGATTTCAGTGAGAACTAAAGGTCTGTCCAAGTCCGTACTTAGCTGCGTGGTGTTTAGGTGGTGCACACCAGTCTGTGCTGGTGAGGCCCCATTAGTCTGGCATGAGTGGATGCGAATTCTGTAACAGAAGTGCTCTCACTACTTTTCTCCCTATTGTTTGTTTGAAAAGAAACTTTAATCAAATCCAAAAGTGACTTTGTGATAGTACTTGGTGGGAAACGTTTTTACTTGCCCCTACTTCTTGATATTTACCCACACTGTGCTTTCAACCTCATGTTGGAGACTGGCTTTGAGTGCTAGAAATAAAGCAATCAATAAAGGATCAGTAAAAATGAAATGATCAACCTCCTCTTCACCCAACCAGGATATTTTCTGCAAGCTTTTTGTAGAGCTCTGTTCTACAGAGAACAGGGGCGGGGGGAACAGAAACGGTGGTAATGTTGATACAGCATATGTTGATATAGTGTAGTTGCAGCACCTGGTTTAGGATTGTGCCCTGTCCCAGGTGGCGCGTTCTGGAGTTCACATTGTCAATCTTGTGATGTTCTTGCACTTGATTAGATGAATGATATCTTAAAGAATCGGTTACTTGTAGGGTATGGTAATAGTGATTAAGCCCTAAGTTGTATTTCTCCATGTGTCTTCAGCTTCACCCTTGGACTTTGCCAGTTAGTCATCTTGTGATGTAAGAAGAAAACTTGCTGCCCCTTACTCTCTAAATTTGTGTAATAGGATTAACAATATTTATGTTTGGATGGATGGCATAACAAACAATGTTTGTGAAGCACTTTTTCGTTCTTAAATTAATTACACCATCTGACAACGGAGTTTTATTTATTTACTCTCATTAGTTTCATATTTGCAATTCCTCCTTTTTCCTCAGCAGTTAGGACTTAAGATAAACTAGAGAACTCACAGCTGTATCTTTTCTTAGTGATACATCAGTGCAGCACGTCACTAGAGGAAGTATTTTACAGAAAACTACAAATGAGGTACCATATTTCACTTGCAAGATTGGCCTAAGGAGATATTTGTAAGAGACATTAATGAATTATAATTGCTTGGGGGGAGGGGGGAAGGAAGGAAAGAAATAAGTCATTTTAGCCCTTTGTTTATTAAGGAATGAAATATGTGACTTTAAAAACGGTCCAACCAAAAATAGAAGGTGTAGAGCTGCACTTTGGAAAGACCTCAGTCAGTAGTAGTATAGCAAGGGGGTAATTTCCTTCCTTGCCTTGTGTCCAGCTACCAGGTCTCACCTCCATTCTCTTCAGCATTTCATATAGGTATATATATGTATGTATAATATACATGTGTGTATAGTATAACTATTATAACAAATTGTCCTTCAGCAGTACCAGCTAACAGGGAGTGGAATAGCCAAGAGATAAGTAACTAAGCTTTTCCTAGATGGTCCACAAGCTAGCAATGGTATGCAAGAATATTTGCTATTATTTTACTCAGAAATTATTCTGAAGGCTTTCTTTCACAGAGTTGCATGTAAGGTGGATATACTCGTGGAAAAATACGGTGTGTATGCTGTATAAAATTATTGACAGGTTTGCGTAAATCTGTGCTGTACATAGTTTAATCTGTTGAACACGTACGCTCCTTTAGTACCAAGGAAAAAGTGCAGCCTTACTTGTTATGCAATTACAGGTTGCTTAAATCTTGTACCGGGATTTCATGGGTTTTAATTTGTCTCGAAATTAATTTTTTTGTGCTACTCAGGGGGGGAAAAAAAACAACAACCTTCTAATCAAAACTCAGATTATCGTCTGGATGAGTAATTACATGAGGTAAAGTAGAGATAAAATTTCAGTATCTGACAGCTGCATTTGCTCCTAGTGTTTGTTTAATTCTTTAGAGTTTTCTCAGTCTCCTTCAGAGCATCTTATTTATTAGTGGTAGTAGATTAAAGGGGTATTTGCTGAAGTTTTTGTTTTTACTACTTTGGTGCTCAAAGGCATAATATTTATAAGGAATGGCACAGGCAAAAAATATTAGTAGTGAAAAACCCTCATCAGCGTATTGTAGAGCATTATGTTCTGATTGCATTCACAGTTTACCCTCCAAAAGTATACCACTTTGGAAAAAAAAATTCAGCCACCGGTTTAATGAGAAATAAATATTTTTAAAGCAACTGTGAGTTTAACATCTTGCTGAAAAAATTAATCTAGATATTTTGTTGAAATTGAACCAAAGGCTCTTTTCATCCTAACACTTCAATCAGAAAAATACCTTAATTTCTGCCTATTGGAGTTCAAGCAAATAATTACATGTGGGCCAATTGCCATAGGCCTTATAGTAATGAAAGAATTTCTTAAAAATTCCTGTTCAAGTTCAAATGTATTTATTACAGGAATTCAGATTCTGTGTGTTATACAATAACAAGTAAAACTTAAGGTAGACATGAACCTCAGTTTTAGCTTTATTTTTTATGTGTTGTAAACAACGCTATGTTTGATAGGTAGTAGGTAACTTGGTACACGGTGTGATTATTTGGGAGAAATCAAGCAGAGATGAATCTTGATTTAAATTGCAGTTTGTAAGATTTCATTGATTCTAAAGCATTATTTTAAACTGTGAGCTTCTAGCTCTGGTAATACCATGGGACCTCTGTTTCTGACTCTAGAGTCTTGAACTTAAATTGTTTGTCTGCTTGTTCTGTATGTTTTGAGATAGATTGATGAAAAGGGCAATTTAAATTGTTGTTGTCCACGCCTACTCAACCATGGATTATGTTGAGTATAGCTAGTAAATATTTCAGTTTAAAGATTGATGCTTTAACTGATATTCAACCTAAAAATCCAGATAATTTTCTAATTAGCAAGGGGGGGGGCAGCCTAGCTGAGTTACGTGTTGCGGCTTCTTTCTAGACTTTTTCTTCTCTTGTCCCTATTTGGTTTATCTCATGCTGTCATCCAAAAGAGTATTGGGCTTGTGAAGGCAGGTGTTCAAAAGTTAGGAGGAGCCAGAATAAACACGTGTGAATTCCTGGCTTATTTGTTGCATAGCTTTCAAAGGCGCGTGCGTCAGGATGTTCGTGGAGGATTGCTTCCCTGGAGGATGTGGTGGTGTGTGGCAGTGATGCTCTGCGTCCACGGTTGGTGCCGGTCTGGCCATAGAGTTGTTTCCACACGAGGCCTGTTCTCGTGTTTTTCTTGTTTTCTGGAAGTCTAACATGAGCCCTAGAGGTCTGATTGCAGACGTGCAGGTACAGGTAGTGGAGCAGGGAGGGATACTGGTGCTATGCAGTGATTCAATATCAGGGTGAAAAAAACAATTTCTGGCACAAGGAGGGTTTGGACTGAAGGGTTGTGTCTCGCGCTGGGGTGGGCCCTGTGACCCTGCAGGGAAACTTGCCCGTGGGGGAAGCAGGCTGTGGCTGGGGATGGGGTTTGGGCATAGCTGTGGGAAGCGATGGATGGAAGTTAAGAGCAGCAGCTGGCGTGGATGCTGGGCTTCAGGGCAGAGGGTGCCGCGGCTCTGGGGTAGCTGGGGTGTGGGTCTGCCTTAATCATGGAGAAAAAGGCAAGAAAGGCAAAGCTTTTTTTAAATTATGTTGTGATCAAAAGTGTATTTTAAGTACTCTTCAAGTCATGAAATCTTGTTTAAACCCTGATTTAAACCAAGCTTCTTCTAAGAGCTTGCTCCTTACTTTCCCTTTCTCTCTCATGACTTGCCTTCCTCCTCATCTAAGCACCATCTGCTCTTGTGAAGCAAGCCACTGAAGGTAAAACTTTCGGGTGCATGACCTGGCATGGAGATGGCGAAAGCATTTTCATCTGCATTATGGAAAATACATTTGGATTTGATGGAAATGAATTCCATAAGGGTGTGGATCATTGTGTCTGCATTGCAGTGGGGTCATTTTCTTTTCCAGTTTGAGAAGCCAATTAGTTTAAGCCAGAGTTGAGAGTATTTTCTGTTGGTTTTATCAGGATCTGCAGTGCGACATCTTAGCAAGACCTGTTGCTAGTCTATTTATATTGTGCTCATCGTTTCTGAGTCAAAACCCCTTAAATTTTCTCAGATGCGTCAGTCACTGAGGAAAATGTCAGTTTTGTGTTTGCTTTTGTTAGTTTGCTTGTTTTTAAGAAAAAGACACCGTGAATGTGAGGTACTCATATGTCAACTCAGTATTTTAGTGAGTTTTTAACAGCGATCGCAGTGAATCATTTCAGGTATGTTTTATTAAGAGTTTGATGTGTATCTGTGCACTACACCTGCAGAAATTGCAGCCCGCTCAGAATCCTTTTCATGAGTAATTTTCCTTCATTTTCTTTCTGACCACTTTTGTTAGTAGCCACTGTCTGGCTGAAGCCTTCTGAGAGGATTTAGGGCTGGGGGCTGGGGAATTATCCGCCTGCCATCTGCAGTCTTTCACTGACATTATTGTTCTGGTTTAAATGCAGATTTTGAAAGTACAGCACTTTCTTATCATTCTGTCTTTTCCAGACCTGGTAGCACCTTCTGAATCCTTGCAAGGATGCTTTTTTACCCACAGCTTTTCACAGCTTCTGTATAAAATCAGGCTGTGATCTTTTCACGTGCTCTCTTCCTTTTTCCCTAAGTTTAAGTGGTGTTGGTTTTAAACCTTTACATTCTTCCTCTTTCATTAATACTGTGATGTAAGTCCAACCTTTGACTAGCCTCGAGATCTAAAATTTGCACGTGTGGAAGCGCTCGAAGTTTGGATAGATTTTCTGTTGGCAGCAATACCACTGAAGCATCTGTCTCAGCGGTACATTTTTTCATTTAATTCTACCTGATGACTGAGTTGCAGGCAGACGTCATAGCAGCTGCTGCCAACCAGCTTGATTTTTCATTTTGGGGTCTGAAGGTAGTTAGGAAACATAATAATGTTTTGCTTTGGCATGTATCACGTTATCATTTTTATGTGCTGTCGTGTGGTGCCCTACAGACAAATGTGTGAGTGTCTGCGCAAAGCACTTGGTGCTGTGGAAAAAGCTCTGAGGCAAGAAGTAGCTGGAAGGCTTTTTTCTTCCCACCCCGGTGTTACACTGCCTACTATTTCCACTTCTTTCATGGGCTTAGATTGTTTTAGACACGCTGAAATCTAGCCTCTGGACTTGTCAGGGTTACGTCAGACGTCCCCCAGAAAAGAGATCGGGGAGGATCGTGTCACGGCCCTTGGAACAGATAGAAACTTGCTTCAGCGTGGGAGGTGGTACCCCAGCTTCAGCGTGCGATGGTTTCTTCTCGAGGTGTGCGTGTTTCTTCCAGGAACAGCTGCTCGGTACGCTTGAATGCCCTGCATCAATGCAGCTGCTGCTCAAATGGGAGAAACAAATGGGAGACTCTGGTGTGGAGTAAGCAGAGGTGTGAATTTAAAGTACAATGTTTTATTAGTGAATAAGCAGCTGCTAAGTTGGATCGTTTTGTTTCACCTTAAGATTACGCTTAACCAGCTTGGAGAAGCCCTGTTTTAAGAAATCCCGACCTGGCACGCACTGGCTGAGGTTGTAATCCACCTCACCGTCTCCGAGGCCGTGACGCTGAGCGAGGCTGCCGCTGCGTGCTGAGGGGCGAGCTGCGGGCAGGCCTGAGAAGGCAGGGCTGGCACTGCAGCGAGGGAGGACAGCCCGGGCAAGAGAGGGCCTTGATGTCAGGTGTCTTGGTCGCTATCAGCAAGAACAAATCTTAATTTATTTTGATATCTTTGCAATCAGTGCTTGCCTTTATCCTGCATAGTTTAGTATTACCAGTGAATTTTGTCACTTAACTGTTCTAATCTTTCTCTGTCCCCCTGTTGAGATTCATTCGTGAGTATATTGAACGCGATGAGTTCATAATGCAGATGGCTATGGGGCTGCACGGTTATTGTCCCTCCACTATGGTGACTGACTGCTCTTTCTTTGTACTGTTTATTTTGTGTCTTCTAGTTGGTTCTTTATACAGATGAGGACTTTTCCTGTTATCCCATAGCTGCCTAGTCTTTATAATACTGATTTTTTTTTTTTAAGCAGCCTTTGATCTAAAGCCTTTGATGGGACAAACTTTCAAAAGGGAAATAAATTAATATTGAAATGGACATTGTTCCATCTGCTTATCTTCAGAGACTGCAGTGGAGCTTCCAGCCTTCAGTGCCTGGCTCTTTTCCTCACCCTCCTGGAGAACAGCATAGCTGCAGGTGAAAGCAGAGAAGAGGTGAATTTTTCTAAACGCGTGGGAGAGCTGCTTGACGCTGGAATGGACCGTGTCCCTTTGGGGCTGCTCTTAGCTTGTGTACTTGGGGATTGGACGCAAGTTACCGTGGCTTGAGGAATAGCTTTACATCACTGAAGCTCTGGTAGCAAACTCATGACAAATGTGAGTTAGCTTACTTCAAACATCTTTCATGTGCCCAAACAATCAGCATTCAGCTGTAACAAGTCCACATTGCAACCACAGCCTGGCTTATTTCACTTGAGTATGCTATTTTGGGATTTGGTTTTGGTCATAACTAAATTCCCTCAAATTCCATCCCAAATTCCCTGGTGAAATTATTTGGCAGGTCTCCAGTACAAATTCTTTAAAGTAAATCACTTCTGATCCTTGTTCCTCCAGCTTTTCAGACCAGGTTGACCATTTCAAATGTAGGCCCCCCTTGTTTGCTCAGAAGGTATCAAATCCTTTTCTCAAGGAGAATTTTGCACTTCATTTATTTGGAAGCAAGATGGGACCCAGCATGAAAAGTGAATGGCAGGATTAAAAAAGTCAGAATGAATGTTTGCACCACATAGTATGCCATACCAGTAAATTGAAACTGAATTGGTAGTTGCAAGCTCTGGTATACAGTCTTTGAGGGAGTTTCTTAACTGAAAAGAAACTATTAAAAAAAGAAATAGATTCCCTGTGTCCCTACAGGAGTAAATTAAGTCAAAAAAATAAAACCCAACTTTTTTCTGCTTCTTCTCAATTCCCCTTTATTCCTTTCCACCAACACATGTGCCTGAGAAGTCTGAAATAAGATTTCTGGCTTCTGCACTCCATTACTCTTTCAGAGAATCTGCCCTTTAATGTTTAGTAACTGTGCAGACATACAAATGAGGATGCTCCTGCTTCAGTTATTAGAATTATGTCGGGTTTTTCTTCTTTTTGTTTTTAATCCTCAAAGTGGTGTACTTGGCATGGAAGCTAGAAGCATATTTTATTCAAAGTCTAGCATCTAGAATTTGGATGCATGTGTTTCCCGCTTTTAAGAATAATTATTTTTGAAATACTGTATTTGAATTTGCTTTTATATCATATGTGGTTTTGCACATCTAGCAAATGTCTGAATATAATTCCATGGGATAAGCTGGTTTTGGTAGTGCACAGACAAATCAAGAAAACGGGTAGTGGTGCGTTCCATAGAACTGAGCACAACACTTTAGAAAACATTTTAAATGTTTATTTGTTCTCCTTCTCATAATTTGAAATGAAGAACCTCTCCCCTTGACTAAGCTGAAGCAAGTGTAGAGTGAATCCATAGGTTGCAGTGTAAAAGCCAGTTTAATCTGGGATCTGGCCTCTGTGTTTCCCAGAGATGGAACAGGGTGTCCGTGAAGTGGAAATCTTTGTGTCTTTGATACCTCTGTAGGGCTCACGAAACGTGTGTTTACTCTGCTTTGGTGAAAAATACACTTTTCAAGTAAGCTAAGCCAGGGAGGGTTAGGGGAGTAGAGTGGTACTATGGAGGAATTTCTCAGCACACCATTAAAATGTGTGCTACAGTGTTTTATGTTAAGATAGTGGACTGTCATATAAATCTCTGGAGCTGTATACTGTCATCGTCCCCAAAATAGTAAGATTTTGAAATGTGTTTAACCATACAGGTAGTGTCTCAGCATGGTTGTTTTGGTAACTTAGCATTTTTATTTTTACTAGTGCAGGCAGGTATCTGTGGCATGTCTGTGCTTTTTAGTTAAAAAACAAACAAACAAACAAATGAACCCTCAGTTTTTTAGTTCTCACGCTTTGGATTTTGAAGCAATATACATGAATATTCACTCTGCTTTGCCAACAGAGCAGTTTCTCTGGCCTATGTATCTTAAACTTACTAGTTCTCCAAATGTACATGGTCTTTCAAGAAAAACAGGATAGCACAAAAGCTTTTGCAATGCAAAAGCTAGCAGATTTCACCTTGTACCGTTAAAAAAAAAAAACACTTCTTATGCTCTGTAAATGGACTTTTCAGGCCTTGCCTAATTAAAAATTAAGAATAAAATGATACTAAAATAGTTACTGTTCTTTTAACAAAATTACATTGGTTTACACATGAATAACATTATTGTCCATAGACAGGTAATTATCAACAACTTGTGTGTAGTAGAGTTATAATTAGTTTACGGTATTGAACCTCAGAAAGGTAGACCAGAAAAACAAAGCTTTCAACTAGACTTTGAATGATTAGGTAGTTTAAAGATGTATGCATATTATTGTGGGCTTTTTTGAAATGAAATTTTATGCCATATTTTGTATTTTTGCCGTATCAGATCAAAACCTGATTCCCCCACTTGTGTGACCAATCTCGTTTAATTCAGTGATAATGTCCACATGAGTAATACTCAAAAAATTTGACTTAGTATGAAAAACATCTTTCCAGAAGGACATGTAGTAGGTTTACACGTAATATTAAAAAAACAAAAAACAAAAAAACAAGGAAGCTACAGCTTGGTTTTCCCTGTCTCATTGTATAATGATTTTCAGTGAAGTCTCATATTCCATGAAATTAAATCCGTAGCCAAGATGATATGATATTGGACAATTTATATAACTCAGCATGCAGCTCTGCGCTGCTGTTGAAACAATAGACTGAGTGTTTTAAGGTGCAGGTAGCCTGAGTAAAATAACATGTGTTGCAAAAGAAGTTGATATGCTTTCTCAATGGAAAATGTTCGGTAGATAAATGCTTGTAGACGGTATGATATGTTGCAATCACAGGAGCAGTTAACACGATAAAGAAAATATCAGCTTTCTTTTTGTTTACAAAACTGGCCTTATGGTGGGACTGGAAAAAAAAAGAATACAAATAGATATGCCTTCTTTTTTTTTTCCCCTTTCTGCCTCCATGTATTGGGCTGAAGATAAATGGGCAGACTAACTGCATGAAAAAGAGAAAGGCACCAAAGTAAGTCCTCCTTTTCCTTAGTGTTGTCTCTGTATTATGCATCGAGAGCTTGATGGCTGTGGCAGTACGCCAGCCTCGATAAGGTACGGTTCAGTCCTGTAGTGCTGTTAGATGAAAACTATGCTGCAACTCTTCCTTAATCACGTTGCAGTAGCCCCGAGTCCCAGGATGGATTGGCGTACGTCAGGAATGTAGTTTGATCTTGTCTGCACTGAAATGCCAAAGTGTGTTTTAGCCATATTAGGCCACGGTTGTGGTTTTAAAGTAATGAAGATGCCCCTCAATGTTTTCTCTGGTGCAGTGCTGTCTCTTTCCCACGCCAAATTCCTCTTCACCTTTTGCCACTTCCAAGAGATTCTCTGTATTGTTCTTCACCGTTTTTTCTTCTCCCTTCTTTTGTCCTGGACATACTCTCTCATCCTTGATCTAAGAATTGTCTGATTTTCTTTGATCTGTTCCCTTACAAATCTCCTTCTGTCTTGCTAGTTGTGTTCCTTACAGCGGTTTCTGAGTGCTGAGTCACAACTTTGAACCCAGACGAGACATGAAGAGAACATAACGTAGTTTGACAAACCTTTATAAAAGAATTGGTGAGAGAGCAAAAAAGGATCTGTCTCTCATGCTCTTCCAGGTGCTCTTCAGCACAATGGTTGTTGTAAGACTTCCTCGGAGACTTGTTAAAAGCTAGCTACCTCCATGTTCAGGATTTTCTTCCTCACCCTCTCTTCTATGTGTTAACTTTCTCAATTTGCAATCTGTTTTTTTTTCTCCTGCTTTCACTTCAACCTTAGTATGTTCAGGTCTCCCTGAGGTAACACTATCTTGCACAAGCTGGTTCCCTGTAGCAGTACAAAGGGGACTCAGATATGCTGAAATTTCAAAATATTTATTAACTATAAAGCAAGTACACTGCTGCGTGATCCTTTCCAGTACTCAAAATATGGCCAACACAGCTGGTTTTGGTTGTAGACAAATTGAAAGCAAGGAGATTGAAACATGTTCAACAGTGTTGTCCTCCACAGTTGCTACCAGTGGCTGACCAAGGAGAGGCTTGCTGTAAGAGGTCCTGACTTTACAGAGTGAAGCTTTGCCAGATTTTCCTTTCTTCCAAGCTGTGGGAAACCTCCACAAGCACTAGGAGGCTGTCTCCTTAAACCCAGCTTCAGTCCCTGGAGATGGCTTCCCAGGAAGGGGGAGCTCCTAGTTCTTTGGGTTCCCGTGGGGCCTGCGTGTGTGGTGGGAAAGGTGGGGGAACAAGGGGAAGTGGGGACACTTGTGTACCCTTTGCACTGTCAGCTGTCTGTATTTGACACAAATATTTCTAGTTTCTGCCCACGTGATGAACCTGTAGCATGTGTGTAGCCACTGGGGCAGAGTCTTCAGCAGGAGCTGAGATTCTGTCCTGCTAGGAGCAGCAGCTTCCAGAAGTGACCATCTTTGTAGCAAAGTCTCTTTAATCACCTGAAATGGCTTAGTCTGTTACTTTTACTTTTTGTGTGTGCTAAGAGCCTGCTGCTACAGGAGATTTTTTGTTTTGCCCGATCGGGTATCACATGTCAATGCAGCAGATGGCGTGGGTCTGACAATGGCCTTTGGTGAGAGCAAACATAGCGAGAATACACCCTAAACCACTGGCATTTTCCTTGGTCTTTTGTAACATCACCTGAAATGCACACTGGTGCAATGCTCATTATAGTCACCTGATGCAAGATCCAAGCTTTTGGGATACCTGCTTTCTTCTGTTGTTTGTATACTCGTACAGCTGGCAAGACTGTCAAGAGGTAGATGGAAGAGCAATGGGGTATTTAAGGTGAGTTGTGTTTAATAGAGCTGTAGCCTGCATTGAGAGAGGTTATGTAACATTAATTTTGGTTACATTGCCTGAAAGTGCCTTCTGTCAACACACAGCTTTTTAAAATTAATTAATTGAGATCCTAGTTTGCAACATAAGTAGAATAGAACAGAAACATGTATGATTTAGTTTATTTTGAGTGTGGTGCGGAGGCATTCCTAATGATTCAAATATTGAGCAGAAGGTAGCAGACTGTTGCTCTGCGTGGCCTTACTCTGCCAGAACAGATGAGGAAGGATGTTTTGGGAACTAGGCTAGTTCATGGGTTGGAACAAAAGAGCCCTGGGCAGGTGGCCATAAGCTGGACTCAGTTACCAGATTGAGATTCCCACCACTGGGCTTCAGCGTGGTGTGGTGAGAAGTCTTCTGCAGAACTTCCAGAGAATTTGGCAAGTATTAAAGAGAGCTGAGAGGGTGCCCATGACCCACCAAGAGCTCCTTCAGCTCTGTGTCTGCCATGGGATCAGACAGTGGCATCAGGATTTCCAAAGTATTGCACATCATGACCAGTATGGAGATCACTCACAACCTCATCTATACAGATACTGCTATGGAGGGCAGCTTGACCATCCATCAGAAGAGATCAGAAAAAAGAGTTCTACTGCTAAGAATCAGATGTTTTATAGCATTATAGCTTCACAGGAGGATTAGGAGTACTTTTTACAAGAACTGTTTCTTTGTTTCTTCCTTCTGGAAGACCTTGGCGCATGTCAGTGTCTGTGTGGCATCTCACTCTTCCTGTCCCCGACTGTTTGTTGATAATGGTGAGCACATCAAGCACTGAAATCTTGTTTCTCTAGGGAATCAAGTCCCCAGTCAAGTACCCAGACTTGTCAACCTTGTTGATCCTTCCCTGTTTTTTAATTACTTCAGACATCTGCCTTCCACGGATATTTTGTAATTACCTGGGGGTAAAATTAAGCTGTTCTTTTCTGTTTGAAGCATTCAGTGAGAAAGGCTTTAGAAAACCTTCAGACTGATACAGAACATAAAGAACAGGCATATGTTCCCTCTCTGTAATTTGCAAGTCTCATCCATGTGCTTTGTCAGACCTTCTGAAAAGATATGTTTTTCCTGGTTCACAACAACCATCCGGCTAAGTGATTTGCTACACCAAAGCAAGTTATCCACCAACTTTAAAAATTAGAGAGAACTGATATTTCAGGTAGTAATTGCAAAGTTTATCTCTGAGCATAGGATGATTCCCATGGTGGGAATCCCTTTGCAGCTTAAGGGATAAATCCTGTTTCGGTTTCAGTCTTCTGCTTCTCTGCATTACCCGTGTTACCTTTTTGTTTCAATAACAAAGCCTTTAGGAATTACAAAGGCAAATGTAACCCTATTGTACTTACCATGGTCTTGGCACTCATTCCTAGGTCCTTTAGGCTGACACATTGAAAACCTCACTGACAAAATGAATGTATATGTAGAGCAGAATCACAGAGTGTTAGACTAGTTCCCCAGTTCTAACCTCCCTGCGTTTGTTTGTCTTGTAAAGTACCAACAAAAAGACTGTTTGACACAGATCTGAGCATCACAGCATCGCATCCTTGGATAAGAACAGTTCATGAGGAAAATGAACTTTATGCCTACTGGAATTATTGATTCAGTTGTGTTTGCTGCAAGGAGATTGCCTTACGTTGGGGCAGGTGGGGTATGTGTGTGGAAGAGACCATTGCTCTCCCACCCTGCCTGTTTCCACTCCTTGGTTGGAGGTACTGCTCTGCCCACTTCAGGGAACTTGAGTTCCCTAATCTGCTGCGGTGTAGAATCAACAAAGTTTGTTTGTATGCACCTTTGTGAGTGGCTTGCGATGGCCAAGTTTGCGCTGACATGGGTGAGAAGACTGGACTGTCAGAGGGCATACCTGAACGTGTTGGTGTTTGAAATTCAGCCACGTAGCCAGACCCAGGTGGAGGCTTGGATGTCCTCTTCCACTGCCTCCGCCTGGCAGTGTTGCAGCCTTCAGCAGCGAGGCAGGAACAGTTAAAACACTTGAAGACATTTTCAGCTTGTGTGTCTCTCCTGTGTGAGAGGCAAACTGACCCAATGCAAGCTGCTCATGGAAACATGCCAATGAATGTGTATGGACCAGCTTGCCTATTAGTTAATGAAGCAGTTATTTAAAGGCTTGTGATCTTCTTCAGTGGCCAAACAAAAGAACTTTACTGATTTTTTTCATCCAATTTTGTACTGATTCGCCTTCAATAGTTAAACAAATCAGAATGAATTGAGGGAGTGAAGTGGTTCAGGTTACTTGTGTGGGGCTCTTTGGACTGGTCCTTGTTTATCTGGTGATTGTGTCTTTGTTTGTCATGAGAATAAATGTTTGAATACATTTTTACAAATTTCTGATTTCTAACATAGCTACCCAGTTTATTCATTTTGATATGCTTAACTAAGAATCATGAATCTGTATTGTGTAAGTCACTGGATATATTTTAGATGGATCACAGACTGGCTGAGGTAGGAAGGGACCACTGGAGGTCATCTTGTCCCATGCCCTGCTCAAGCAGGGACACCTAGAGCGGGTTGCCCAGGATGCTCAGTTTCTTTTCAGTGGTTATACATCCGAATGTTTGAATGTTTTGTATCTTAAAAGGAATTCAAGTGCCCGTATCTGAAGGCTCTGTAGTGCTTAAGAAGTATGTTTTAACCTTTTTTTTGGTTGAGAAATCATTGCAAGTTTTGCAATAAACAGTGCTCCATTAGGCAAGATCATATGTCAATTTTGGTACTGTGCAGTCTGTAAAAACTGCAGCTAATGGGTACACAGATGGTTTGATTTAAAAGGTGGGTTCGTAAGTGTGGCTGAAGTATGGGGCTGGAGGGGAGGGGGGAGAGTTTGTCTCAAGAAGTAGCTCTACAGACTGTGTGTATTTTGGGGGTTTAGGATGTTACTTAATGCTTGGTATCTAAAGTATTTGAATGTTAAGGAGTTGGAAAGGACTGAGACCTTAGCCAATGCTTTCAGCTTTGCTGATCCTATTTTGGAAGTGCAGCTGGGGTGAGCATGGTGTGAGGCAGGTCAGTGCAGCCTGAGGCCGTTTGCAGATAGGTCTTCAGACCTCTGTCAGCAAGATTATTCACCCGGGCCTTGGGACTGTCTTCAGAAATCAGTGTGTATCGCATAAACTAAACGTGTTCCTGGACTCCCAGGTTGTAACATCTCAGTCGGCAAACGTTTCCCGCTAATACATTCAGCGCAGTACATTTTGATGAAGCAAACATCTTGTACCAAAAACCTGCTTCTGTCGTCGTTGTGCATTCTGTCCCAGCCAACAACTTTCTCAAGCGTAACCCCTCCTTTCTCCCCCCAAAGTCTGCAATTGTAAAAATCCTACTGTCGTGTCAGCACATGTCTTCAGAGAACCCGAGGGCCGTTTTTAATGAGAACAGCTTTAGAATTCCTGGCTTGATTTATGAAGAAAAGAAAATATATATATATATCACAGAGACAGTATTCTCTTACCTATTAAATGTTTGCATTCTACTTAATTGTGATACCTGCTTAACTTTTGCAGATGCAAATTCAATAGCCAAATACTTGCCTGTTTTCTGCTTAGGGGTGTAGACTGTGCCTAATGCAGTACACTTTCAGAAGGGGAGAAGTGGAAAGGTACAGGTAGAGGTCTTTGTAAACTTTGGAAGAAGTACACAGTCAGGACTTCAGCGTTGGATGTCTTCTGTAAACTTTTCCTGTAACTTGTCTGTGAGAAATAAAACTGAAAATATTTTTTAGCAGTTTGCTTCACTCCTTAGTTTTTGTAACTTTTGCAACGCAGGAAAAACAAGGTAACAGGTCTTTGCTTTCAGTTCCCGTTCCTCAACCCAGCTGTGTTAATGTATGAATTTTATATTTTTTTGTTCATTTTTGAGCGAGGCTTTACATTCCATGCACAGAAACAAGGCACGTGCAATCTTTCTGCAGTTTATGGATACAGAAAGCCACTCCAGCCCATGCTGAGGACACCAATTACACCAGGTGCCCAAGTCTTATCTACATCTGTGTTGCCTTTCAGAAAGTGCCAAACCTGTTCTCTTTTATGCTGAACCCAGCCAGCAGATATCATTTCTCACTGTTCAATAGCACCTCCCTCCCTTCTCCCTCCCTCCAAAAAACACCTTGACTCCCAGCATTCCTCTCATGTCTTGCAAATACTTGTGTACCTTGGCATGAAGCTTACTGTGTTCCTCACCACTGGCCAGTCCTCTTCTACTGTCTTGTATGCCTGTTTCTTCTAGCACTTATTCCTGTCGTTCACGTAGTGGAGGAGGCGTGTGCTCTGCTTTTAAATATCCTGATACAAATCCTGCGGATTGTTAGCATAGGCAAGTAGCATGAGAGAATGTGGAGGCATGGGATGCTGCTGGATATTTGGTTTTCTGTGGCTTTTACTTAAAAAGGAAATTAAACATGAAAAACTAAGAAAAGAATGCTCTGGAGCATATCCTCAAGACATGATCGTGTGTGTGTTGCTCAGTGGGAGACCTGCCTTGTGTGGTGTACAGGATAAACCGAATGGGGCAGAGCTCTGGAGAGGTAGGAATGTGCTTTTGTGCAGAAGCTGTGAACTGGAACCCAAGAGCAAGCTGGCACCCTTAGAAACAATGGATGACTAAATTCTGGTAGTTCCTGGCCTATGATTTGCTTTTCAACTTTTGTGTTATATTAACTCCTTCAGGGCAAGCATTTTCCGTAGTTCTCTTGTTGCAATTCTAAACTAACAAATTCATCGAGATCAGGATCATTTTCTGCATGTCCATTTCTTTTTCTATATTCTGTTGCATGAACTTACATCACATAAATCTGGAAAAAATGTGTTTTGTGTTTTTTTTTAATTTCTTAACATTTTCTTAAAATTTCTCATTTTAATAACTACCGCAACAGAGGGGTTAGATGACTGGGGAAATTTTTTTGGACAATACTAATGATAGTCAATTCACATCAGTTTAAGTCAGGAGAACAGAATAATAACCAGATTTTGTCCCTTGTCTGATAGTGAGCAGAACAGTTCTCTGGAAGTGCAGAGGAGGTATTCTGTGAGAGGAGACTGGCACAAGTCTCTTCTACAAGGGTTGCCCACATGCCAAGTGCAATACTTGATTAAGGAATTTCTTACTCCTGTTAGTTCTGCAGACTTTGTTTCAATCTCTTAATTGATTTTTGTGAGCTTTGAATCAGAGCGAGCAAGAGCAATGTCCTTCTCATAATAATGACAGTAAAGCCTTCTGAAACTCATCCTAACAGGTCTGTTATTAAATCAGCATGCTTTCTGGCAAGGAGGAAGCTTTGCAAAAAGAACTTTTCTGAGGAGGTGAAAATATAGATTTGTAGGTCTCAGTCTCCAGATCTGTTTAATATAAAGCCACAAATGCCTCATCGGAGAAGAACTACAAGTCTGTAGATTTAAAACCATAAATATCCTTCTCTTCTGTGAGTAGTTTTTCAATATTACTGTGTGCATCAAAGTAGAAAAAGTAGAAAGAAAACTGTGTTCACTAAGGGTACATCTGCTTGGTGGTTCTGGCAGAAATTCTGTTCCTTAAGACAGGAGCAGGATTGATTTTAGATTCTTCATTTCTATAGCCTTTGCTGCTTCCTGCTGAACTATCCATTTTTTTTCAGTAGCCTGAAACACATTCCAGAAATGTCTGTGTGAGGGAGAAAAATAAGCATGCCAAGGCTGCTGATGAATAAAAGACTTTGTAATGAATCTTGTAAAATTGGACCTTTTCATTCGGAGAGTGAATCTCCATTACTGAGTCTTTTGTTGCCTTCTTTTGAACTGGGGAGAGGAGGAGATGTTAATTGTTGTCCTGTGACACTTGCCACTAGCCTACCTGAATTACCAGAAGGATGAGTTGTTTTGACTGGGTGTGGGAGAAGGATGGGGGAAAATGCAGAGCAGGTCGATTTTACTTTTTTTTTTTTTTTTTTTTTTTTTTTTTTTTTTTAAATCTGAAGATGCATCAGTGGCATTACTTCACTTTTAAAACTACCTGGATTGGGAAATTTAAATTTACATTGAAAGTTTGCCTTTGATCTATATTGATCCAGGCTGAGAGATAATAAAGAATACCTTCAGTTTTAAAATCATTATTTAATAGACATTCAGGTCCTGTTGACTCCCGGTCCCTTGGAATAAATCTCTCTTGAAACTGAGCGTTTTTTCACTAGTAAACTATTTTCCAACAGTGTTGTTGCTCTAAGATTTGTTTTGTTAGTAGATCACCTTGGAGCTTCCTCCATGGTGAATTTGGGTTGCACGTATATTTTCATCTAGGCTGTCAGAACCCCAAACGTACAATTTTTCCCTGCTGAAGATAGCACATTTCTTACAGTCGTCCTGGTAATAAGATCTGGAGAACAACCTTGGCAGTTTCTAGCTAATGAGGTGGCACGGAGTGTGTGGTCAAGGCTGGAGAGCTGTGCTGTGTCCCAGGAGTACACCTTGGGAAAATTATCCATCACACTTTAAATAATAACAGCTGTTTACTAATAGGTAATAATTAATAGATAAACATAGACATGGGAGTTGACACTTCAAGAATACGCTGGGGGACTCGATGCAGTGGAGGAACGGTATGAAGGAGCTGCCTGCAGTTTGCCTGTTCTAGGAGTCCTCGCTTGTGCAAGCTTGCAGTTAGCAAAATAAGTCTCATAAATCTCATAAACTTGTCTTTACATTTCACTTTTTCATTAAGTATGCACCTGTTGTCATGCATACGTCTTTGGGGAATAATGCTGACAAGGATGATACTGATCCATTAATTGAAACTCCTGTGTTGTTTAACTTAAACACCTCAAGCAAGAAGTTCCCTTTCTTAATAGTTCAGTACTTCTGGCCCTACAATTAATGCAAGAGCTCCTACAGTGTGCGTGTGAGATGTTTCCTTCTCTTTAAGTTAAAGTCTGCAGCTCCATTACAGCAAACACCGCAGCATCCTTTCTGCAGTGCCGCCAGATCTGCCAGTCCCTGGCTTCAAGGGGGCTGCCCTGTCTCCACAGGTTGCTGCCAGCTTTCGGTGTTGGCTGCTGGCAGGTTTGCTTGGCAGTCGCTCTCATCTGGGAGAGCTTTTTAGAAGATTCTAACCCATATTTCCTATTAAAATTTTCTGGACAAAATGCCTAACTCGGCAATTAAGCTGCTTCTTGCCACCCTGCGTCCAGGTTCTGTTTTTGACTTTATAATGTGTGAGGGGTTTGGCTGGGAAGTTTGCTCCCCTGTGCTGTTTGTTCTTCTGACCAGCTGCAGCAGCTGACGTCCCTTCAGATCTCAGGGGGAGACCTAGTAACACAGCTAACAAGCAAACATCTCGTTTCTTTCATTCCTGGGGGAACCTGCCCTGGCAGGGGGCTTGCTGGGCAGCTTAGCAAGCTCTGTGGCCTGGCTAGGTGGGACCTTCTTCCCTCCTCTTCCCTCCCTCCCCAAGCAAGAAAGGAGAGAAACTAGAAGTGGATGTGAAAGGATTCAAAGGCAAAGCAGCCTCCTCTCCTGCTGCCCGCGAGGGCAGAGCCCTGGGAAGCCCACCCCACCGGCTGTGCCTGTTGCAGAGGCGATCTGGCGCCTCTCCTTGCAGACCAGAGGCCTCAGATGCACTCTCTGCCCTCCCTGATGGTTTTGTTGTGTCAGGGGGTCCCAGGAACACAGTCCCTCTGAAGAGCCCTCCTATCCTGTGCATGTTTGCTGGGATAGCACACATCTGCCAGGCTCGTGCCCCACAGATGTGTAAGTAGCATCCGTGATGAGCTCGCTCCTGATTTCTAGCCTAACATTTTTCTGCACGAAACCTTGCAGACTGATGTGAGGGGGAGAAGATGATGATGCTTCTCTCTTCAGAACGCTTTCCATGGCTAGTTTTGTCCTCTGCCCTACTGAAGCTGATAGATAAAACATTTTGAAAGGAATGGATGATGTGTCATAAACCAGCATTGCTTCTTTTGCTCACTTTAGAGAATTCATTGCAATGCCCACTCCACTGGGGAGCGCAGCACCAGCTTCTTGGGAAGCAGACCGCAGATGGTTACAGAAAACAGAGCTGTAGACACACCTTGTAGGTGTGCTGAGATATACCCTCCTCTCTTGTTCCAGCAGGTGACTCTCCTCCCAGCAAGGAGACTCCTTCAATCTGAATCAAATTGATAACATTACTGTAAAATGGACTCTCTGTTCTTCAGGCAAGGTGGAGGAGGTGGCATCTTCGGTTAGTTCCCTTCAGACCTTGCCCTGGTTTGTTACGGAATCGTAGAAAGTACTCCTTCAAGTCAGAAAATACTGAATGTTGTGAAAATCACAATGTGCAGCAGCCCAAGAAAAGTTACAGCTACAAACTGCACTCCCTGCAGTGTGGAGGGGAGGAATTTTTGGCCCAAGCTAAAGGTTTGTATGTTTTTAAGGACTGGACTGTTGCCTGGTGTTATCGCTGCAGATCTCAAGGACCTAGCGTCCAGACTTGATCATGTTTTGCAGGCTTCTCTGTGCCCTCATCCCTGGCCTCCTCTCCCTAACCCCACCTTGCCACTTCCCCTTCCATTTTATGAAGACAGATGGCTCTTTATTGAATGATACTCAAAATGTGGTTGGGGATGCCTTGTTGTGTGGCACCGTGTGGGCAGCCACATGCCTTCCCAGGGACCGCGAGTGGATGTGAGTGGTAGTGTGAGCCAAGCCCCTCTTAGCCTCCTGAGGAGGAATGACATCTACTGCTCAGACACAGGTGGATGTGGAGCTGGGTCTCTCAACAAGTGGATTTGGCCAACCACCTAGATATGAAATCTCATCAAGAATCTGCAGAAGATCCAATTTTTGACCACTTTTTTTTTTTTCATGAGGAAAAATTATATGGACAGATCTCTTGCCATATGAACGCATCAGGATCATTTTGTCTTTGGCCCTTTAGGAAGGTGGAAGCTAAGGTTTTACTATAGCATGGGCTTCTAGTTTGCTGGTCAGATCATCTGGTGTAGGTGTTCCTGCTGTTTTTATTTCACCTTCTGTTTTACACAAAGTGAGCCTGAACTGATTACAGTGTTGTCTTTTCTTGTGGATGGACGAATAAAGCAGGACTGATCTAATTGTTTTTTTTCATAACTGCCTTTTGGAAGATACATCCATCGTTTTGTGGGCAAGTTCAATAACGAGAACACGTTTTCTTCATTTTTGAAAGTGTGGCTTGTGAGGCACATGTTGTTCTTTGAAAGTAAAGTGCATTTTAATGCACAGTTAAAGTCTCTGACAAAGCGAACGTGCATAGCCTGCAGGGAAAAGTAGCCTAATTCTCCTGTCTTTAAAGATTGGTTTCATCTTGGAGCTTCTCTCCCCAAAATATGATTAAAATAAGACACTGACAGTGGTTGCCTTGAACAGTTAAGCCACTAAGGGAGTCAGGATTTGGAAAGCTTTCTCAAAATGAGTTAGCAGTATCAGTGTACCATTCTCTCAGAGAAAGACACCTGTGTGGCTTTCTTCTGTCAAATAGTATGTAGATATTTTTTAAAAAGATTTATTCCACATATTCCCTTGCTGAAGAAGGATTCCGCCATCATTGGATGTAATTGTATTCCCATATGAAACCACCCTTTGACTCACTGGTATCTTGTATTTCTTCTGGCAAGAAGATTAAATGCAACACGAGTCTTGGAACTGAATTCTTACTACATTCATAGTACAAATTAATTTATTTTAAAAGTGACAGTGGTTTTTCATAATCTGCTGGTTTATATGTTATTGATATTCTCTAACCTCATTCATTCCAGAGTAGTTGAGTTTGGAAGGGACCTCTGGAGATCAGTGGAGGCTGCACACTCTGAATATTAGAACAGCATTTTAAATACCTGAAGAGAACTAAATCCTCATATGCTCTGCTATTCTGATTGAAGGTGAAACCACTTTTGGTTCAGAAGCTTTCAAATGTATTGCTGATCTCCAAATAGTAACACACCGCTATTGATTTCGTGTCTAGTAATCATTTCAGAGGTACCCTTACATCATTGTCCTTCCTTTGCCTGTCACCCTTGATAGAGCTTTCAAGCACTGAGCATCCGATGAAGGTGATGACAGCAATGAGAATGCAACCAGTCAGAAGGAGGCACCAAGGATGTTCACACCAAGAGGTTTGCGTTGTGCGTTCAGCTTCATAGGTAGAGCAGCGAGGTCTTGTCAGGAGGTCAGTTGTTCCAAGAGTGATTGGACAAAATTGCCGGGGCATTGCAAGATTTGGTCTCACGTTATAAGGAGCGATTCGGACCTGCCGAGGCTCGGGGAATGCTGAATTCTCCGATCAGATGGTCCTTTTTTTACGGTCGAGCCACAGAAGCACTGCCTGGACTTGGTAACTTCACCACATCCACCTCAGCTCCCCCTCTGTGCCGATTCTGTCCTTGGCCTGCACGAGTTGCCTTACGCTAGCCCCGTGCTTATGCCTCTGTTGACGTGGCTTGTCGGTCGGGAGCTGATTAGTCTGATTTTGGGTGGAGTTGGAGGAGGCAGATGTTTCCCTGGTGTCAGGTTCTGCTTCCAGGCACCTGGCGGTGCAGTGGATGACCTTTGTCTTTAGTGTTCATGGGGGAGAGGGTTTTTTGCATAAGCGTAGTCAGTTTTCTCCCTTTCCATTCTTACATTGGAGAGGAGGCGAGAGTTCTTTTCCTAATATTTTTAAGGAAAAAAAATATTGGGATTTAGTCAATCAATAAATTTGGTGAGAGGAGTAGGGTGATGGGGGGTGCCAGCCACCTCTAGATACCCAGACTTTTCACACAAGAGCTTCTGACAGTGCTTTATGTTTTATTTCATGACTTTTTAATGCTAGCATCCTGAAGGCTAGAGTAGAAAACGCACGTTTCAACTCCCTCACGCTGTAAGGGGGTTAAATTTAGGATTTCCGTTCTCCTTACGTGTCCTTTAAAGGAAAAGTGCAGCCGCGGCTTTGCAGAAGGGACGAGCAGAGGGTGGTTCCCGCTTGCTCACGAACTGGGGCCACGCCGGGAGGGAGAGGCGTGGGATTTCGGGCGTACCTCACCTCCCGCGCCTTGCGCAACCACTGGCACAGCCCAGCTGGCTCCTCCGGCCTCTGCCGGAGCGCTGAGCTTTTCCTGTCGAGAGGCATCGCGCTTCCCGCGCGCGCTCCCAGCCCTGCGTTCCTCTCTCCAGGACCAGGCAGCTCGGCGTAGTGTTTCACAAAACCTGACTTGCTCAGGACTAGCACGAGGCGCAGTCTGTTTGCAAAACATGCGTTCGTCTGCACGCCTGTGCTCGTGTGTGTACGGCAGCAGGGGGTTAGCCTGGGAGAGACTTCCTATTAGTTACCCATTTGGGCTGTTGTTACTTCATTAATGATTTTCCAGCCTGTCCTGTGTATCTTTTTGCCTACTGTACGGTAAGTTCATTTGGATCCAGCTGTTGCTATAATAAAAGGCTGCTTTGCCATCTGTGCTCACCTGCCTTGAAAAAAGCAAAGCTGCTACGAGCAGAGGAGAAATACTTCGAATCCATCCGACCAGTTAAGAGAGCTGTACGGTCCCACGGTAATCATCTCTGTGGGCATGGGAGAGCTGAAGTAATCATTGTAATGGTCTGACTTCTTTTACAGCCCCTCAAGGCAAGCGCTTGTGATTATTTGCTGTTAGATACAAATGGGAAGCAGTATGTGGATTGGGATTTGGGAACCATTGCATTAACCTTGTGTGAGAGGGGAAGAGCCCTGGTAAATTCCCACGTGCTAAGGAGACTTCTTGCAATACCTTTTATCTGCAGTGTGGATGTGATGAGGTATCCAAAAAAGATTCCTCTTGAAAACAAATTGCTGAATTTCCATATTTAGCCAGCGGATCAGAAAGGCATTACTGTCTTCTGCACTTTTTGCTCTGGTATCCTGCGTAGCGCTTTTTCTGTTCACGCTTATTCCCGGCGTTGTGCTGGGCAGCGGCAGGAAGCAGGGTCACTGCGTGCTGTGAAACCTCTCCTTTTTTTTCTGGCCTTTATAGCACCTGCTAGCTGCCCCTCTTGGCAAGTTTGCACAGGCATTGTGCAGTCCCTTTGGCCCTGGTCTGTGCTACAACCTAAATTAGATCAATGCAAACCCATACGTAATTTTTTTTGCCATGTTAGATTGACCTTGGGAGTAAACGTGTTCCCTGGGCTACTTCTGTTTCATGTATGTGCTGGTTGAAAATACCAACCGTTAGTCAAAGTTCCTAGCTAGTTCGTGCTTTATTAAACATAAAGTAAGCAAACGCGCTGAACAGAGGGTCTGACGCGCTGTGTGATGTTCTGCTCCCTGCTGCCCTCGGGGACCTCTTTTCTCTTACCTGTGTTACTGTATACAAGAAGCTTAACTTGTCTTTATGATCTCACTTGTCAGTAAAAACAGCCATGATCTGAAATATGAAAGCCCATCTCACCTGCTGAAGAAAAATATTCTTTTACCCTATATGCAGAATAGCACAGTACAGTATTAGAAGTACAACCTGTGTGCTTAACAAAAATGAGTAGGTCAACTCTGTAACCCTAATAAATGCAGTTAACTCAACCTTCCCAGCTCTTCTCTTCTCCTGAGCACTTCCCCTAGACAGTTTGGGAACTGCCTGGTGCATTAAAAGGCCGTATCAGACCCGAGCTGTGGTGTGGTCCTAGGCATTTCAGCCGCTTGTGCATGAGGTGGGCGCTGGGCTCCAGTTTCGGACTCCTTTTTCCAACACTGCAGGGGTAACAGCAGCTTCTGGCTCTGGATCCTGAGCAGCTCCAGCTGTGAGTTACTGCCAGCCTTGCCTCTTCCCTGGTGGAAGTGGTGGTGGTGTCTTCTCGAAGAGAAAGGTGGTGGGCTGGGAGGATTCCTTATGGAGGCTGCATCTGCTCCATGCTTCTTCCTTCTGTACCCAAAGCGGGACAACTTTTGGTGACTGCTGTGCTCTGTTTCTATCACAGTATTCCTCACTGTGCCAGAAAATATCCAAATGAGAACTTCCACCCTTTTCTGGCTTCTTCAAGAAAGATGAATGTTACCCTTGAGAGCAGTGATAAATACGAGTTTGAAATGCTGACTTCATGTTGCTTTTTAATTTTTATATTCCCTCCTCTGTTTCAGTTACAATCATAGAATCATTTAGGTTGGAAAACACCTTTAAGATCAAGTCCAACCATAAGGCAAATTAGAAATCAGTCGCATAAAAGTGTATATGATAAGGTCATGCAAGTTAACGATATAAATTCATTGTGTGTGATGGGAGCAGAAAAACAAAATGAGACGTTTCAGGGGGTCTTACCATAGAAATTAATTAACAGTGAGCAAAATAACAGACTGACATTTGCTAGACTCAGTGGGATCCCAGACGCAGACCAGTGGCTGATTTCATCACACCTATTGCACCACCATGTCTTTGCCAGTCCAGCCAAATGGAGACAAAACATCAGGTATGCTCCTGTACATATGACCATGTCTGCAACGAGTAAGTATCCTGTGCTGGTTTTAATTCAGGCAGTCAGTTTGCTGGCTGGAGATTTGCTGCTGGTTTCAGCCTCTGGAGGCTGGGATATTGGCAACACTGAACATCTCTTTGAACAGCAGAACTAAACATTAGTTGTTGGTTTCTTTTGTTGGTTTTTTGTTGTTGTTGTTGTTGTTGTTTTTTAATTGAGGCCATCAGTCTTAATAATAATGATAGTGTATTTTCGTAAAGTGTCTTATGTCACTTTCTAAAATCAAAGCACCAGGGCTAAATAGCTGAGCTTCATTAAGGAGATGAGCAAAAAGAAGCATCTGGCAGAAGAACGGAGGACAGTGTAAAAATAGAGGCATATGCTACTGTGAGTAGCATTAGTCATTTCTGATATTATTTTCTGTATGAGCCTCTGCTCCAGTCAGAGTAGAAGACTGAGCCAGCAAGGCCCATTTTCAGGACATTCACACAGTGTTCCTTCTTCCCGAAAATATGCCTGAAGCTTGGAGAAAATGGAGATGCCTTACAGCAAGGAGAAATCTTTGCCACAAGGCTAATTTGATTATGTATCCTAAATAAATCTTCAAAAAGCAAATCAGCAATTTTTGTACTGACTTTAGTTTATTTAATTAAAAAAAAAAATTTTAATATGCTCTTTTCCTAGAACATGGGTCCTGACTCATTGTGATCAGTCAGTACAAGGATCCTGTAGAATGTAACTTAAATAAACACACTTCATATTTTTACATATTTATTTTTATAGCCTGTACAAAGAGGGCAGCTTGCTTTGCCCTAGGTTTCAGAGTTTTTGCCCTAGGCTGTAACGTTACATATACCAAACAGAAATCTGTATTTCAGAAACATTAATATTTTTTCACTATTTTGAGTTAAAGAGTCAGTTTCAAACTTCTGTCCCTGTTTCTGTTTTTTCTTGTGTTCCTCTTCATTTTGTCCTTTTTCTATTTTGTCCTTTAACGTACTTTCTCCGACCCTATCCTTTCATCTTTTATGTTCCTTTTAAGAACCATAGCTTGGTGCAAACAGTACTGAATTCCTTTTCAAAGTACCATTGTATCTCACAGTAAATCTGGAGTCAGAATCTTTATAGCTTGTAAAACAGAAGCATAGAGAAATTAAATTAATTTCTTAACAGCACAGAGAAAGTCACTATCCAGCCTGAGAATGGAATATAGGTCGCATCGCTGGACCCTGCTACCTCTGTGTCTAATTACTGCTTTATTTCTGTCTGACCTTTTCAGCTTTTTGTCCTCTTTCTTTTCCTAATTTGAGCTCTTCTCTGCTGCTGTAGGTTGCTTCAGGCCTGGGCACTCTGTGATTGCTTTGGGATACGTGTGTGTACAGAATGGCCTCTTCACTTGGCGCTCCATGATGCTTTCCATCATGGTAGTAACATAGGCAGGATACTGTTTTTTTTTTCCTGATAGCATAAATATGCTCGATAATAATATAGTGGGATTCTAGACAAAATACTTATTAAGGAAGACTACAGAGCATAGATCTATTATTACCCATGGAGAACAGGGGCTTCAGGATTATTTCTGATTTATATAATAGTGTGCACCATTATATTTAGAGAACAAATGCTTCTTGAAGTAGAGTGGTTTTGGCATTTTGTTGAAAATTCCCTCATGTTGATAATCCCTTTGCCAAAGGGATTAATTTAGGATTTTAATAGTCAGTAATAAACACAGTAATTGTGTATGCTGAATGCTTCTAATTATATATTTAAAAAAAGTGCACTAAATACAGTTTTCTCATGTAAAGATGGTCAAAATTTCTCCAAGAAATAAAAACATTTGTTCAGCGTTTTAGAAAGTGGTGAGACCTGTGTTGTTTTGGAGCAGGCACAGGAGAGGTTCAGTATTTGTCTCAAGACTGTTTCTCTTCACTCTGTTTCTGGTGGTATCGACAGTGAATTCAGGTATCACGTTTCTCCATTGTGAAATGCAGCTCTTACCTTTCTTCAAGAAGACGCTGATGTCCTGGGTGTTGTAATGACGTGCCTGCAGAAGGACCAGTTGCATCCAGAGCCTCTGCTGAAGGTAACCGCCGTCAGGTCACCTTGCCTTTCTCAGTGTGAGGAGCAGCTCCTTTCCTTATTGATTTTACTGACCCAGATGGCGTTTCCTCATCTAGCAGGGACAGGAGATAATTCATCGGTTACGGAGCTTTGGAGGTGTAAGTTAAAGATAAGTATTTCTCCACGATGGGAAATAAGGGTGTACTCCTTTGAGAAGTTCACGTCAAATGCTTCCATGGGGCGTCTCCAAGGTTAGCATGCACTGACAAACTGCCTGCAACACCACCACCTCCACTCGTTCGGTCCGTAGCAGGGAGCAGGATGGAGCTCTGGTGCTGAGCGGCCGAGGAGCACGGTGTCCTGGCGTCCAGCTCGGTGCTTTGTCCTGCTGCTGCAGTTGGTGTTCGTGAAACTAGTCTCTGTATCCTGCGTAACTGTGTTTTAGGGATAATTGTCGTGTTTACAGCGGAGCCAGCATAGGCAGGTGCTGGAGAAAAACCTCTCTTTTTCCTGCTGGGTTGTTGATAGAGATTTTTACATTTATGTTAACGAACATTCTCTGTTCCCGTGTTGTAAATTGCCATACTTCTCTACTACCTCCTCCACAGACAGCTTAAAGGATTTGAAAAGCAGCTGCAAATGCTCAGCTTTTAATGCGTATTTTTAAAGTAATTTGGTTACCAAAAATGGGATGATGTAGTAGTTACTTCTCTTAGAGGGGAAGTACACTGGTGAGTTTTACTGTAATTTAACACTGGTGATGATATGCAAAATTATTTAAATTGAAAATACAAATACCAGAGTTCATACATCACTTTGTCCCTTGTTGAGGTGGAGAGATCTGGAGGAACTTGAGTAACTTGAATAAGTAGCCTAAGATTTCTTTATCAAGCTATGCCAAATGAATTAAACATGGCCTACTTTACAATAGCAGCGCTTTACTTTTTGCATCAGTTTAATTAAGTTGGTTTTAAATCACAGTCTAAGTCACACTGGCATATCTCGTTCACAAAAACGAGCCTCTTGCCTACTAAAATCCACCGTTCTCTATCCACTGCTAACATGTCCCAGCCTGAAAGGTATCTTTTATCATTCAACCTTGTATTCTTTATTTGCATTTTGTTTGTGATTCACTGTGCCTAACTGGTGGTTTCCTCCAGTACTGCTGCTTAGTCAGTTTGTTCCTATTTTTGCATTTTACAGTTGATTATCCCTGTCTAAATATGGAACTTTGCACTTCATTGACTGCATCCTCTGTATTTCAGACCATTTCTGCAATTAGAAATTACTTTGAATTGTGGATCCTGTCTCTCTTGAAAGGACTTGAAACCTCACCAATTCCGGTGTCATGCACAGATCTGAGAAGTGTAATCTCTGTTCCCTTGGTCACAAATGGGACTATTGAACAAAACTGGACCCAGAACAGACGCGATGCCTGTCGGACCCTGTTAGAAATGGCAGACAGCTTGATAAGGAAACACTGATAGCAACTAAGTATAGATTTTCTAAACCACTTGTGTACCTATCTGTGCGTATATAAATTTTATTTCCTCAGTTCATGTGTCAGTGTCAAAAGCTTTACTGTCAAGATACAGACACTGCTTCTATTTTTGCCTACTGGCAGGTTACCCTGTCAAAGGAGAACATGAGATCAGACATAATCTTCTGACAACTCCCGTGCAGTTTGTTTTTTTGTTACCTCATTGCCATTTCTGTATTCACATTGCAGCTGCTCAGCAATTTGTTTCTGGTTGGTAAAGGTAGGGTGGCCGTTTGTAATTCTTTTAGTTTTTCTTTTTTCACTTTCTCAGTGACAGTGTTAACCTTCCTTTGTAGACTTTGTCTTCCCTCTTCTCAGTGTCTTCCTCTGAGTGATGATCTGGATATTGCTTTGATTATTTGGTAGGTATGTTAAAGTGAATTTCGTTAGGCCCTGCCAACATTGTAGCATGTAGCATAGTTAATTATTCTTAGACCTGTTCTTTATCTTTGGTGTTCTCTATAGCTAATTCTTACTTGAATTCATTGTTAAGTGTTTGGTTGCAGTTGATATTCTACTGATGTTGGCAAATAAAGCATGAAATTATATGGGCTTATTTGCATCATCTGTTGTTGTTAATAGGTACTTCTTCCTCTTAGTTCTAAAGCATTTGTTAGAAACTTGTTTTCTGAGCCCTTTCTGAACTTGATCCTTGTCTGATTTTTATCCCAGCGTGACTGTACTTGTCCTTGTCATTGTATTTCGTATGATTCATTTCTGATTTCCATCTAAAGAGTGTCTAAAGAGATCCCGCAGGTTCATTTCTGCTTCGTGCCTTTTGTATACGTTGGGATGGGTTTGGTGTTACGGTAAGTAAATACAGCTGCTTTCAGTAACCTCTGCATTTCTTCTCCCCTTTTATGTGCAAAACCAGTGGTGCCCAACCATTTCCGAAGAGCAGGCTGCATGCCTTTTCCGAAGGGCGACGAGGGCTGTACCAGGCTTGCAGGGTGAGCACGGGACTGCCCGTCCACCAGCAGCTTTCCTGCAGCAGTGGTCCTGCCCTGTTTGCGGGTTGCTGTGCCTTGCGTGTGCTGCACACACCGTGCTTCCCCCAAAATGTGTGCCGGGCAGTTCCTGCCTCTGCCTCGCTCCTGACCTTTGCCAGGTTTTCTCTTGTCTGCTTTCTAGGGTGCAACAAGACAAGGCAGGAAGATGAGTGTCTGTACGGGCTCAGCTGGACCAAAAGCTTCTCTCTTACCTTGTCTCAGGCAGTGCCCAGAAGTGGATGGCTAGGGAAGAGAAAGAGAAAGCAGAAAAAAGAGCAGAAGTGTTATTTCCTCCTAACGCTCTCCAGAATATTATCAGCTCAGGGACTTTCAGAGCCAGATGTGCTTTTGTGTATTTGTCGTTCCTCGGTAGATTTGTTTTCCTCGTACTCGTCCTCTCTTCCTTGTCCCCATATAATCTTTCAGCATCTTCAATGCCCTTAAACAAGGAGTTCCAGAGGTCTCACCCTCTTCTTGTTTGCTTTTAAAACTGGCTTCTCCCAGCTTTCTCTGATTTAGTTTTTATTTTTTGTCAGAAAGGACAGTGAACAGTTCATCCATGGGCCACTTATGCTAAGCTGTCCCATGTCACCTCCCTGCAAAGTTTCCTCCATTCCTTTCTAGGGAGTTCTGGCTCATTTAGACAATCATTGTATGGGAGCTGCTGTCTCTTGTTTGGGTGGGAGGCCAGGACTGCATGCAGGATTTGAGATACAGACTTTGCTTTATGGATCATGCATTTATTCAGTGACATTTTGAGGACCTCTTGTATTTTTTTTTTTTCCTAGTAGTTTCTAATGCTTTGCCCAGTTAATTCCCAAGACTCCAACCACTGCTGGTTATTGACCCTTTCATTGACCTTATTGTCACAATCCCAGTATCCCCGAATGTCAGCGATCAGCTCAGCATTATTTTATGTGTGAAATCCAGCTCGCCAGTTGTGTAAGAGAGAGTCTGTGCTTTCTTCCACCTCCTGCTCCTCAGTCCCATCGCTTCCTCAGCCCCAGCCCTGCCCTGGTCCCTCCATCGCTCCGCCAGCAGAGCATTCACATCCCACCTGCCTCCCTGCTTGGCCTGGTGCCTGCTCAGTGAGTTGAACCAGCTCACCGTGGGGTCAAGCAAGGGAAGCGTCAGGAATAGGTGGCCAAGCACGTGACAAAGAGCGTAGGTGCCCCGTTTCAGCAGAAGCACGCTGTTGAGTCATCTTAGCCATGTCAGTGACCTGTGCACTTGGGATGCGCTTGCGGGGTTTGGCTGTTATTTTGATTTCCTAGCACAGTGAATCCTGTCGTTTTGTTACCACGTTCACCCAGCTTGCTTCTACTTCACTTCAGATTTCCTGAAAGCTTTGTGCCCTACTGACTGGAAGGAAATCTGAAACTGGGGCTTTAGCCCAGCCCTGGGCAGAAAGGGCCATTCCCAGCTCCTGATGGGCGGGCTGCCTGCAACCTGCCCCCAGTGCCTTTTGCATGCTTTTCTTAAGCTCTTGGGGGTCTGGAGAATGAAAAAGCACTCGGCAGTTGGAATTGATGGCTGTCTGGCTAAACACATTTGCACCTCAAGGACCACTGCTGGCCGATGAGGCTTTTCATCATTAGATATTACCCTTCTGTCCTCTAAACAAAGCCCTGGGAGACACCCTCCTGCCTCTGCCTTCCTCCCTCCCCATCCCAGCCTCAGCTGCACACGAGTCTTCCCTGGGCACAAGACCACTGCCTTCATACCTCGATGTTGTTGCATCAAAATTAGGTCTTTTTGGTTTTTTTGTTTTTCCCCTGCCTCAAAAGAGGGAACAGGGAAAGAAGCAGAGTCGATCAGAGGCCGGGATGTTGCTGTGGTACCCGTGGCAGCAGAGCAGGACTCGGAGTCGGGGTGGGCAGCAGACAGCCCCTCCATTCCTGCTGTCCCCATCCCAAACACCTCTCTGCAAAATCCCTTGTGGGATGGCCTGCTGGCAGCTCCCTGCCCAGGGCAAGGGTCCCCTGCTCCGTTTGGGAGCTGTGGGGAGAGAGCAAAGCACAGGAGAACACGGTGATGGGACCCTGGCCAAAAGAAGTGCTTTCCAGGCACACTGTTTACACAAACTGGAGGTATTTCCAAGCATTTACTAAGCGCAAAACTTCTAACCTTCCTCCTTCGTAAAGGATGAATCGGGTGCTGGAGCAGCTCGCCCTGCCGTGCTGGACCCTGGTGACCGCTCAAGCCGCAGGTCTTGAAGCTGGTGGTCCCTGGGGATGCAGCCATTGACATGTAAATGGCGGAGCGAGAGCCGTCCTTCACTCCTTGCTGCGGCTCCAGCAGCAGATGCTTCGTATCTTTGTGAGGGGATCAGTGAGCAGTGTTTGTGATGCTGGCTTTTGTCTGTGCGACATAATTTAATCCTGCTGGCTTTCCTATATACAGCAGCTGAGACTGCAACGTGTGTATTTAGGTGTTCGAAATAGCTTTGCCTTTTTCTCTTTGGGAAGAACCATTGAAAAATTCATAACTGAAGTTTTTTTACTATTCAAACTGTCATCCATCATATGTTAGTTATAGGCTTTCTCTGGATTTGTGTTAGAATAATCAACAGAATAACAATGGCCTAGTCTTTATTTCCTAAATTTCACAAACAGATGTTTGTGTTAATTTCTCAAGGTGAACTGGTTCTTTTGCTGCAGTGTAGTTGTTGCTGAATATTTTATTGGGCTATATCCACATAACAGTTGTTTATGTCTCCAGCAGAACTTTCTTGTAATTTTCCTGTTGTGACCCTACCACTGCTGTAGCTGCAGATCATATTTTTTATTACAAACTGTGGCACTGTTTTGGAAATGTATCTGGCCTAGCGAGCTGATGCAAACATTTATATATTGTATGTGAATTGAATGACTGCAATGTTATTTTGGGGATATGAACATATCTAAAATGGTTAAGAAGCACTGCTTATATTTTAAATGAACTGTAGTTAACAGTCAGCTTTTAGGGAAGGGTGATGAAGGAGCAGTGACAGATTTGGATGGAGCAGAAGGAGAGAAGTACAAGGTGCAGCGTGCACGCTCAGGAGAGCCGAGTGAACACGCTGGAGTCACGGTGCTTTGGGCTAAGGAAAGAGCTGTAAACTGGTACAGGTCTTAGAGATGAGTCTGTGAGATGTAAATGTCAGTGTTGCTTCTGTGTTTTTACAAACCAGGTGAAACTGGTGACCGGAAAAGTTAGGTTCTGTGAAGTACTCAACAGCTTTAGGAATCATGCCACTTTATTTAGTTGCAGTTCATCTGTGAAGGAAAGAAGGAAGGAAAGAAATTATGTATTTTATTGCAGTGATGCACACAGTAAGCCCAAAAGGCTCTGCTGTTCCTCCCAGCTGCGTTGCTTTTTGCTGTAGCAGTGTTTCAAACACCAAAGCTTGTCTTTTCTGATTGCATCGGAGGTCTCCATGGAGAGGACCGGCATGGTTAGGATGGGAGTTTACCCAGATCTAAACTTCAAACTGCGGTACTGCAGGGAGTATGACTTGGGCAGTTGCACCAAAGTGATGCATCTGCCTGAACATTAGCCGAAAACAAACAAAATAACAGGAAGGATTTTTCCTTTCCTTTGTCACTTCTGCAGTGATGCTTATTACTCTGAAGTGCATTTCCAGTCTTTCATGAGACATCCTAAAAGAGTGCCAGAGGCAAGACTGAATTTCTAGTATAAATAATAAACAGGAGCTTTCCCTTTCCCCACCTCAATATATCTTTTAATATTACAGAGGCACACGGTAGGTTTTCTGTGGCAGGTCATTTCTGAGAGTCTTTCACACAATTTTTGTGCCAAAATGCTTCAGTGACTTTAATAACGCTGTTGCAGAGATAATTAATAACAGAGAGAGAAATTAAAAAGCTTGGACAAGAAAGGAAAGATACAATTTCACCTGGGATTTAAAATGACTTGGAAACTCGATGAAGCAGAGAGATGCACGAAGGCTCTTCCAGACGATACGAGTTGCAAAAAGAAGAGTTTTGCACCAGCAGCGACAAAGTGATTTTGGAAACCAGTGCCAAAATGAAATGCGGCAGACAAAGCTTCATGGGAGGCTAAGATATGACTGTCAGGCTTATTTCTGTAGGTGGCTCGTCTGATTTGCTTACAGGTGAGGAACAGGTGTGTTGGCCCATCATGTTATTTAGTCTCTTTAAATTTGTTAATGCATAATAATATGAGAATTTAGCAAGAGATCCCATTTCCTCCCGCTTCCCTCTGTATTGAGGCTGCTGTTCGTATTGTTCCCTTTTTTCTTTTTGCTATTTCTTTTCTAACACTCGCCCAACGCCTGAGATAACGGAGGTTTTCACTTCAACAGCAAGTGGAACACCTGCCGCGTGAAATCTCTTTCTCTCCTGAGTGAAAGCTTTAACCAACACGTCTTGCAGACAGAGATTAAGGCCTTGGCAGAGCAGTCTGGGCTTGACGTCTGCTTAATACCGGGCCCCTTTATTGTTACTCTGCCTTTCTGTTCCTCCCCGTTAAAAACCAGTGACTTTTCACCAATTCATTCATGACACTGAGAAAAGAATGCCTAATGATACAGCAGACATTTACATAGATAAATAAAATGTAGAGCATGCATTCAGCTGGTAATATGAGCTATTTTCCCACGTGGAGAAGGGGATTAAGCAGGCTATGCATTTGCCTTCTGCAGCTGCTATGGGAAGCCTCTGACAGACAGCAGTGAAATATATACGCACATGTGCATGTGTATACACACACACACACGCACAGAATAACTGATCATGGTTGCTGTTCATGTATAATTTTGTTTTGTTTTTATGTTTTAGTAAAGTCACATGGCAGTCTGCAATTCTTTTTTTTTGTCCTCAGAAGGTTTGAATGGTTTTGCTGTTGAGAGCTACTGAGTGTTTCCACTAGCACATTGACAGCACAGTGTCAGCAGAGGGAATATTTATTTGCCGTGGTTTGTCCAGGGAAGCAGTGCAAGGAAATGTGTGTGGGTGTTTCTTGGCCAGGCTGCGATGCCCTCAGGACACAATCCTTGCTGTAGTGAATTGCACAATTTACTCAGTTAGAAATGGGTACACTGACAGTTTGCTGTAACCCTTAGAACCATAGAATCATTTAGGTTGGAAAAAAAAACTCTAAGATCATCAAGTCCAACCGTTAACCCAGCACTGCCAAGTCTACCACTAAGCCATGTCCCTAAGCACCACATGTACACATCTTTTGAATACCTCCAGGAATGGTGACTCAACAGCTTCCCTGGGCAGCCCTTTCAGTGAAGAAATTTTTCCTAATATCCAACCTAAACCTCCCCTGGCGCAACTTGAGGCTATTTCATATACAGAAATACAGAAGACTCAACCAGGAAGATAGCTTTCAGTTTGTAATATGCAGTCAAAATCCTCAAGATTTTTTTGATCAGATACTGAACTAGTTCTGAGTTGCCAGAGTGCCTTTGGGAGCTTTGATTTAGGTGGTTTGTTCTATCCTTCATGATGCCAAATGTAATTTCACATCTAATATAATTTTCTATCTTCAATCATAACTAAATTCTTAGTTAGAACATAGTCCTCATCACACATTTCAGTGCTATGAATTCAGAAAAGGGGGATAGTGTGCTTCTTCTAGGAGATGGAGTCCATCAGAGAAGCCTGGTTAGAAAGCAAAAGAGGGTATCAGGTAGTCAGCCATACCTCCCATTGGCAAGGTAGCGACAAATGAATGTTTCTCACTTCAGTTTGATCATGCAAACTGATTTGATATGGATGTTCTGTACTAAAATGGAATATTCTGTGCTGACTTTTCCAGTAAGAGCAATTTTTGACAATTTTTCCTGATGTCTTTAAGGTGATAATTGCTTGCCACTGCTGTTAGATAACAGCATTGCTAGTCAAGCGTCAGAAATGTCAGTCCAAAGTTTCCTCTGCTTTTTCGCAATGCAGTCCATCCAGACACAGATGGTGTGAGTATTTGCAGTGGTTCTCCTAGGGTTAGAGCTTGAAAAGCACAGTCCTGATGTCCCCTCCCAGCTGCCTCCCAGCTGAGCTGCTGGTGGCCATGCCAGAGCTGGCATTTGGTGCTTTCTGCAGCTCCCTTCAGCTGAGGTGCACCTCACTGGGTGGGAGCACAAGCATGAGAGGTGTGGTGGGGAGCCCAAGCAAACAAGCTCTCTTGAACATGTGCAGATCCTGTGCAGGGTAGCATAGATGGACTGCTGATGCAGAGGTGGGAGTTGCTCAGAGGAGAGACATCGTGGGTCCAGCTGTGATGTGATGGGGAGCAGAAGCTTTTTTCTATGATGGTGAGATGCCTATGTGCCGTGGTGGTGGGCTTGTCTTGCCCCAGGGCAAAGGTGTTGGGGTTTGCAATGGGCTTTCCTGGGAAAAGCTCTTGTGGCCCTTGAAGTGGAGGGGCTGAGGGTGCTGGTAAGCGGATGGGCAGCCTGGAGGTGCAGGGAATCCCCTCTGGGAGATGATCTTCAGAACATGGGGCAAGGTCGGTTCTGCTGGAGCTTGGGGCTGCAGGGTTTGGAGCAGGCTAGAGCCTGGCTATAGGGGATCATGTCAAAGGTGCAGGGAACAGGGTTAGCAGGCCAGCGTGGACGGTGGTGTTACAGGAGGGAAGGGTAGGCTTATCTTAGAAGTTTATAAACCACGAAGTATAAAAAGGTACCTGAAAAGGAACATATATATGTGCTTCTTTCTGAATAAATGCAATGTCAGGAAAAATTTGAATGTTACACTGCGGTGGCAGTGGACTGGGAAGAACTGGCTAGATCTAGGCAGCATGAAGGAAAGAGCTGTCAGGAAAGGTTTTCCTTCCATAATTACTAAATAAACTTCAATGTCTGTGGGTCAGAAAAGAAAACTGATTAAGAAGAGACATTTGGGGGCTAGTACTCGCATGCATTTGAAATAAAGTATCTCAAATTTGGGTCTTTATAGTATTAGGCCAGTTGGAGTAAGTTGTCTCGATGTTCTTTGGATGTTCTGTGGGGAAAATAAACTCTGGCTTTATGTAGTGCCTTCAAATCTTCCTGTGGGAAGTCCTAGAGGAGTGTAAAACATTTTCCTTTCAAACAACTGTCCAGATGCTGTAGAAGATTTTGCTTCCTCTCATCAGATAGAAGCACTGTTTGCACAAGCAGTATGTTGGGCTCTCGCCTAGCGTCGTGTAACTCATCTTGCTTGCAGCCACTGCTCTAAAGCCCCATTTTTAGAAAGTCATTTGAATGTGATTGCAGGACACCTTGTAGCAGGTAAAAGTTTCTGGTGCTTGTCTTACTGTTCATGGTGAGTGTTCCTCAGGCATAGCAGCATGACTGATGTTCCTTCTGGTTTTTACTGCTGAGTTTTGCTGAAGTGCTGTTCCACCCACTAAGAGGCTTTTTTAACATTAAAAAAAAAAAAAAATCTTATGAAGCCTTTATTGTTTCTGCTAAGTTTTCCCAAGGTGTATTGTAGGGTGCATTCCCTTTGCAGAGACTGGTTGGGAAGGTGTGGCAGAGATGTCACCTCTTTTGCAAGCTTCATCCCTGTTGCTCGCTGGCACAGAAGAACTTTTTCATCTGAGAGATGGTTTTGCTTAACCTCATTCTGCACCCCTTCCCCTGGATGTTTGTTTTTGTGTTTCACTTTGCTCTGTTTCACTCAGTCTTTCCCAAAAAGCTGAGGTTTCTGGTTTCTCTGAGGAACAGGAGCTGAGGGTGGCACAGGCTTCAGCAGGCCGCGCTGGCTGCCTTTCCTTCTTCTCCCGAACCATCTCCCTGTGGAGCTGAGGCAGCTTTTCCTTGTCACCTTCCTCACTGGCAGTAAGCGTGATCACAAATTTCAGGCATCTGTGAGAAGGTAGTCACTTCCCTTCAGCGTGCAGTGCTGGCAACAGAAACCTGTGTTCTTTACCTGACAGAGCTGGCGGATCGTTTCAGCTACGACAAACCTTTGGTCTTTGTTGACACAGAAAGAAATCTCGGTGCTGCATCCCTGCCAAACTGTATGTCTGAAACTTGCTAAAATATCAGGGTGTTTTTCACGGCTTAACCAGGTCAGCATGAGCACCACCGTTTCCTTATAAAAACAGAGACAGCAAAATACACCTGTTTTGACAAGCGATTATATCAGGGACTTCTTGAACATACAGCTGCACTGTGGAAATAGGCAAGTTTTTCTGATTTGAGTTCCTTCCTGAAAAATGTCAGACTATTCTTAAGAAACATCCAGAAATACTTTAGGCTGGCATGTACCTCATCTGTCTGCGTAGATGTCAGGGACTCGAGTGTCCAGAGTCCCACGCTGCGTGGCTGGCGATCGCTCCTATTTAATGCCTGTTCTAAGCTTAGCTGCGCTGACTGTGGTTCTGTGTTTCCTTCTTGCTGAGCCCTGACAGACTTGTGCTTCTGTGAGTCAAGTGTCTGACAGAAGTGAGCATTAAGAAAAAAAATCCTCTGGCTCAAGATCAGCTCAGGTGACATGAAGAATCTGGGGAAGGAGACATGTACTTGAAGAATAGGTGCTATGTGATTGCTTTCTCCATGAAAGGCACTTGTCTGTCTGCTCCCTTGGTGGTGCACTGCCTCCAAAATTTACTGGTTTCACCCCAAATCACAAAGTAGCGGTGGCCATAAATGCCTGCCTTTACCTTTCAGTTGGTCTTACTTCTGTTTTTAATGATTAAGCATAGTAATGCGAGCTCTTACCATCCCAGCATCTCCCTGCAAAACTTACACTACTGCTGTATGAACTGGTCTGGTTAAGAATTCCAAGTCCATTTCAAGATTTATTTATTCTTAATGCTTTAAGCTCCGTGGCTACCTGAAACTGGGAGCTTTCTTTGGCAATGGTGCTGTGGATCAAGAAACCAAAAGTCAGACCTCAGAGAGAGGGTATTTCCATGAGTGACTCTTCACTTTGTTTAGGGAGATAGACCTCCAGCATAGGATGAGCTAAATTCTTGCAGCTTTGCCAAATGAGCTGTGCCATGCTCTTACTCATGATTGATACTTCAAGTAATCAGCTAGAGGTTACTTTCCTGGACAAAATACATTTAAACTGCAGTGAAGGAGAGGACTGTGATTTATTTTGATTGTTTATCCCCATGATATTTGCATACTCAGACATGTAATATGAGCAGCAATATATAATGATTTACTTTCTTCATACATCACCATAAATCAAGAGGCAGGTGAAAAAAAAAATAAGTGCTTTTAGTGACATCACCTTCTTTGAAGAACCCAGGAGGACCTTAGATATGGACGCTCCAAATGAATGTATTATTATTTTTGAGTGTAACAATATATTTTTGTGTTGGGTAATATATCTGTGACACAAATATCATCACCTGAACATAGGAAACACTTAGAATAAGCCTTCTTTGTTTTTATTCTCATTCCCAGCTCACTGTTAAAGTAATAAAATTCTTCATCAAAGGTTTTGATAAACATTTATTCCTCTAGGTTTCGGAGTGATTAAGATGTAATAACTTGTTTGAGATAGGCTTGAAAACAAAGCACTTGGTAACATAGCACTGTGCTAGCTATTACAGAACAGCTGTATTTTTGCTCTCCTTATTGGAGAGGTTATAAATTAGGGTGGTCGACTGTGCAAGCCCAGTTCTTTTTCTTGTGTGCAACTTTACTTACCAATTTGAAAAGCAGGAGAGACCTGGAAGGAAATGAAGCAGTGGCTGAAGAACTGTTTTACTTGTTTGCCAGCTTGTGCACGCATGCGTGCCTGTGTCCGTTTGTCATACGGTTGTGGCAGTGACACTGGGTCCCGTCTGGCACTGGAGCAGTTCAGTGCACTGAGAGCGTAACGCTTGTTTCATCCCAGCATCTGGTGAGATTAAAGTATTAGCGCTGCTGTTTAATGAACAGCATGAATGTTTAATTTGCGGATGTGAGTGAATATTTCGGGTTGTTTTTGTTTCCTCTGGTTTGTAGCCAACAAAGCCGTCGGGACGAACAAAGCCTTCCGGGCTGCCTACTATATAGATTAATTTACAGCTGCCAGCTTATATTAGTTGTTCTACTTATTCTGCCTGAGTGCTTTTTTGAGGAAAAGAGTATTTCGTAGCCAATTGTCTTGCACAGAGAAAGGAATTAAAGAAATGTAAGGCAAACAAATTCCAGCTAATGAGGCAAGCTTTTGGCAGCTGAGTTGTTTTCTCCCTTTTCTGATAATTTTGTGTTACGTGAAAAGTCTGAAGTTAGAAAACCAAATTTAAGTTGTGTTTTGAACTTTGTCTTTAGCCTACTCCATTGTGCTTTGGCCACACGGGGTGACCCGGCAGGGCTTTTTCACTGCCTCTTTCTGTGCTCTTTTGGGAACGAGTGCATGGGTAGGCGATCCTTTGTGGGTGGACTCCCAGCTCTAACCCAATTTCTCATCTACCTTTTGAAAAGCCTGGCTGTGCTGTAGGTTTTGTCAAGCTGATCAGTACATCTCTCGCCTCTGGGGCTCCTAAGGTGCCTTAGGTTTATCAGGAGCCCCTAATGCCCCTTATTTTGTGTTGTTTCCCTGTAATTCTCCTTCTCCCTGTCAATCTCATGGAATAAATTACAAGGTTAGGCCTTCTGGACAATTACCGATTTCATGTTCATACGGAGATCCGCACCTGCTTAGAGGTGACTGTGCATTAAGTGTGCATTAGCAAGGACATGAAAGAAATATGAGAGTTTATCCAAGAGCCTTCTGAATATCTCTGAGAGCACACGTACCGAGGCGTAAGCAGTCAGCTTCGCCTTTAGCCTCCTCCCCCCAGAGCCACAATGAAGACTGGCTGATGTCTTTGCCCAACATCTAAAATAATTGCTCTGGAGGACTATTATGGGCCTGTTTGGAAATCAAATGGAAGACTGTGAGACATGAAGCATCCCAGAAGGTAAGAGCAGAGATTCCACTGATGGGACCACCTGCTCCCAGGTTCCTGCAAGGGAACCTGCCCAGAGAAGCTGTGGATGCCCCCTCCCTGGCAGTGTCCAAGGCCAGGCTGGATGGGGCTTTGGGCAGCCTGATCTGGTGGAACTGGGTGATCTTTAAGGTCCCTTCAACCCAAAGCACTCTGATTCTATGAACTCGATGGCTGGGCAGAGCAGAGCAGAGCTGCTCTCTGCAGAGATGTCCTCGGTGACTGGGCTGCTCCAGCTCTCAGGCAGTGTGAGGAAGTAGTCTTGTTGGCTTTGGGAAATAATTTTTCTCCTGCTCATTGTAGCAACTGTTCCCCTCTGTAATTTACTCTTAAAACTTTGGAAGGCAGCACTTAAGATAGCTTGTGTATTTCGCTGCAAGTGGTGAGAGAGATATACCATGCACAGATATGCATGCATACATATATATACACACACATCGATCTCTTTTTCTGGTGAGAAGGTGGTTTTGCTTCATAGTAGGTAATTAGCAGAGGGCATGATACCTGCCCTCTGATCTCTGCTTTCTTCTGCCTCTGTTGGACTTCGGCTTTGGAGCTTGCAGGTGTCTAACTGTGGCGATGGTGCAGATGTTTGCTATGCAATGTGCAGCTTCAGTTGAGGAATACTTTCTGCTCCTTTTTTGGTCTTTATTCTTTTGGATGTCTTTTAATTTGGAAATACCCATTTAAAGCATGCCGTTCCTTTAACTGTTTCATAGCAGCTGTTAGAAGTATGTTTATGCTCCATTTAATAAGAATGGTTTTTGTTGAGTGTGTCAGAAGCTACTTGTTATGTACTATGTGAAAGGCTTCAAACCTTGAAGCTGGTCTTGTGTTTCAAAGACAGTGTGGCAAAATGGAGCTGGTACTGGCTTTCTTCAAAGTGCACTTCGACACAAGTGGGGGACTCACAGTTAAAAGGAAACTATCAGTCCTCCCAAAACACACCAAAACTCAAATCAAAATATAACCCTTCAAGGAAAAAAAAAAAAAAAAACACTTCAAAGGCCTCATTGTTTTTTCACTACTTTTTCTACCAGTTCTTCTAAGGTTTCTGGTGCAGTCAAAAAAAGATTCATTAATCAGGATATTGAAGATTTTAGTGGTCAGTTTGTATGTATGCTTTTGTTTTGTTTAACGAAGTAGCTGTTACTGTGGGATTCAGTTGGCGTTGGACTTAACCATTCTTATTGGAAAGACGACTGATCTTACTATTTGAAGCGGGTGTGCTGCGTAGAGCACTGACAGCAGCAGCAATGATGTTCCCCAGGTTCACTCAGCGCTTGTGGCAAAATGTCTCTCATCTTCACAAGGACTCCATCAGGAGAATATATATTAGGAGGAAAAGAGGAGTTATCCTTCAAAGAGTAGCTGAATCTTGTTTGTTTATTAAAAGTCAATATTTCTAAAATTTTGTTACAATTTCAGAAAAATAAACATAGGTAAATGTGAATTTGCAACATATTTTAAAACCTGAATTTCCTGTAATTTGATAATGACAATTTAAATATAAATATTGAAGTAATGTCTAATTGCTGCTGAAATTTTAAAGACAGGCCATGAATGGCGAAAATCAGAGACTATAGATGTGGATGTAGATGTAGAAGGAATAAGCTCCAGGGGACTGTATTCTTTCCTGCAGATATAGGGAGGGACTCTATGTTTTAAGTTTGTTTAGCTTAGTTCAGTTTCATATCCAAGTAATTCAGAATGGAGAAACAAATTCAAGTATGCTCCATCAAGAAAGCTCTTCTGCCTTCTCCAGTCCAGGAATAAAAATGAGAAGTGAAAGCCTGCGAGGTGGTACTTCTAAAATTTTGAAGGATAGCCTCACTGGAAGTAGTCAGTGAACTAACTATTAAAAAGAAAAAAAAAAAAGAAGCCGGTGACTTTTTTTCCATTGTAACCAACATTTAAGGTGGTTTTGAAATAAAACTATTTAAGAACACCGTATTTCAACATTGCAATTGAAATGTCATTTACCTCTAAAAGCAGCTCTGCACAATCTTGAGAAGTAGTAACTGTGTTGTATCAAAGAATATACCCAACAATTCACTATTTCCTAATACTTTTTACTGAATACACATTTTTGAAAATATAGTATGTTAGATATTTCAAATTTTACTATAAAGTGTAGAATTTGTTGCAAATTGTTGTGCTTTCCTTGTCACCAGATGCTGAGATTTCTTAAATCACGTATAAAATTAGTTCATTAAATTAAGTCAGTTCCTCCCAGTGCCTAACTTCTCTGACAGCTGAGTCTGCTGTTCAAAGAACTCTAAGGAATCCTCTTTTTGGACATGAAAGCTCAGGGTGTGCTGGGTTTTCTTCATAAGGTTTAAAGCAGAGTGAAGTGTAGTTGTTTCTCTTGCAGCTGGGGCAGCTCCCTGTCAAGGTGGTGCACAAAATGGAGGAGGACGTTCTCTTCTGGTTTGGGTGCTTTCCGGATACGCGACCTCTCGTGTTCTCTGCCACATCGGGGTTGGTAATGGTATGTTCCCGACTGTGTCAAAGAGCTGTGATTCAGCAAGCAGGATCAGCGTTCTGCTTCTGAGGGTTTCGCACGGATGAGAGAAGGGCTTTGCTGTGTGGGCAGCCTTTGGGAATTGCCCAGTGTGTAACACTGGGGAGGATAAATCACCCTGCCAGTGTATATACCTACGGCAGCGGCTGTCCTGCGCGCTTCACTGGTTGGAAAGGTGTTTTACATGGTTCCTCCTAAGTTATGTATTATGTCAGCTGCTCTTAGACTTATACAGTACAGATAAAACCAGTCAAATGTTTATGCTCTGCAGAGGTTCTCCTTAAAACCAACAAAAAAAACATAAAGACCCATAATGCCCTTCTGTGGGTTGCAGCGTAGCTCTAGCGTAGGTCAAGATGGACAAAATCTGCCCTGTTTCAAGGTCTATGAAAAGCCGTTCTCTCAAAAACAGCATGGTGGTTTGGCGTCATTTTACTAATAAAAGCACAATGAAGTTGCCTATGATTTTAGCACACCCTAATTTTAAGTCCTTCCCACTGAATTAACTTGTTGAAAAATAACTCTGATGCAGGGACAGACTGATCAAAAGTCTAAATGTATCTGACTTTCCTTCGGGGGATACATCTAATTCCAATAATACTTTATCTCACAATTCCTTTTTTTGAATTAATGGTGGGTCACTTTACTGTTGACATGTCATTCAGCATTAAAAGGTCTTTTGGGATTCCTGACATCTGTTGAACCTTCTCTTTCTTCTTTTCTTCTTTTTCTTGCTTGCATGTGGAAGTTCTCCAGATAAACAGCACCTCTTTTATTCTTTAAAATGGATCTGCTGCATTTTAGGTGAGCATAGAGGTAAGACTTAAATCCAGTTATGTGGCTGGTTAGCTGGCTGGTATTGATTAGATGTTCAGAATGATTTGCCCTACAGCTGGGGTGGGTTTTACAAGGGTGTTTCTTCACCCTGGGCACATTTGGGTTCTGCTGCCATGCACTAGAGCTGTAGACAGCCTAGGTACCCGAGAGCCTGCTGACTGCTACCCCTCATTCCTTTTGTTGAGATGGTACAGGATAACCTTGTATAACACTTATGTTAAATATTTTTCTTCTTGTTTCTAGTACAAACAAGATGACCAATTGGATATTTTTTGTCTTAAGACGTGAAAAAGACACAGACATTTAAATTATTTTAGTGCCTTTTTTGCCTGTTACTGAATTACTGGTTTTGTTTTTCAGAAATTCCCAACTGTTACCTTTGGCAAGGAAATTTTAGTTATTATTTGATATCTATCTGTTCGTTGTTTTACATTACAGCTGAATAAGGATTTGGATTTTTTTTTTTTTATTAACCACTACATGCCCATGCAGCCTTCAGAGTTGCAAATCAAAAAACCTTAAGATCTGAGTAGGTGGGAGAGAACAAGAGAGAACTTATCAATACCTGGCTTCTTTATTCCATGCAGTTTTTTTCTCTGTTCTATTTTTGTATGCGTCTAAAATCATTACGCTTGACACACATCATTACAAATAACTGCAAGTTACTTAATTTTCTTCTTTCTCTTTCCTTGTGCAAAACCTTATATCCACGGGACTATCTGCATCAACAGAGGCTTCATCTTTGTCCTCACGCTAAAGGGGAACTGCCCTGCCATGCAGATGAGCAGAGTACAGGAGTCCATCAATATCTCAGTTATGCTTCCTTAAGCATTTTTTAGGAATAAAACCTTTGACAACTTCTGTGGTTGAAGACCTCGATGTCAAACAGTGGTTTCCTGATTTTCTTTCATGTGCACAAATGACTTAAAGAAACACCAACTGTTGAATATATTACAGAAATATATGTTCAGAGCATACGTAATTAAAAGACCTTGTAAAATAATCCACATGTATAAAAACCCACAAAAAAAAAAAGATTTGAAATTACATATTTTTTTTCATTTGAGTGTTTTCTTTTGAACTATTGACTATTTTTTTTTCCTGATGTTTTTATTGGAGCTGACAACAATACTGTTTCAAAAAGAAGACCTTTTTACTCACCATTTTCATCATCGTATATGCTCTTTTTACCAAGATCTGATGGGCTAACCTTGAAGTAGCATTTTTTATTGGTTACTCTCAAGAGAACAAATACAGCAGAAAATCTTCGGGAATTTTTTTGGCGTTGTTTTGCAAGTATTCCAGAAAAGTAGCTATTAAGTTATGTTACCTGATTTTGAACCTTTTCCCCTTTTTATTCCTGCTACAGATGGGAAGCAGGCAATGTGCTAGGCAGGTATGCACCCAGAAGCAGAGCAGGTGTGCTTTCAGACAGGTCTGCCTGCCTGTCCAGGCACATCTGAGCATCTTCTCTGGGCTGGATCTCTTGCGTGAAGGCTGGAAGTGACTCCGTAGTGGCAGCACGGTGTGACCCAGCAGCGCGGCTGAATCCTGGATTTGAGTCTCGATATCCAAAACAGAAATGGGGCTACTGTAATGCGCTGACATAAGCATATAAAAAGTATGCGTTTTAGGTTATATTTAGACGAGGAAAAATAATTAGCCAACCTCTCTCCATTGGACTCCATTCCAGAGAGTGGAGAGGTAGTTCCTTCAGAGGGCCATACAAAATCTCCAAACTTAGTGCCTGATCTGGATTGCTTTCTGAAGGAACCTCGATCTCTGTCTCCTTTAGCTTGCTCTGCAGTCAGCAAAGACATCTGTGGCTGGGTGGTGTGAATTTGCCTCCCTTCTCTGTCCCGTGGGGTGAGGATTTTTTTGGTTCCAGTATGGTTGTGAGGGAGAGGAGTGGGGTAACGTGGATATCGAATTCTGGAGTTGTGGGACATAGTTGGAGTGGGGAAGGGAATTTGACAACTTGTTGATTTGAGTGAATTCCTGTACCTGGTGCTCCTAAAACACCACATATTTTAGAGAGGCCTGAAGAAGTGACATTTCATGGGTTAGCCTTTGTGTTGCTACCTAAAGAGCTTTGCTGTTTTACTGTGGAGGGCACCTCATTCCCACGCTCATACTGCTCTATAGCCTTTTGTTCATCTTTGCCTCTCTTTTTTGCCCCTTTTGGATGGAGGAGCATAAATCTCTTTGAAACACCCAGCTAAAATGTCAGAGTACTTAATGAAACAGTGACACAGCTAGTTACATTCATCACAAAGAATTTAAACAAAGAATAAACTAAGCCAGCAAGTTCACAGACATAAAGATATGTTTTCCCTTCAGAACTGCAACAGTTCTTTAGTGCCTGTGTGTTGTAGTCTGTTGCAGTATATGGTTTTAATGTGTGTGCCTTGCAGTGCATGTGCAGTTGGCTGAATTAATGTTCCTTTGGCAGCCATAACTTTGAATTGCCTAACTTTCATGTGCTTAAACCTCTCATATAATATTATTCCTTTTCTCATTTTTTTTTCCTTCTGAAAAGGAGCATGGACACTGACAAAAGAGAGAGAAGAAAGACAATGGAGAAATGGTGTAATTCACTTAAATGCGTATTTGAATTGAGAAGATTTAAAAAAAAAAAAAAAAATCATGTTCTATGGTTTTATCACAGGCTGGTGATCCTGTTCACTTGAAAGAATGTGGGCAGTTTTTAAACAGCAGACATTAGATCCAGCAGAAGAAATTATTAGGTGTGTTGTATTATAGATGGCTGGTGATGGAGAATATTCACAAATTAATTGTTCTGAGATCCAAAAAAGATCCTATATTCTGAGATCCAAAAAGTATCATAAAGAATAACAACCACTTGCAAATACGAACAATAATAAACCTAGTGCTTTCTGAATACCAGGAGCTGAAGTGAAATCCAAACCCATCAAAGTTAACAGCAAATTGCCGGTGCCTTAATAGGGTCAAGAATCGCACTTATTTTCTACTTAAAGTTTTGCATCTGTGAGATTAAATGTACTCAGCATGGTGCAAAGTGTTTTTGCTGCTTAAGGATGCCAAATGAGGGATAAATGAGCAATGGTTAAGAGGTGCTGGGAATCCCATAGCCCACAGATATGAGCTCAGGGCTATAATTACAGCTCAGAAGACAGTCTACAGACAATTTCTAGCTGTTTCTGTAAGACGATGGAAGCCTCGGTATAGCTAAGTACTCTCTTTGATGGATGGCGGGTTCATTGTTACATGTGGGGTTCACACCATCAAGGTGGAGGTGTAAAAATTGGAGGTGAGCTCCCTTTGTGGTCAGAGCTAGGGTCAGGAAGAACGTGGGACGCGCTTCCTGGGGCTGGGTTCCATCCATTTCTCTTTCTGCATCGACTGTGGAGGGAAATTGAAGTACTTTAAATTAAATCTTTGAATCAAATCTAAGGTTTAGGTTAGATGAGGTATATCCAGCAGAGCGACTATTGTGAGGCTTTGCCAGAGATGCAAGTGCATGGTCATTAACCTCCAGTTAGTTTATGGTGAATGAATTTGAGGGAATGACTAATGTAAATAGTGTCAAATAGCAATGTAATGAGTGGGAGGAACAAGGACCTGCAGAGAGTTGGCCGAAGGCTCCCGCCTTGTGTCTCTTCCCTTCCCCCTTGCTCCTGGGTGGATCAATGGGAAGGGCCTGCAGTTGTGTAATGGCTTTCTTGCCATCACTGTGGGATGTTAGTTTGACACATGCAATTTACTTGGAAGAGCTTAAGTAGCCTTAATAGCAGAAGGTCCTAGCAGAGCTGACACTAATGGTCTCCCCTGTTGTCAGTCTGAACAAAGAGATTAAGAACTGAATGAACGCAGAGGCCAAATTACCATCTCCCCCTCTGGGTGCTGCAGTATGAAAGCAGGTAGGAGCTGGCAGTGGCTCTTTGTGCAGGATCTCGCTTGCCACCCTGCCCGGGCTTGAGAGAGGATTTTGCCAGTTCTGCCAAGTTTAACACCAGTACTGAGGACTGCTGCAACGTCGCCTTGTCCGGCTTTTTTGCACAAACAGCTGAGTCCAGTCATCTTGAAAGAAATTCGTGGTATCACACCCTGATAATGCATATTACTGAATACTCTTCAGATGCTACCCACCTGGTACACTTTACTAAACCTAGCCCAGCTAGCTCCACCATTTTGCACAGGTAAATCACCTTTCCATGGCCAAAATTCTCCCTTGAGGGGCAAACAGCACAGAGCAGCTCTGTGGGGTGTGCACCAAGTGATGGGCATGTCGTGAGCGCATCGGACTGAATTTGCAAAAATGTCTGAAAGAAATTGGAGCATCTGTTTGTGCCTTCACAAGGAGCTTTGAGAGACTCAGTTAATAACACAAGCACCGCCTGTGGGTGGCTAAACAGTTTCCTGTCTGAATGCTACCACTTCAATATCCTACAAAGTACGGTGCCAAGTCTTTTTTGCCTTCCTTCTTTTAGGGCATGTTTGTACAATCAATCCAACTTGCAGTTAAAAAATACACTGCTGCTGCATGTGCTGTAAATTTCCTGTCTGATTTTTGTGGCCGCTGTGTGGGAGGCTTAAATTGCAGCTTACCCCTCGGTGCTCTTTTTTCGGAGGTGTTGTTCATTTTTGCACTTCTACAGCACAGCAGACCAAAAAATTCTGACCGTTAGCAAGTAGAATAGATGTATTTCAGGAGGGGATTAGGTGGGCTTTACCAACTCGTGATTTTATCAAAGATGTTGATTGTTTGTGAAAAGTATCCCCTCCACCTCGCGCAGTTTCAGCACTGAGGATAAGCACATCGCCTTTCTGTGAACAGCTGATCTGCTACGATACTGTTGTGTTGACAAATCAGTTGTTAAATCTAAACTAAGCATGTATCCCCTGGGGTTAGAAGAGAAAAACTAGATAAGAGTTATGGCAGCAGTATCACTGTTGTCTAACCTTACCAGTCTTGGCTTTATAATTCATTGCATTCTCTGATGTCACTCCCAATTCTTTGCCAAAGACACCAGGTGAATGGTGGAGCTCAGCATAGCTGTATTACAAAGGTAGTGTCACAGGTGCTTTGCATTTTATTCACCGAATGTAGGTATATGAATGTATTTAATTGGTGCTTCTACAGAGGAACAATCCTGCTCTTACAGAATGTGATAGCTAATATTTATGCTGCTAAAGTATATATAAGATGCATAACAATGATTGTTTTGGACTAAAAATGGATTTGTACAGCTTAGTTTGTATGCCTTTCTATGTGCACACAGAGTACAAATGAACTGTGTGCACATCAGATGCATGCTATATTTAATCTCAGCTGAAATATATGACACTGGTAGCAGCAGTTCAGAGCTTTATTAGTATTTTAGAGTCACAGTTTCTTAAATTTAAATTTGTGTCCTGCTTTGGTATATGGAAATCTTGTCATTGATCTCCAGCAATTAGAATTTGCTCCCTTACATATATCATAGTTATGGAGTTGTTTTTTTTCATTGATTAGTGCATACATCAAAAGTATGAAGGTTTTTTAGATGAAAAGGACCTGATGTTGAAAGGTCCATAATTCATTTGCTGACAGTTTTTTCGTAAAAGTCTGTTTTCAGGAAAAATGAATAAGAGAGACTTCATAACGTATTCTTGGAAATGCATTCAGAAATTGAATTATGTAGTTAGTGAGCTTAAAAATGTTACTTATTACTAACCACTTTTGAGTCATTCAGAGCTCCCGTGGAAGCAGAAACAGGCTTTTTCCTCTGGAATATCAGTACATCAGTGTGCGTCTATGACTGTTTTTAACTTTCCAGTGGAAAGTTACTTCCAGCATGCAAGCTCATTTTTGCTCCCTCCGTTTAGACTGCAGTCAGCGCCAGCCACACTGCTTGCTTGAAAAGCCCCGGGGGCACGGTGTAACCTCAGCAGTGTGCCCTGCTGTTTGCCCGGGCGTGAATTACAGCACCTCTGGTGAAGTCGAGGATGTGAACTTGCTTGGATCGACAAGACAAGTCCCCGTTATTTGTGGGGAGTCGCTCCTTTCCCCAGGTGAAGGCACAGCCGGTTTTCCCCACGTGCTGCTAAATGGTCCAGAGCTGGCGCTGGTCTGCACCGGCACCGACTACTGCCCCTCGGCAGGAGGAATGCTGTGAGCACAGGGACCCCCCGGATGGCTCCCGATGCAGCCACACGGGCAGAAAATTATCATTATTAGTATTACTATTGCGTCTATTTTTACTATTATTGTATTTTAAAAAGTAAGTCAAAAGCGAGGTCCTGCTCCAGAAGACAATGTTTTAAGTATTTCAGTACACAACAATTCCTTGGAAATCTACTGATGTTGTGAGAGGTAAACAGGTTTAAAAAAAAGAAAAGCAAAAAGAAAAAGAGTGTTATTAATCATCTTTAAAGAAGACTTGCATGACAAAGACAAACAACAGCAGGATGTAATCTCCTTTTCCCTGCTCAAGACAATTAGAAATACCTCCCCCTAAATGCAGTTACATGCATTTTTCAAATGTGGGAAATACCCATGTGTTTTTTGAACCATGTGCACTAAGCAAATCTGACAGTTTATAAGGATGTAGTAATTCATTATATATTTATATATTTCCTTAAGTGTGGCCTGGATTGTTTTCAGAAGGTGAATGCAATGATCAGTAGACTGAAACAGTCCTATGTTAGACTTTCAGGAAGCATTCCACCGCATCTCTTGTTTCGTCTGCCTGACTAGTGTCTTGTCTAACTTTCAAAGGAAGAAAAAACAATGTCAATATAAGCAGAACTTTGAAGAAAAAGAGAGATTTGGTCACTCTATAAAGGAAGATATTTTACTTTCTTTCCAAGGAAAGAGCATGGTAACCATGCTAGATATTTTTTTCTCTGAACTAAACTTACTCTGTGCAATTTTAATATCTGGAAATTTCTCAATAATCACTGATTCTAAAACTTTTCTGATATTTCTCTTACTAATTCTTACAGATACCCTAGTCTTTTATTTAAAGCAGTGAACACGGGAAAAATGGGAAGCTTCTGAACAGTTAGTCTACTATGGCAGTCTGCCAAATGATCCTTTAGCTCTCATTATGTTGGATAAACCTTTGTCAAGTGAGATGTTCAGGTTTCCCAGAAGGCCTTAGCAAGCCAGGAAGCATGGAACTTTAAAACTGGAATTTCTTAACAACTTGTGAACAAGGCCATGCACAAGTCAAAATACCATGATTTATACAATGGACACATCGGGGCTATGTTTGCTCCTTTATTATATACCAAGCATCATTCTGGTGTTTTAAGGATATGCAATTGTTTCTAATGTGTCTTCTGTCTCGTTGTTGGAATAATACAAGAGTCTGCCCTGACATCTCCGCAAGGTGCTCCTGGTGCTGCTGCACAGCTCCGTGCCTGGCTGGTTTGCCGTGGTGCAGGTAGATGGGAAGTCATGCCAGCCCTTCAGCTTAACGGCAGCCCGCGTCCACAGCCCCAGGTAGCTTTTTGCCAGGTTGGGCTCGTCCCTGGGGGATTCCCTCTTCTCTCCCAGTTCTCTATCTGTCTAGGAACTCAGCAATTGCTTTGAAGAGAAAATGCGCTACCTTGAACTGTCAGCTGTCCTCAGTGCAGTCCCTGATGTTGTTTTTGAAATCCTGCCCATGCTTTTGTGCTCTTCTCCTCTTTTAGTTTTTCTGCCACCACAGCAACTTGCTGCAGGGTCCTCCCCCAGCCAGCTTTTTGGTAATTGTTCTGTGTGGTTGTGCCCTTGGTTGTTTGTCTGTGTTTTCTGCACCTTGTGGACAAGATTACCTTGAGATAAACTTTAACTCAACTTCTTTCTCTGTGCTGAAGACTTCTCTATTGTTGCAGCCAGCTTATCTTCCATGTGGGCCAGAAATCTCTCTCTTGCTTCCCACCATACTCTTGGGAACATGACATGGTGATGTCAGCTGATATTTTTCTATTCCATGACCTCTGACTTTTTGCCCTTTTCCTTATTTTTGATAATTTGAACAACACCATCATACTTCTTGCCACTCAGAATACTAATAAGAAAATCTTTAATTCAGGGATCCTGCAGGTAATTGTGACCACGCCGTATCTAAACCTTGCCAAATTCTTCCACATGCATCTGTTTGGTATGCTTCTATACTGTTAAAACTGTGTCCAGAACTTATGTGCAGAGGTGGTTTCCTTAGCCTTTTGACCAAACCACCTTCCTCCCTGTGCCAGTCCCCCTTTTCTCTCCCATAGCGAACATAAGGTGGTTGCCATTTTGTGGGGGGAGCCTCTCATGGCTGTTCTTCTTCCATTTAGTGCTGGGAGCTCAACTTCCACCCTCTTCTGTGTTTGCATAGTCACTGCAGAGGGTCTGGACAGTGGCGTGATGCCACACAACCACATCTCAGCGGTAGTTATAAGAAAGGTCGAGCTGTCGTGGTATGGCATCCACCTCAACAGCTGTGTGCTGGGCTGGGGGAGCAGCCATAACTAAACCTTCTCTGTTGTGCTGCTTCGTGCAGTTTGCTGTCGCTGATTTCAGCGATTTCTGTATAAAATATAAGAACATGTGTTTGTCTTTGGTGGTCAGTAAACCTGCTCTACAGATTGGAATCAAGCATCATGTGGTACTTCTGTCCTTTCTTATTTCCCTAACATAAATGAGCTGTTGGCTTCATTTCACGGGGGAGCTATCCGTGTTTGTTCTCAGATATACCATAAGTTCTGCTTGGTTGCTGTTGGTTTGGAGCTGATGTCAAAACAGAAAACAAGGGGCAAAGCAGTGGAACAGTAGAAAAAAGGCAGAAAAGTAAAATATTTCAGGGGAAGATTCTGGGTATACTGTGGTGAAGGCGGCTGAAGATGCGGCTGGATCAGTAGCTTCCTGATAATACTCAGCATCTTTTTATTTCAGGCCAGTTATGATTTTCCAAAATTGATTGGCAGCCTGATTCAGACTAATTTTTGCAGGAAAATACATGTTTTGATAGTAAGTATGAAAAATAGAAGGGATTACTCTGATTGAACTAGAAACAGGTTTTTCAGCACACAGCTAAGACTGAACCCAAGTTAAAATATTCTACTTTATATATATATAGTATATGTATATGTATATATGTATATGTATATATGTATATGTATATATATTATATATATATGATAGTATATGTATATATATGTATATACATATACTATTCTCTTTATGACTTTTTCCTCCATTTTTTTGCATCTTTGTTTGGTTTTCAAACAGCCTTTCATGGGCAGTAGGTTGGGGAGCTGGTGTTTTGCCTTCTGGCAGCACACAGGTTCCCAACGGGTTTCCACTGATGGATCCAAAGTAAATGTGTTTACACCAGCAGTTAGCAGCAACCACTTGTAGGCTCATTGTAAACTAATTGTACATTTCAGAAGCATTTAGCCATGTGTAAATGAAGTGATAAAAGATGGAAATGTCTTGTTTGATCCACTAAATTGAACTGAGGCTCCGTAAAAGGGGCTGATCTGCATCTCCACAGTGAAGGGGAGACCGTGAGGAGCTTAGGCACTCCAGCACAAAGGAAGGAAGGAGAAGTATTGTATTAGCAAGCAGAGTAAGTGCAGATGACTGACAGGATACGGGCTTTGAGGTGGAGGCATGAAAAGATACAAACAGAACAGAGAGAAGAAAAAGAACATCCCAGAGAGACAGTAGCATCACTTAAAAATGGCAAGTGAGATCCTTTTCGGTTCACTTTTTTTTCATGTTTTTAATTATTTTTTAATTTTTGCTTTTAGTCTTAATGCCTCAGTTTGTAGCCTGAGAGAAAAACAGGATGTACTATGGCTGCCCCTTCACATGTCTTAGAAAATTAATGATGAAAATTGTGTCACACATATAGATCAAACTATATTTATTCAAATCTAAAAGAATGAAGTAAGAAAATGAATCTTACCATCGTTGTCCCAAAACTCCATTGCAGTGGAAGATGAAGTGTGAATAAAAAGCAATTCGACTAATGCACTCCCAATTGAAATTCATAAGCGTGGAAGAGAGAGGCTGAATCTGATTTCTCCTTTGTGGAATTCTGCTTTCTGGCAGCCTGCAAGGATGGAAACCAACAAGCAGTTATAAATTTTTAAAGAGAAGTAGTTCAAATAAGTGGATTTTGAAATGAAATGTCTCCTGAAGAAAAACAAGTTTTCTCCCACTGTCCTGCTCTTTCTGCAGGGTGGAGTACTACAATATTATTCTGCCATCCTTCAGCTGTCTTATTTGTGCTGATAAAGGTAGCAGGGCTGTTTTGATCAAACTTCCAGTTTTGGATTCTTAATTGCTCACATTTGGTCAGGTAATGATTACAGTTCTGCTATGGACTGAGGAAACTTGAAAACATTGACTTGGCCAAACAGAACGCCACCTGAATTTTGAAGTCCTCACTTTCCATTTGATGACTGATGCGGGAAGCAGTGCTACTGGAACCCCGACACGTGAATAATGTCTGACCGTCAGCTGTCTCTTGCACGTGCAAGTGATGGGGAGGTGGAGAATTACTCAGTGTTGCCCCCCATCTCATTTCAAATGTTGAGCAATAAGTGTAGTATGGCAGTACTCCCTTTTTCAGTTAATAATAAAAATAATAATAATTAAAAAAAAATAAAGACAGCAAGCAAAGATACCTGACCATTTGTGCCTTTTCAGTCTCATTGCAGTGTCTCAGCATCACGTATGTGTTCAAGCAAATCTGGGGCTGCCAGGTGATGCTGGACTGCTTCAGGCTCACCTCCACAATAACCTTCCTGCAGCCAGAGGTGAGTGGCAGAGAGAGGTGCCAAGACTCCCAGCATTAGGAAGTGATTTACTGAGCGAGGAGCGTACCAGTTACTAATGAGTTGCTGACGCTTTGCTCATCCTTGGGAAAGGCATTAGCAGTCCCCAGCAAGACTAGTGCCAGTATTTCTGTTAGATTTATCTAACAATAAAGGGCACGTGTCTGAATTTGTGGCAATGACTTCAAGTACAGAACTTCTCTGAGCAAACCAATGAAGGGTTTAAGAAAAAAAAAAGATAACTGTCTGTGTAGGAGTCAGGCTCAAAGGTGATCTGCAAAGTAACATATATTCTACGTTAACTATCCCACAGAAGACATTCAGATACTAATTGCCAGCTACGTGTGTTAATTTTCTGTGTACCCATGTAAGCTCCCTTCAGAGCTGATAATGCTAAGGGATCATTTCACGCAGTTAAGAGCTTGCATCTTATTAGCGTCATTGATTATTTCCTTTTAATCAATACGCCTCTTCCCAATACTTTCTTCAGCAGTTACCACTGAAGAGCTGAAAAGATAGATATTTCTTCTAAAAATAGAGCTGAGCTTATTTTAATGTGCAGCAGTGCTCTGAAAACAATAGGAAAGTACCATCCTTTTTGTCCTGGAGAGCTGATGTCGTTCTGCATTAGAGTCATACCTTACTGACAGGAATGAGTAGAAGCCCCACTACAGGCAGGTACTCTAGAAACTGCCCTGGTGTGTGCATCTGTAGCATATTTGTCAGTGGAGATGCCATTGTGAGGACAAACTTTGTTCTCAGTACAGGCACTGAAAAAACAGAGGTTATAGTGGTAGAATAAAGGAGAAAATTTTGCCCTTTGCATTCCAGGTGTTTTTGCTGTTCAGAAAGCTGTCAAAAAAAGCTGTTATTTTATTTTTAAATTGAACAAGTCTAAAATAGACTCATTGAGACCAGTTGTACTCTCTGCACCATTTTCATTGAACCAAATTTCAGATTGTAAGTACTCTTTAACAAATAATGTGTAAGTTACCATCATGTTGTGCCATTTTCATAAATTGCAGTCTGCATTCTAGATATTAATTGCCGGGTGAATATTTGTATAGATACAAAGTTACTTTTGCTGGTCAGAGGACAGTATACAGTTTCCAGGAATTACAGGTAAGAAATAAGATACTGGCATGAAATCATGCTAGCTGTGTTCCTGATGAACCTGGTGAGGTGAACAGAATTGTATAGCTAATCAAAAATAAATTGGATTAGGCTTAATTAGGTTTATAACACTAATGTGACTGGTTTCTTTTTGTTGTTGTTGTTTATGTGTTTGTTTTTTAAAAGAACCTGCTGTTTTTCCAGTTACCAAATACAACTGGAACAGCATGTAACCTGTGCTCCTTGTACAGCCTCTGAGACATTTGGGAAACCTGTTCTCAGGGTATGCCATTTATTCCTGAGAAAAAGGGGTGTGTATGTTCATCCAAGAAGGACCAACAAAAAAATGGAAATGAATTGAACAGTGGTAACTTCTGATGGTGCCCAAACACTGGGGATTACCATACAGAGAAATCCACCTCATTTGAAATGTCTGTGTGGTGGTGCAGGAAACTATGATGTGAAGGTATTTTGACCACTTTTACTGAAACAGCTGTTGTCAGCATAGCTTTGCTCTTGGAAAAAGTAGGGTGAGGATGGGAAATTACATGAATTCAATAACAGTGTGAACTTATGTGATCATAGTCACATTCTCTGTGGTGTGGCATTTCTTAATACAGGTGCACTGACCTTGTAAAATATCAAGTTTTAAATGGTCAAAAATTGTAGAAAATAAAAGTAAAAATAAATACTGCACATAGATAGAGAACGTTGATTGTACTTGATACCTTTTAAAATGAAAATGTATTTGAATTTAAGAGGCAGAGGAGGTGTGATTGTATTTTGTAACGTTTATTTCTGTGTGCATAAGACATGGCTCGGGTAAGGTGGCTTAATTTGCAGTAGACTCATAGGATGTTGGTTGGAAGGGACCTCTAGAGGTCCAGCCTCTTCCTTGAAGCAGACCTGTCACTGCACCAGATCAGATCAGCCCCGGCTTTGTCTAGCTGGGTCTTGGGTATTTCCAAGGATGGAGATTCCACCGTGTCTCTGTGCCACCTGTTCCAGCATTGCACTACCTTCCTAGTAAGGAATTTCTTCCCAATGTCCAATGTGAATCTCCCAGGCTTCAGCTTGCCCCTGTTGTCCCTTGTTATATCATCTTGAGCTACTTAAAAACATTTGGCTCTGTTATCTTTGTACTCGCCCAAGTTACTGCTCAAGCAGTTGTAGGCTCCTGTTAGATCTACCCATAGCCTCCTCTTTGTTAGGTTAGAGCTGTGCTCTCAGCCTGTTCTTGCAGGTCATACTCTAGGTTCATGGCCGTGTTGGTAGTGCTCCTCTGGATCCCTTCCATTCCAGTTTCTCAACCCACTACTTGAACCAAGGGGTGTAAAGGGGGGCACAGTGTCCCACTTGTGGCCTCAGAAGCGATGAATAAATAGCCTCCTTTCATCTGATAGTAATGTTCCTGCTAATATGGTGTAGTATTGTTTGCCTTCCTCACAGTGAAAGCATGCAGTTGGCTTACTGCATGTTAAATGCAGTATCCACTATAATGCCCAGGTCCATGACCAGGGCTATTGCTCATCTGGTCGATTCCCAGCCTGTCCTGGTGCATGGGCTAATCTGTCCTGCTGCAAAACTTCACACGTCACCCTGAAGTTTCATGAGGTTTCCTTTGGCTCAGTCCTGAAGTTTCTCAGGCTCAATGGATTGATAATACTTTCTAGCATGTCAGTTATTCCCCCAGTTTAGTGTCCTTCACAGGTACGCCAAGGGTGCATCCTGTGCAATCCCTGGGGTCAGAGATTAAATAATATCCCATTACTGGTCAAGCACGGATTTCCTTTGGTATGGGTGGGCTCTTTCTCATTTGCATTCTCATCCTGTACATGCTGGGACATGGATTCCAACAGGATGTGCTCCATGATCTTCCCAGGGACTGTGGTGACCCAACTGGCCTATACTTCCTTGGGTCCTCCTTCCCATCTATCCTATCCGAAGATGGGTGTAACGTTAGCCTTTTTCCAGTTATAAGGGAGTTCTTCCACGTCACCATGATTTTCTCTGATGATAGAGAAGTGATCAGCCAGTTCCTTCAGCACCCTTAGGTGATTCCCATCCAACCCCCTGGATATAAATACATCTAGCTTCTCTAAGTGGTCTTTGCCCTTCTGTTTGTTGCTGTCCTTCCCAAACTATGTGTGGTGTGCACGGGGGTCTGGCAGCAGGCTTCATCTATGAAGACTGAAGGAAAAAAACAGGTTGAATACTTCAGGCTGTTGGTATTTGGCCAGTGGGCTGAATTATCTGTCAGTAGGTTGTCTTCTCCATTCATGAGTGAACTAATGAGTTCTCTGCTCTTCCCTTTGCTGTTAATATACAATACTGCAGTTTTGAGAGGAGCAGCAGTTCAGCAAGGCACATGAGCAGATTTGCTCAGCATAGAAATCACGATTTTCTAAACTGGGCACCAAAAATCAGATGCCTGAGTTTAATTCTGTGACTTGAACAGTTTGATTTATATTTCCAACTTGCTAAGTACCAGCATCAGCTTCTGTTAAGCTAAAATATGTAGCCCTAGAGACGTGGGCTGTGCTATAAAGCAGCTGGAATAAATGAATAACAACAAATAATTCTTTTTACGTGATTTATGAAAACAGCCCATATTTTGTTTCTATCACTTAGTTCAATGACAATAAGTTAATCCACGGATACTTGCAGTTTGGCTAAGGAACTGAAACATGATTTACATCTTGAAGCATTGTACAAACAGGAACGTAACAGCCAACATTTGTGTTAGTTGCAAGAATTTCTTAAAAGTGTGACTAATTAGTGATGACTTAAGTTATACAGCAAGGATAAAAGGAGCTGAACATGGGTCTTGTTAAGTTAATCTTCTTATGCAGTCTGTGAATTGAGTTACAGTTTAGGTTCACTGTTACTCCATTTTATATTGTCAACGGTTTATATTTGGGTGGAACACACTGTAAAAGAAAATCCAGATTTATGCTGTGAGGAGAAAAAGGCTGTCTTGGACAATTTTTGTTAAACTGTCATCTGAATTACGATCAGTGTGGTCTTTGGATTAAAAGCCAAAATCAAATTCCCCGATTTTGTTTTGCTTTGTTCAGCTGCACTTGTTTTTCCTCAGACGTGCTGAGGGTCAGCCCTGACCCCTCATGCAGCGCAGGTCTGTGCATCCAGCAGCGCATCTCAGGTAACGGGGAGAACGTGCAAGATAAAATGTCTGGGTTTGCCCCGTCAAGCCTTGTAAACTGGACGTGAAGCTCACGGCTCTTGGCTCCCTTTCTGAGTTCCTTCCCGGAGAGGCCGTGGGGAAACACCACGGGTCAAGGTCCTGCTGGGGAGCCTTGCTGCCCAGGCGCGGCCCAGGACTCGAGTTTGTCTCTTCAGGTGCGGTGGCACTGGGGCACACCCCTGTGCAGCCTCTCACACCAGGCACTTTCTGGTGTCGAGACTGGATGCATAGAAGCAGAAGCTGGAGAACTTGGGGCTTGCTGCAAGCACCTTTGGGCCCAGCAAACCCAGGTGTTGCTGCTTTACTTGGGTTAGGACTGCCCTGCATATCAATGCAGTGACCTTCATGTTTGCGTTAGGCCTCTGGGACATGAACATGGTTCCATGACTGTGATTCTTCTGCTATTGCCTGATTTCTACTCATTATCAGCAGCTGGTATTTTTGTACTTATTTACATGATTGCTAGAGGGTCAGATTCCATGCTCTGACTTGCTTGCAGAAGTAACAGCTGAAGAAACATGAACAAGGATTTTAAAGCATAACATCTAAACTCCCCGTGGATATTTTAAGGAGCTGCTGGGTCTTCACTCGGCCTTAAAAAAGAAAGAAAATAAAAATCAGTCTTCTACCTGAGTTTGCTATTGATAGTAATGTTTCTTGATATTCACAGAGGACTTTTGCATTTCCTTACAGGAAAATAAATGCCCAACATGCATCTTGAAGTGTACTGTGAACAGGTTTTCATCCAAGAGGGGGATACAGGGACGGGAAGGATAGATGTATAGCTGTTTTATTCTACTTTAAGTAATACTGCCAGTTTTTCCCCCTAATTTTTACTTTTAACAAGAGAAAAGAGCATTTGTGATTTTTAGGAAAGGAAGGAGTGGGAGCAGTGGGACAAAGACAGGAGGCTTAATTTCAACAAATGTAAGGGTAGCAGTATTAATATCCCATATGAATTAAAAGGATTTTGAGAAAGGAAGAATGGTTTCCAAACAAGACAGTTAAAATTTTGCCTTTGATGCTTTGTGAGACCAGAAAAAAAGCCATGGAAGTTGTGGTAAGCACAGCTATGGTAACAGCTCTAAGAAGGGATGAGATGAGCTCTGGAGATCTCTCTCAGGTTTCCATTTGTGCGAGCCTAACTTCAGGCTACATCTTTCTGTACGTAATCATGAACATGGCTATTAGTATTCTAGCTGTAGTTTAGATACAATTTATTTATTTAGTTTTAAATCCCAATTGATATTTTAAATTATAATGAAACAGGTATATTTGCAAGACTGAAATAAAATGTCTTGCATATCTGAAAGTTATTGCTTTGGAATGAGGACTCTTGAGTGAGGGCTGCTGGTGAAACTGGTTGTCTGAAGCCTGCTTTATGCCTGCCTCTGCAGCCCTCATGCTGCTTTGTGAAATGTCTGAACTCTGAGGGTGCCTTTGAATCATAGAATCATTTGGGTTGGAAAAGACCTCTAAGATCATCTAGTCCAACCTTTACCCTAGCATTGCCCGGTCCACCATTAAACCATGAAGGGAGGTGGCTTTTCCCTAAGCGCAAATGTTTGATCGGTAATTTGAATCTATACCATGTTTTCATAATAAACATAAAAATAGCAATGGTATGAAACTTAAGAACACAAAACAAATGAACTTGTGGAACAGTGAATTCATTTTAACTCTGGATAAAGAAGCAAATATTGAGTTCATGTAAGATAAAATTAGAAGAATAAGAAGAAACAAGAATAAGATGATCAAAAATACTGCTGGTGCCTACACAACTACTGAAACCGGCCTGAGGTTCAGGTCAGCTGTGTGGTCTGAGAGGTAGGCACTGTGCTTCTTCAGCTGAGGTCCTAGCTTGTAATCTCCTTTGCTTTTTGGTAGTTCATTATGTGGTGATTTGGATTGCTTGGGTAAAAAAATGCTTTGAACTTCTCTAACTGCCTGGCAAGTGTAATAGTTTTCTCCTGCTGATATCTGAATATGTTTTCATGTTATTTCAAATAGTAATATTTTAAACCTGTAATCCATCACAGACTTTTCTTTTTGTCTAAGAGTTTTCTCTCCGTCTGTTAAAAAAGCAAGTCAAAAAGACTTCCAAAAACATAGTGTTCATAAGTAGAGAATAGTTACACTTGTCATAAATCAATTCTGCTTCTGTTTGAACTTTACCATAACTTAAAGTTATTCTTACAGAAGTTACCATTGCCATTTCCCATTTTCCAGCCAGTTTCTGATGACAGACAAATGAAAAAGCAATTATAACATAGTCAGCAAAACAGTAGAAAAAGGTCAAGATGCAGACATAACTAATGGTTAGTTTTCTGATATCTTTCTGTATTATCATGTTTTTCTACATAAACCCATCTGATCTGAATGCAATGGGGAAAAAGAATAGGCAAAGCAGCTGAATTATGTAGACATGTTAATTAGTAGGAAAGAGGGACAGTAAGATCTTATGACAGCATTTTTTAATTGAAGTCACAGAACTGGCATTTCAGCAATGATTTCTGCTTCAGAGATCAAGAGAGATTATTTATTCTTAGCAGTTTTCTGTCTGCAGCTCTCAAAAGTTCAAGCAGGCCAAGTGACTTCCATCATTTGCAAACACTGCTGAAAAAGCAGTGGAATTGCACCGAGACCTGAGGGATCATTTCCAGCCTGTGGAGACGCCAACTCCCAGGCAGACTGCTTGGTCTCCACTCTAACTAAGGAGAGGAGATGAACACTGCTCCAGTTTTGTTTAACAAAAAGGTTCATTTGAAAATGCACCACTCTTTCGAAACAAAACAACAACAAAAAACATGCTACACAGACAGTGACTTTTTTATAATATGCATGTGAGTTTTCTGAAGCATGTGTCCAGTGTTGGGGTCATACACTCTTTTGCAGCCTTTCTTTCACCTGTATGTGATAATGGTGAGACATGGCTAGTCCAGCAGTCCATCTCCCAGCACTGTCCTAAAGCAGCTATGTAGTGAAGAGTGCAAGAATTGGGCAAGCATGGAAAAAATGTATTTTGCTCATTCTGCTGTTTTTTTTTTTTTCCTAATATCTGCAGCAAATAAATTAAGAACATTTTCTTGAAAAATATTTTTACATAGCGTGTTGTTTTTCTGGTAGTAAAACCTTGACCCTTCACCTCCAATAAAGTCAGAGACATTTCGTAGAACGAGCAAAGCTGAGGTCTCAGACACTGAAACCTCCTGGGTTTGCAGAGGCAGAGGGATGCTCAAGATGAGTTTCAGCTGCCTGCACTAGACAGTCTGCCCCACAATGTTCTTCTTTGTCACAAAAGATAGCAGCCTTTGATATAGAAACTTCTAATAGTGCTCTCCCTAATATTTGCACTGTTTATATGGATAGCTCATGTACTGCTGTCACTTACAGAAATATACCACTGAAGGTTTCCATTCTTCTTGGCATATGACTCTCCCTGTTGGTTACAGACAGATGCCTTTGCCGAGCCCAACAGAAATAGGGACTCAGTGTTGATATAAAGCTGTTGTTTGGTACTTGACATGTGAGCACTGGCTTGGTCCTTCATATCCCCTGATGGGCAGCAAATCTTGGGCAGCCAGGTCTTTTGGGTCTTGCTTCTCAGACTCACATAGCCAAAGAAGGGATGTGGCTGATTTCTTCTGTCAGCAATAGAAAAGCCAAAATTATGTCAGATGCTAGGCAATGTGTGGCAGCCCTGTGGTCCAGAACTGGTTGTTCTCCACAGTCTGCAAAGACGAGCATCCTATTCAGTAGAAGCTGGTCATTTAAACTTCCTACAAACAGGTGACCGTCTACCATTGAATCTACATCCTGACCACTCCCAAATAAACAGTTAATTCTTTAATTATCTTTACCTTTGCTAGAATATAGTGCGAAGAATTGGCAAATAATCTGATGATGCTAATCAAAATATGGGAAGAATATTTTTGTTAACAGTGTAAGCTGACTACACTGCCACCATGGGTATAGGGGGAAACAGGAGCTTAATTTATAAGGAAATTCATTTCCCTGTCGTATTGACTCCAGAAAGACAGTTGTGGCAGCTTGGCCATAGCATCCTTTGCCTTTGTGATCCAGCATCTCAGACCCTACCAGAGCTGCTGGCAAAAGCAGATGAAATCAGCTGTTAGCCAAGCAACTATGAAGTTGATGTATTATTTCATCTGATGTGCAAAGTCCAAGCTCTTATTACCCAAGAGCACCTTCCTTTTTCCCTCCCCCCATACTGTTCTGGTGACAGATTGAGGGATTGGTGGAGGGATCCTACTGAGGTAGCTTCAAAATTCATCCTTTTTTAGGTTCCCAGTGTGGCAGTGCTGCAGGAATGTGTCGAGGAACTCATTTGTTGTGTGTTCTGTTGTCCTGCGGCCTGTCTGTATTTTCTCTCATTGTTGTGAATAACAAAAAAATAACAACCTTCAGGACTGAAACATCATCCAGCAGCAGTCTCGGCTCTTCACCCTCCTGTTGATGGAGTACTTCCCGGTTCCTCACCCAGCTGTTAGAAGGGCACGCTGGTAAACTGTTCTGTGCTATGCTACTCTAGCCACGTCCAGATTTGATGCCAGCTTCAGCAAAGTTCTCCTGCAGTTGTTACTAATACTCTAATCCCCACCTACTGAAAAGCAATTACTCTTTCAGAGTTGCCAGGAGAAAGTGGGTGAGGAAAAACAGGCTCTAAGATAAGTAATTTCTGTATGTTTTCTGTGTTTTTTGAGCGCCCCCCCCCCCCCCCCCCCCCCAC